>JXCR01081453.1:184385-231103 GCA_002079205.1 Phalaenopsis hybrid cultivar
TATATATATATATATATACATATATATAAGAAAATTGAATATCATATCAATGCTAAAAAGTGCTTGTGTGTGCGTACACACACACACACACACGTGCTCTATTAGTACTTAAAAGGGTGTGTGCATACATACATACATGCAGACTCAGACACACGCACAGGTACACACACAGGCACAGGCACCACAGGCACAGACACGAGCCCGCACACACATATATATACATTGAAAAGTTAAGGGCAGATTTTATTGAAATAGAATGGATAAATAAAAGCTGTATGAGATGGCCCAATAGAGGCACCCTACCGATACAATACCAAGTAAAGTACAACTCAACAAAAAATTACATATAAACTCAATAAAAATTTAAAATAAATTTAAAACATGCAGAAAACAAGTAGCTTGGGACGAGCCAGTTTAGTCATGCATCTTCCTCTAGTTTTAGGAGCGGGTCCAGATAAGAAACTTTGAAGAGTCGTGTCATTGTCAGGAGTAACCAAAGTATCATCCATTGAGTTTCCAAGTTGGAGTGTGCTCTCAGCCTTCTTCTTCCGCCGAGAAGTGTAAACATGTCATTCTTCATCTGAAGACTAACTCATGTGATCCTCGGTCTGATTAGATATTAGAACCGCGGTAGAAGGAAAGACAATTTTTTCCATAGCGATAGGTTTCAGTGTATGTGAAGTGTGCATTGTCACCTCTGCACTTGATGCTTCCTGGATAGGAGCTGCAAGGCTATCCTGATTTTCGGTTTGAACATTATTCGTTGTAGTATGGTCAGGAGAAGGGATTCTAGGGGCAAACACCAACTCTTGTCTTATGGTGATTCCCTCCTCAGATTGGTTGTCATCAAGTTGTTAGGAGCGTGTCCAGGCACGTGGGATGCACTAATAGAATGTTCTTGTTTTTTACTATTGGTTCTTAACTGTGAGTGCAATCTGAAATATTTCTCCTGCGGGTGTCCAAACATATTGCAGTGCTTGCAGTAATAAGATTTTTATTCCATAATAATTTTTTGACAATAACCATTGTGAGCAGAGCCAAATAAAATTTCTTCTACATCTGGTAGTGTAATATCTATTTCAATCAAAATCCTTGCAATAGAGGGTCTTAAGAAATGAAATATAAAAAGTCTACCTGCAAAGGTTTTCCAATGATAATCTCAATTGCATATAAGATAAGTAGGTCAAAGAATTGAAGTTTGAGTTCAGGTAATGAGAACTAGATAGACGCAATTGGGGGTTCTTGACCAGGATCAAAATTAAAAGTTCATTCAAGTAATTTCATATGTTTGCCCACGATTGTTATGAATTTCTTTGAAAAAATCTGTGTAATCTTCTTCTATGTTCAGTTGTATCATAACATGTCTTCCGTCAAAATGACCCACCTGTCAATCTCCAACCAGTTTGAAATCTTCAAAAATCTTCCTGATAATTTCCGTCTTAGGGCAACATAATTGGAATTTTTCAACTAGTGTAAATTTGTAATTTTCTGCACGAGTTGAAATTTCAGCGTCAGAGAAGAATATTGTTGGTTTGCTCTTCTTTTTCTCTAGTTTTTTTTATGAGATTGGAATCTTCATGTCCTGCAACAGAATTATGGTACATCTGCGGGAATATCAGATTATCTGCAAGGTGGAAAAGGGAGCTACATTTGTGAACCACTGTGTCATAGGAGGGTTTGACGGGGTTATCATAGAGGAGGGCGGCAGCGTAGGGAAGCCCTAAGACCATTAGCGTGTTTCACACAAGCACTGCAGCGATTGCCGCCTACAAAGGGTCTAGCAGAGTAGTCGAGCAGAACTCTGGTAGAGCAGTCGAGCAAAGCGCCGCAGACGACGCGTCTCCTCCGCAGATGATGCAGCAGACGAGCAGGCTCAAAGAAGCGCGAGCTCCTCCACCAGCCAGAGCCGATGACGAAGATAAGAGGAACAAAACGAGCGAAAAAACAGTCGCCTGTTTCGAGAGGGAGGGTTTGCCATGAGCGGAAGCTCTAACAGAACGAAAACGAAGACCCATAAAGTCGTGGTAATTATAAGTATATATATATATAGTACAAAACTTACAAAGATTTAACATTTGTATCAAACATAATTTCAATGATCTATTTGGAAAGATTTAACCATAATACTATCAAAGGTCGTTGATCTAGGTTCAGTACTCAAAAAAGCATGTGCTTACATACATACAGATTATAGGCATACAAACATATAGGCATACAAACATATAGGCACACACAAAGGCACCGCACATACAAAGACAAACACACACCTGTGTGTGTGAGAGAGAGAGAGAGGGGAGGGGGAGGGGTGGTGGCGTAGCACAAAACTTACAAAGATTTAACATCTATATTAGACATAATTTCAATGATCAATTTTAAAAGATTGCTGTAAATTGAATTATTTACAACACTCCTAAAAGACAATGTCTAAAAATATTACCATTGCAGAAAGGGCCTGCAGCCCTGCAGCACGTAAACCTTCATCGCTTTCTTGAGCAAGCTGACAAAATTTTGGAACCATGCCTTCCAAGTTGAACATGTATGTACCATCAATCTGAAATTTAAGACAAGAAATTTGATCTCAGGCATAATATGTTAAAAGAGTAATTAAAAATTGAAGATTACAAGCTGCTCCTTTTTGTAAAAAGCTCAACTTACCACACTAAAGAGATTAGAGGATAACAAGAATGTAACCCCAATTAATGCATGGGAGATCAAAAAGTACTATCATTACAATAATTATAGAGAATAAGTATTATACAGTAATTTCAAAAATAAATTTTAAACAAATTGTTAGCATATGACTATATTAGACAGATAAGATTTTTAAATTGTTGCTATTTTCACAATATGTCAAATCAAAATTAGAATTAAATTAAATTGATTATTTTTATAAGCCATCATTAAATATTAAAATCTGTTTGAAATTATAATATTTTGAGCAATACTAAGTCATATTTTATTTTGATGTCGACAATATTTAAATTTATTATCAAGAATAATTTAAACGGCTTAATATTAGGAAAGATAAAATTTCAATTTGAATATCCGTACTTAAAATAAATAATACTTTCTCCTCCCCTTAAAAGAATAAAAAAATTTTAAATGTTAAGGGGTTCTATTTAGATATGAAGCTCTCTCCTTGTGGTTTAAAAAACTTGAAATAAAATATTTTCTCTTCCGGTGGCTTATTACATAATATATTGATACTTGAAAAGATAAGGTATACCTGACAATTTACAAAGTAAAAAAGGGTTTGGCATCCAACTATGCGCATTTCATCCTGCCTTGGTTGGTCCAACAGAGTTTCTATGATGGTTAGAAAGCTGCTCGCAAACAGTGGCCTGAAGTATTGTTTCAATATAATTAATTAATTTGACATTAAACATTTTGCATCTGAATGATGGCAAAATAAAAAAAATATTACTGGCTTTATCCCAACTATCTTAAGTGGGAGTTATCTAATGGCTTCAATGGTTGGTGACATTTTTGTGTGAAGTAAAAAAATGGTACAAAAAGTTTACATCATTTTGGGAAAGTAGATACGACCAATAAAATTGTACAAATTATGAACAAATGTTTTCCTGAAACACTAACCATTCGCGAATTCTTATCAAAATAATTAAGCCAAAACAAATTGTAGTCCGCCAACTTTAACTTGGACAAGAAATCATCTCTTTTCATACAAAATTCATTATAAACAACAATGTAAGGATTGGTCAAATAGAAATTCTGCAAAAATTTTGAGATAACATGAAATCATAAGACATCAGGATGCATGCAGTAAAATGTAAACCTTACTAGTAATAGGTTTTGCCAAATCCCAGTCACACGCTACATAGATAAAAATAATATGGATAGCTATTCAGCAAATAGAAAGCCTAAGCCTCACACTAGTACAAGGAGAAACCTTTCCCAAAAATTGACATAACACGTACACCATTCTCTAAGAATTTACATCCAACCAGTACACATGAATTTAAAAGTTTTCAACAATCTGATGAAATTTTTTGTATATCTTGGTGGTCCTATTATGATCGCAAAAAACCCAAAATTAGCAGTCACGCAGAATACCATAATTTGGCTGAAAACAATATGTCCAGATTTCAGCAGAAGCGCAAAAGCAAAAAGTTTCCAATTTCAAATATACTACAAAATGAGCAAGTTTCTCCCCCTTCTGCAGCGCCAGAATCACATCCAGCAGATTCCAGATTGTATTAAAAAAAAAACTACTGATTTCCAGCTACAATAAAAAGCCACGCTGCTTCCTCCAAGTGTTAACAGTAGAAAAGAAAAGCATAAAAAAAAAAAATTGGTCTAGAGGCCATTGATGAACGTATTGGGACTTAAGTGACAGTGTGTTCAGGTACACATATTTTACTATTCATGCTGGAAACTATTCTAATCTTGTTAATTTCAGTTCAAAAATTTTAAGGTTAGTCATCAAGTGTCGAACAACCTTTTAGTTCATGCAATACATTCAGCACATACAGAACAAACATCCTCTACACTGGCTAACATACTAAATTGCTATCTAAATCACTCCCTCTCATGCCTATGTAATCATTCAGGGGCATTTACATACATACCACCCATTCCTATGTATTTACATATCTAACACTTAAACTTATTTTTTACATCTATACCACCTGAATCTTTCATATCACATAAAAAAAACCACTATTTTGAATTTTAAAAAGTTAGTTACAGCTTTTTCATACATAGCTAAGGTGGCATATATGTAAAAGCTGAAGTTTAGGTGTTAGATATGTAAATACATAGGAATTTAGTGTAATGCATGTAAATTTTCCTTTCATTTATTTATCTTGCCTCTGTCTATTCAATTAATAACAAGCACCCTTCCATTCCCACGGTTAACTAGAGCCTGCCCATTCCCCACAATCACCAAAAAAGGACGATTAACACATATACTTCTACTACCAAATGAACAAAAGGAAGTCCAGTTGAAAGGGAAAAGAAGCCATTATTTTTTCCAGTATATTTTTTCCACTTCACTTTCATCATACTAGCATTTTGCAAGGATAAACCAAGTTAGAGTGTTATTTCTTCAAAGACCATTTTCTTTATTAGGGTTGAGAGTTCGTAAAATTACTCATTCCAGTACTGCTGATCTTCTAAGTAATATCTCTGAGAAAATTTCTTAAATTCAAAAAATTTAATTCGATATACAGTTATCATAAGCAATTGAAAATCAGTGACAGTAAATAAAGCATTTCTGTTAAGACCTACTGCTTAGCATGTGATCATTTAATCTAAAAGCCAACAAATTATACGAAAACTTTACATCTATTTGAGAAAATGAATATTTATCAAACTGGAATCATAACTGAAGCTATTTTCTATGAACTCTGAACACATTTGTTATTTTTTGACCCCCAATTAATGAACTAAGATAAAAGGACAATTTTGTAATGTGGCACCGCCACCTACCACATCTCACCTACCACCCACCTACCTCACACCTACCTCCCACCTACTACCCTCTTGCTTCTATAAATAGAGAGGGNATACGTTTCTCATCCTTCCTGAAAAAATAAGTGTTCTTGAAACAGTCATGTCGAGTGTTGTGGTCGAACTGCCAAGATCTATCTAACAAAATGTGGCAGACGTCTATAGGAACCACGTTGCACCATTTTTTTTTTTTGTAGTTGGTTTCCAATGGAGAATTCAACTAGGCAATGCTGATCTTACGTATCTCAATTCATTTTTTCAATCAGGTAAGGGAATATGACTGGGGATGCTTCTACGTGTTCAATCACAACTTTTTATGGGGATGCTTCTGCTTATTGGGAAACTTCTTGGTTTCTTTAGGAACCTCGGGATGATCATCGACCTCGTGGGTGACGATATCTTTCCTTTTATTGTTTGGGGTCTNGGGTGGATTGGAAATAGATGACTATAGAGATTAATGTAGAGGGGAGGAAGATAGTGCTGAGAGGGGATAAAAGCTTGTGCAAAACCATAGTCTAACTCAAAAGCATGGTCAAGACAACGCCGAGAGGAATAGGGATATATGGTAGAGTTACTTAGTCTAGAGGAGATCCGCGATTCAGAATCGGCCCTTGCAAAAACCTTCTGACATCTTTCAACAGTCTAACGGGTTATCGCCACTAAGGGAACGCAAACTGCCATCACATTGAAGGTGTTCCTCCTATAAGTGTCAGATTATGAAAGAAGATTCAAGAGACTTTGGATACAAGATTGACTTTTAGTACAAACTTTCACACTCAGAAAGAATGTCAACCATAAAATACTATTCAAACTTTGGAGGATCTATTAAAGTTATTTGTCCTTAACTTTGGTGGAGGATGAAAAACAAATATATCTTAAGTACAATTTGCTTACAATAAAAATTATTAGACTAGTAATGGGATGGTTTCAAATGAAGGTTTGTATAGAAGAAAATGCAAAACACTTTTATGTTGGGCTGAAGAAGGTAAAAGAAAGGTCATTGGGACTGACTTGTTTAATGATGCTGCTAAAAAGAAAAGACTAATCAAAGATGGATTAAGGGCAATATTGGATAGAAAAAAATATTATGATGCTAAGCATAAACTTATTGAATTTGAAGTAGAAGAGAGTTTTTATTAAATATCGATCCTTTGAAGGGTGTGCAAGGATTTGGAAAGACAAAAATTAAGCCCTGGATATATATGACCATATGAGAATGTGAAAAGGATTGGACAGGTGGCTTATAAACCGGAGAGCACATAATTTTTTTTATATATTTGATATTGTTGACGAGTCTAATAGAACTGTTGTAAATTTAACGGAGATACAACTTGATTTTACCTACAAAGAAAATCATAAAAGGATATTGGGCCTTGAAGTTAAAATATTGTCGGGTAGATAAATTATATTTGTGAAGATTTTACGAAAACACATACTTTCAAAGGATGTTACTTGAGAAAAAGTTTCAGACTGGCAAAAACTTTTCAACTTTTGAGGACAAAATTCTTATAAGAATATGAGAACGTAATAACAAAAATTTAAATAGTAATAACAAAATAAATTCATTGAATTCGGTTCGAAAGGAAGCGCCTATCTCGATTATATAGTTTAAAGAAACGAATGCCTCTTTCCAACTGTAGGAATCCAAAAGGGCAAGAAAGCGAGAGAGTGAGAGATAGTGAGCGAGAGACGGTGAAGAAGAACAGGAAGTAGTTGTGTGAAGAAGAGGGGTCACCTACTTCTCTTATCGGGATTTTGATGCTCTTATAGGAAGTCGAAGCCGAGCCCTAGCGTACGAAGAGGAGAGGAGTCGAGTGGCTCTACTTGCAAGCATTGTTTGTGAAGAAGAAGAGGAAGGAGCTTTCACATACGTTCAAGCACGTCGAAGGCTCAGAGATGATCGACGACATCGCTGTGTGCATTCTCTGCGTACGAAAGAAGAGAGAAAGGGGTGCATTGTAAGGTCTCGCGAGTAAAGAATGGGACTATGCGGCTTTGTATTGTGCAAAGAATGAGAGGAGACGAAGGTTTGCATGCAGGAGAAGTCGGAGCTGCATGCGAGAAAGAGAGACTAAATCGAGGTAATAAGAAATGCTAGGAATTTATTTCTATCAAGTAAATAATCGATAACATAAATGTTTATGTGAGGTATGACTTAAATCAAGAATTTAAGTTTGAGAAATACTTGAAATTTGAAGGCGGCAAAAAATTTTAAAGTAAAAAGAGGTTAATGCTTTAACCATAAAATTGTTGTCGATTATTAAATATTAATGTAGAAACTTATTTGTCTTAATTAGGAGTATTGTTTGAAAGATTTGGAGACAATGTATGGGGATTGGTAAGCGAAGATAATACTAGAGTTACAATCAACACATTTGAAAGAGGAAATACAACACACAACTCACGTTAGGGCGGTTCCAAGTGATGGTGGTAACGATTAAAGCTCGGAGAGGTGGCAACAAGGTAAGGAAGCGGTTTACAGACCATGCATAAAAGTTGACAGCAATTATGGGCAGCTGGAATAGCAGAACAGCATGAGCGGTAGCCCAAACAGCAGCAGGTTGTTGTTGGGGCGGCTGGACAGCAAAAAAACAACAAAAGGGAGGCGTTGTGTACCACGAAAGCAAAGGTGGAGAGACGGGTAGCGAGGGAAGTGAGGACGGGTGAAAAGGAAATGGGGGTAGCTAGAACAGCAGAACACAACAATCGAAATGTAGTTGCGAACGGCTGCAGCGAAGTACGTCGGCAGGGAGCGATGTGGGAATATGTGGAAGCGGATGGGAGGAAGATTAAAACTACCTCGGAAGAGAGATACAACATCCCTCAGATACAACCCTCGAAGATGAAAATGGACATCGGTGGCTATCCTGATAGAAATCTGAAATCCGAACCCTAATACGCATATATATGGGGAAGGACTAAAAGGAACGAAGGAAAATAGGAAAGAAATAATAACAAAAGAAAATAGGACTGCTTTGGCGGCCCAACTGTCGTCTCCTGCTATTTATTTTCTCACATTACTGTAGCAACTACAGTATCATGAGAAAACTGTGCAGGAAAAAGTTTCCGCGTCAATCTCACAGGATTGAGCTTCAGAGCACGGAATTAAGTCGACCAAGTTGAAGGTTCCAGAGATATTATAGTCCCTTAGTAGATCGACTATGTAGGCGTTATCATTCCAAAACACATTCTAGTAGAATATGAATTCGTGCTATTTTGGCACAACCTAAGTTGGCACTGTAGATAGACTAGTATTCTCACGAATCAAGTATTGAGTCATCCCATTCATAAATTTCTTCGTCCACTTCTTATACTCAGCAGAATCTAACTGATAAACTAGTATGTGAGAAGAAATCAGCTCCATGGTGAAATCTGGGGCAGGTTGCACACCACTCACTAATAATCACTAAGAAGAGACCTCTTCTTCTTCACTAATAGGACCTGGATGTCATTGAAGAACTTTCTTCTCCATCAAGTTCCTATTAATTTTTTTTTTCCGTTGTACTATAGCAGATACAGTACTGAGCAGATACAGTACCAAGAGAGAACTATGCTAGAAAAAGCTCTGGCTTCTGAGTAATATAGAAGGATTTTGAAAGACGTAACAAGTGCTAATTAAAGAATAAGAATAGGGAATGCAAAAGAAAGAGAAAAAAATTCAAGGGTTTGCATGCGTAATTTTTTTTTCTATTTGTAATAAATTAATGATTTATTTAAAAAGGAACTGTATTATTGTCTTAAAAATATCTACTTTTCTTATTATATGCATATTGAAATTTTAAAAACCTTTTAAATGAAAATAATTAAAACAACAAAAGGATAATTAGTTGTTCAATGACTTTAAAGGGATATAATATAATAAATTAATTCAATAAGGATTTACCCTCTTATAATACTAGTTGAGGATGTTATTATACTTGTGCACAAAAAAAAAATAGAAATGATAAAGTAGTACTTTTGGGTGACAAATTTTGAGGGTGCCTATGTGTACTAACTTTTGAGGTGTACCTACAAGTACAATATTTTTTAGAATGCAATCGAGTGTGATAATGATTCTGATATGACTTCTAAAAAAATTATAAATGTAAATATTTAAATTGAAGCATGAAGAGTTAATTTAAAATGAAAGCATATAGTTTGATTAATTAATGAATCACATTTCTTTAGGATATTCATATATAGCATTTGCATATTAATCTAATGCATAATAAGATTGCAATTGCTTATTAAGTAGTCGTAAACTTAATACTGAAATTAATTATTTTTTTCAGGCAATATTCTAAATTGATATGACTGACATGAGATACTTGGTTCAAAGGATGACTACTGATACTATGTAGTAGTTTTTTGTTATGGTTCTAATTTATTATACTGTTTATTTCCAAGTAATGTTATACCGTTGTCGATTAGATTGCGATATTATTTTACTTTCTGACTATGTTATTGTTTTGGTTAATATTGATTAATGTTTAGTGTACTTTGTTATTTTTTAGTGACTCTTTCTACTATTGGAAGCTATGATGATTTATCGTATAAAATAAAAAAAAACTTAATACCGTCCGAATGCAGTTGCCGACTTTGGTTAATTCTAAACTATCGGGCTGGGTTGTGACAGATCTCTTTTCAAAGCCCTTGCTATTCTGAGGTCTCTGGTCTTTAGTATCAAGACACATCTCCACTTCTATGATCTCCACCATCTAGTGACCATAGATCGGAGTCAATGAGAACGGTCAGTTAGTGGTTTTTTATTTAAAATAAAAAATGTTTGCACTGTGGAAATGGATTCTATAGATGCACTAAAATTGGTAATGTTAAAATAAAGACGTGCAATCAGATAAATTGTGCGGCTGTGCCCACTTTACTCTGTATATCTGTTAGTTACAGGGTATGATCAATCTTTTTATTCAACATAAGAGCCTTATCGTAGAGATTAGTCTCTTCCAAAAAAATACCAGCCTGACGATGTCTTCTAAAATTCAGTTTTACCTTGATAAACATCAAATACAATTCTACAATGGACGTTTAGTTTTAATTGGCACATTTCTGAAGTTACATGGAGTTAATTTGGGATCCTGCAGTTGCATTTCGAAGCAGGAAAATGCTATCCATCGCACTTTGAAGGAGAAAAGGGCTTTTATAATTTGGTCATTCATCCAAGAGAACCAAACAGCACTGCCTCAACAACAGTTATTTCCATCTTTGCACCAGTCAGGGTCATTGGTGGTAGCGTTTCATTAGTGAAGAATATGGAGGTAGAAGTGATCTTTCTACTAATTAAGGGCACTGATTTTGGTATTTGTTTAGTAAAGAATTATCATATTTGAATACATGAATGTGTCTTCCCGAGAAAATTAAAATAAAAAAGTTTTAAATTAAAAGACAACACCAGAAATGAGTGAAAAAAGGGATGAAACTATGGAAACAGCACAGCACCACATGCACCCTTCTGCGCACAATAGCACTTTACTTGAAAAATAGTGAAATACGTTCTGAATCCCACCTGAGCAGTGTTAAAAGCCGGAGTCTTACAATCTGGTAATATGATAACTGACCAAGCAGGTAAAGTATAGTCTTTGCCAAATAATTTCACTGCAACCGACTTGTGCTCATCAATGTTTGCAAGAAATGCCGAGCAAATGTTCAAGTTTTTTGGTAAATTTTCATTCCTTTTTAGAAGAACACTGGAGTAAACATGTGCCTACAAATACAAAGAACATTTTATTTATCGAGGAAAGTAATGTCAATACAGAAAGAATAGAAAGTATGTAAGCACAAACAGCAAGTAGATCGCAAAAGCAACTAACTCAGCTGCTCTGAAGCAGTAATATAGCGTATGAAAACATTTCAAATTGTGAGAATACAACTACAGTATTACTAGAGATCTTGATACATTCACAACATACAAAATTGAAGATTTTAAGAAGTTGACATCTCCATCAGTCGATTCAAACCATTTCTAGTTCACTAGAATTATAATTCTTAAAGAATTGACTCCTTTATGCTAGTAATGAGTAATGAATGCTTAAAGAATTGCTCCTTTATGCTAGTAATGAGCAATGACTTTGCCGCTGAAAATGAGAAAAAATGGTGCAGAAACCAGAATATTTATATGTAAGTATGTAAGCAAACAGAACTGACGATTTAAACGTAAGTTGATTGCAAAGGCTCAACAAAGATGACAAAGTGAAGACTAATAGTATAATAATGGTATAAAAGTTGTTAATGAAGATTACTTAAATTTCTTTTGTTTTGAAGTAAAGTTAAAGACAAAGCTCAACTACTTTAAAAATAAAAATACCAAAGAAGCTAGACAATAGTCTAACAAGGGAGAATAGAGCAAAAGGGTAAAAAATTCATAACAAAATAGAAAAGGAAACCTTAAGAAGGTCCTAAAAAAGGTAAGGATAAAAACAATTAAAAAAAACAAGAAAAAATAGCCAAATTAACCAGGCAAAAGAGCAGAAACTCCATACAAAAAAACAGTCTAAACAACAAAAATACAGTCTGAGGTGAGCAGTCATAGAACCACAGCAACATAAGAGCATCAGAGAATGCCCAAGGGATGAGAGAATGCAGAGTAGATAAAAGTTTGATAACACTATGAAATAGACCGCCACATGATATGGATGAAATAGCACAACAAGCTAGAAACCAAATATACATCTTTAAGCCAGCCAATTCTCTCAGCAATCACAGTGATCAGACAAATCAAGATAAAAATAAATATCAAAATCAAGATAATAATTTCACACCCTAGTCAACCCTCATAAGTCAACTAAAAGAGGATGACTCAGTCAGACTAACTTTCTAGTAACCCTCATTGTAATGTGTACTCGTTATGTCAAATGAGTGGAGAACAAGTCTTACCAAATCATCACAAGCAAACTCTTATATTTCAATTTATTCAACCATTCCTGAATCATAAAATAAAAAAGTATGCACAGACAAACCTTAAATAAATATCGAGCTTTTAAAACGCTTAAATATAAAATCAATAAATTCAGAATTTATATTTTTTATGTATCAATTTGATAGAAATAAAAAGTAGAATTTTATATAAAAATTTGGAAAGTTTTAAGGGTAGGTAAGAAAATGATGTATATTTTAAAATTAAATGAAAATTTATCTATTTGTTCTTTTTTTCAGAATTACAATTCTCCCCTCATTAAAGTTCCATCCTAAAAATTATTTAGAAATCAATCGAATAAGTGATAGAGTATGCCTCAATTTTTATTCATTTTTTTAAGTTCTATCTTTCTCTGCTCGTGCCTCCACTTTTATCTTAAAATAAAGGAGCTATCAATTCTTAATTTTTTGTTATCAAAATTCTCTCAAGCTCCTAAATATATGTCAAATCTTTCTGCAACATAATATATTTATGTGAGATTCTCTCATATAAGTTTGAAACACATTTCGTCAAAAAAGATATGTAAATAGTTGATAAATATATAACATTGGTATCCTATAAGCAACCTTGTTAATTTTCTCAATGATTTCAAAATGTCCTATGTATCTAGGATTTAATTTGTTTTCCTAGTCAAATCTGGTTGTATCTTTCATAGGCCAGATATTCAAAAACACAATATCACCAATCTCTAACTATACCACCTTATGCATGAGGTCATTATAGTTCTATTAATGACTCCCGAGTAATTTTTAATCTTTTTTCTGATTATTTTGATTTTCTCTATAGCTTAACTAACTCTAAGCCAATAATCTTCTTTCTCTTATCTCGACTCANTTTGAAGATTTTCTTTTACTTGAGTCTTTTTCGTTGATTTTCTCGAGTTTCTCCGCTTTTCCTCCGGTTTCCTGGACGGCGTTTCTTTCGGACTTTGCTTTTTGAAATGCATTTAGGTTTGTTATACTTAAGGAACAGCGGATCTCACGGGGGTACAGGTTTGTTTTACATTTTACAGCACTTAATCTTCCTGTTTCTACCTGCTACCGTACTGTAAAACATGTTACACTTGTCCTGTTTCTACTTGCTACTGTTCTTCCTGTATAGCATGCCATATTACTCATGTTTCTACTTGCTACTGTTATCCCTATATAGCATGTTACACTTGTCCTGTTTCAACCTACTATTGTTCTTCATGTATAGCATGTTATATTGCTCCTGTTTTGCCTACTACTGTTCCACGTGCATTATATTGTTTGTTCCTGCTTTGCACACTTTATATTATATAACTTCAAGCATATTTTCTTTTTGTATAGGATGTTTAGAGGACTACAACCATAGGGTCGTTTGATTTAATACTATAACTGGACACCCTAGAAAACTTAAATTCGTCACGTCGAGGAGCTTCGAGCTAGCGCAGTGGGCAGCACGGCCATTTTCAACAGCAGAACATGTCTTCCCAGCAAAACCTTTCATTTTCCTATTAAACAACGATCCATAGGATTTCGAGGTTGTTCGCCTAGCGTGACATAAATCCTCCACCTTTTCTTTAGGCATTCGTATAGCTCTGTTGTACGATTTAAGCCCTAAACTCGTTCTAGGTTCCGAGGTTGTCGTCCGATACGACATAAACTTTCATATCTTCTAGGCAATTTGTGTGACCCTGTCAAGCAAATATAAGCCCTAATTAAATAAAATTGGCAGGATGAAACACTTTAATAATTTCTTCTTAAAGCTGAAGCGAAACCATAGGATAGACTGGGAAGTCACTGAGGTTCTCCTCAGGATCCGTGGTCTCCCCTAGTTTCTCTTCATTTGGATTTCTTAACAATGTTCCAGATTTGAACATTTCCCCCTTCACACCTCTTTGTCCGATTTCGTTGTAAAGTCCTATCCTTTTGACTTCTTTGAAGACATTATTCCCTGATTATTATCTAGAGTTTTCTTAGGTGACTTCGGTCATTTATGATGTAATTAATTATAGAGGCTTGCCCTTATAGGAAGTTTTTTCGAACCCAGCTTGAAATAAACTCTATTTAATTATTTGTATTAAATAGGGGAACTTGTCAGCAAATAAAACGGTTTCGCGGACCCAAACGGATGTCATATGTTTTTCTAGTTTATTTGATTGAGCCTCATCCTCAAGTCTTCTGTTTATCCCTCGGGATAGATACAGGATTTGAGGTAGAGTGCTCTTTCATTTAAACTGCAAAAAATATGAGGNATTTTGGCGTTAGTTTTTGTCAAGCTCAGTTCGGGGGGCTGTGTGGCTTTGTTTCTTGTTGGGGGGCTGTGTTTGGCTCCTAGTTCTTGTTGAGCTCGGTTCTAGCTCGGTTTGAAGTCACGGTTTTGGGTTTGAAATGGTTGGATGTTTAATGCTTTATGGGAATTTGGATTTTAATGTTGCTAGGCTTGATTTTGGGCTTTAAACGGCTTTAGCTTTACTTCTAGTTGGAGTCCGGCTTTAGCTTTACTTCTAGTTGGAGGCTGGCTTTAGCTTTGTTTCTAGTTGGGGGTTGGCTTTGGCTTTGTTTCTAGTTAGGCTGGCTCGGGTTTTGTCTCCCGTTGGGAGCTTGGCTTTGGCTCTATTTCTTGATTGAGCTTGGTTCCTGGTCGGATTTGGCTTTGGTTCCAGGTTGGCTTTAGCTTTGTTTCTAGTTGAGCTTGGTTCCTGGTCGGATTTAGCTTTGGTTCCTGGTTGGGCTTGGTTTGGTTCCAGAGGGGGGAGCTGTGTTGTTTTGTTTAGCCTTGATGGGCTCGGTTTGGCTCTAGTGTGGGCTGTGTTGACTCGTGTTGGCCTTGTTGAGCTTAGTCTCGCTCTAGTGGGGAGCTGTGTTTGGTTTCTGGTTCTGGCTGGGCTCGGTTTGGCCCTAGTTTGGGCGTGTTGGCTCGTTTTACCCTTGTTGAGCTCGGCTTAGCTTTAGTCGGGAGTTGTGTTTGGTTTCTAGTTCTTGCTGGGCTCGGTTTGGCTCTAGTATGGGCTGTGTTGGCTCGTTTTACCTTTGTTGGGCTTGATCTAATTTCTTGTTGAGGGCTGTGTTGCTTGGTTCAGCCTTTACCCGAGGAACAATTGGGATGTGGCTTTGCTGGCTTTGGTTCTTACTCCTTACCTGTGAGGTCCATTGTTGATCTTTGGGTGTGATTTGGCTTTCCCTACTAAGCTTGGGTTGACTTAAGAGTTGTGGATGAATCAAGTTTGTCATCCAAAAAAAGGAAAATCATTTTTATTTCAGCTATCCCTTCATTTAGTCAAGGAGGCATAGCTGCTTTTTGGTGGTCCTTTTGTTGGCTTTGGTCGTGAGCCCCTTGTGCTTTGGATGGCTTCTGGTTATGGGCTCCTTTATTATCCTAACTATAAGCCTCATTTATTGTCTTATATATTGCCCTTGGTTATGGAGTTTGGTAGCCATTCCTTGCTCTAGCCGTGAGCCCCTCCTATCCCCATCCCTGGCTGTGGCCGAGAGCCTTGTAGGCTGTTTCCTCTTTTCTGCTGATCCTTGGCCGTGATTCCTACCTGCTGTTCANGCTGAGCCTAGTCCCATACCAGTACTTGCGGTCCCCCTCATCCGAATCTTCTTTTTGTTTTATCGAAGCTTTGGGACAGAGCACTGGTGTTACTTTTCCTTTCTTTTGGAATTTTCCCGGGAGTTTTGAAGATTTTCTTTTACTTGAGTCTTTTTCGTTGATTTTCTCGAGTTTCTCCGCTTTTCCTCCGGTTTCCTGGACGGCGTTTCTTTCGGACTTTGCTTTTTGAAATGCATTTAGGTTTGTTATACTTAAGGAACAGCGGATCTCACGGGGGTACAGGTTTGTTTTACATTTTACAGCACTTAATCTTCCTGTTTCTACCTGCTACCGTACTGTAAAACATGTTACACTTGTCCTGTTTCTACTTGCTACTGTTCTTCNTTTGTTTTGTTCCTACCTGCTACCGTACCGCACAACATATTATATTATTCATGTTTCTACTTGCTACTGTTCTTTCTGTATAACATGTTATACTGTTCCTGTTTCTACCTGTTACTGTTTCACATGCATTCTACTGTTTGTATTGCATATTTTGTATTATATAGCTTTAAGCATGCCTCCCTTTTTTTAGATAGGACATTTAGAGGACTACAATCATAGAGCCGTTTGATTTGACACTATAACTGGACACCCTAGAAAACTTAAACTCGTCACGTCGGTGAGCTTGGAGCTACGCGGTGGGCAGCACGACCATCTTTAACAGCAGAACATGTCTTCCCCAGCAAAATCATTCCTTTCATAGAAATTAAACAACAAGCCATAGGATCTCGAGGTTGTTTGCCTAGTGCAACATAAATCCTCACTTTATCTGTTAAGCCTTTGCACAGTCAGACAGTGCAATTTAAGCCCTAACTCGTTCTAGGTTTCGAGGTTGTCGTCCGATACGACGTAAACCCTCAATATACGATTTAAGCCCTAAACTCGTTCTAGGTTCCGAGGTTGTCGCCTGATACGACGTAAACCCTCATATCTGCGACTTGTGTGACCGTGTCACACAAATATAAGCCTTAATTAAATAAAATTAACAGGATGAAACACTTGAATAATTTCTTTTCAAAACTGAAACCAAATCATAGGATAGACCGGGAAGTCACCGAGGTTCGCCTCCGGATCTATGACCTCCCCTAATTTCTTTTCATTTGGATTCCTCAACAATGTTCCAGATTCGAGCCTTTCCCCTTTCACACCTCTTCGTCCGATTTCGTTGAAAAGTCCTTTCCTTTTGACTTCTTTGAAGATAGTATTCCCTGATTTTTATCGAGAGTTTTTTTAGGTGACTTCGGTCATTTAAGATGTAATCAACTATAGGGGCTTGCTCTTATAGGAAGTTTTTCCGAACTCAGCCTAAAATAAACCCTATTTAATTCTTTGTATTAAATAGGGGAACTTGTCGGCAAATAAAACGGTTTCGCAGACCAAACAGATGTCATATATTTCTTAGTTTATTTGATCGAGTCTTATCCTCAAGTCTTGTGTTTATCACTCGGGATAGATACAGGATTTGAGGTAGAGCGCTCTTTCATTTAAACTATGAAAAATATGAGGGTTTGATTTCATATTTTTCTAAAATTATATATATATATATATATATATGTAAATTAAAAAGTCCTTCCGAAGCGATAGATACATGATTTGAGGTAGAGCGCTCTTTCATTTAAACTGTGAAAAATATGAGGTCAGTTTATATTTTTCTTACAACTTATATATATGTATGTAAATTAAACGTCCTTCCGAAGCGGGTGACGAGACTTCACTTCCAGCGACCGACAACTTCTTACGGGCAACCCCCCAACTTTGACCTTTTAACTTTACCCCCTTTTAGCGCCGACAGGTGATTGTCTGGATTGAGTTATTCTTGCAACTTAGTTAAGGACATTGGGTGAGTCCCTTGTGAGCTCAGGTAGGTGTCTTCTTTTTTTTTCTTTGGGGCATGCATATTATTCATACCTATTTACATATCTCGCATCTCAAACTTGAAATTTACATATAAAAGACTTAAATCTCTTCTAATACCAAAAAGATAATCCTCCTTACATTTCTGTCCTCTACACCGTTAGTGTCCAACAAAATGCGACAGCCCCTAGTGTCGAACCAGGCACAATTTCACGTGAATAAGTTCATCTTGAGGGAGGAGAAAACCGCACGAGCAGTCCTGCACAAGGAATTACCGCCTAACCAAAAGGGCCCCATCCTTAGCTACCTTTGTATTTCTTTGTTATTTTCTATGCTTTAGGTCTGTTTTTGCTTCCATTTTCCGCCGTCGTTCTCTTTTCCCTTGTTAGGGCTGTATTTGAGGATAGGTAGTGCTCCTGCTGTATCGAGCTCTAAGGTGGTAAATACGTCCACATCTTGCTTTTCTTTTTACCCCTTGCTAGCTAGCTGTTGTTCTCCGTAAACCTTGCCTTATTGCTGTTGCTTCTCCCTACTTCTTCAAGGTTTATGCCGACTTTCCTGCATCATCACCTTGTTGTCCAACCACACCCACCCTAGTTTTTACTTTCTGCTGCACACTACACAACCTTGTATTTGTTGTCCAACTGTACCACTTTTTCCTCTATGCCGTAAACATCTCTACCACCCACCACGTTCTGTTTCCACTTCCTCGACACACACCCAACCACCGTCGTTCGTTGCCAGAGGGTGTCTTTTGAGTCTATGTCATTTTCCTTTTTTTCAAGAGTCTTTGTTTATAACTTTTTTGTTTTTCAACGATAGTATTTTATTATGTTGTAGTTTCAAGTTAATTTCGGTATCATTCGATATCAGAGCTAGTCTAATCATATGATTTCTAGCATTCATATACATCTCCACCTCAAAATTTTTCTTTCATATTCTAAATACTCTTTTCCATTCCCACAAATCCAAATTATAGCAATTCCTTTAATGAAACATGCCAGAACCTAACCGAGAAGAGATACAACGAGAGATTTGTCGATTGCATAGAGGCTTATGGAGATTGATGACGAGATCCAGTCGGAAATTTCCGTCAATCGTGATATGGAGAGTCGAAGAGGAGAAAGGGACGAGAATCTTAATCCTTTCCATAGGGAGGACTTCAGTGCTGAGGAGAACAAATCACGATGCTTCAGAATTCATTATCAGAGGAGACCGAGAGAGGAGGCAAAATATGGAGGACATAGATTTTTTAGACTAAAAGTGGATCTATCTGAGTTAGATGGAAGGATGGATCTAGAAGATTTCATCGAATGGTTGATTCGATCAAGAGAATCATCGAGTATAAAGATGTGTCGTAAGATAAGAGGGTGAAATTTGCTGCCATCAAATTGAAAAAGAGTGTTTCTTGTGGTGGGCAAACTTGTAGAGGCAAAGAAAGAGAGAAAACATGATAAGATTACCAGATGGGAGAAGACGAAAGAGATGTAGAGGAAATATGTATCTCTTTACTATCGTCAGGATATATTTCTAAGGCCCCATCTCCTACAATAGAGCAACCTATCAGTGGAACAGTTCACGACACGGTTTGACCAATTTCAGATGAAATGCGAATTGGTCGAGCCAGAGGAACATACGGTAACTCGATAACTGGGAGGCTTGAAGCCAACTAGACCCCAACATTGAAGGTGAAGAGAGTAAAAATAGAGCAGACAAACACCACCATTCAGATAACTGCGTACTCAACAGGAACACGCCTCAGGGAGTTGAGAAGACTGGTCAAGATTATGACCAAATCACTTCAGGTGAGAAGAAGTCTGAAAAGAGTAGCACACCCACTACAGTTCCAGACAGAAAATACTTCAGATATTTTAGACTTGGTGCATCGCCTTCAGTTGCCTGACAAGCCGGGCTTTGCCCCTTACCGAGTAAGTTACGTTAGAGAAAGTTAGTGATAAGGAAGAAAAAGATGAGTATTAGGTCCCACTAGATGAAAGTAAGATGCTTGTGATTCGACGAGTTCTTCAGATTGAGGGCAGTAGGAGTAATAGTGGATTCACCACAATATATTCTACACTCATTGCACCGTGAAGGAAAAGATATGTAATATCATCATCGATGGATGTAGCAGTAAGAACGTGGTGTCCACTCTTATGGTGGACAAGTTGAGCATCATTCCTCACATATATCTCCACCAATATTCACTGAGTTGATAAAGAAGAATATGATGAACATTGACAGGAGGTATTTCATAGAGTTTTCGATTGGAAGCCAACTGTAGGATCAGGTTTTGTGCAATGTGTGTAACATGAATGTCTCCATCTTTTGCTAGGGAGACCGTGGAAGTATGGTAGCAAGACTCAACATGATTGGTAAATGAACACCTATTCATTCGCCGAAGATGGCAAGCACATAACCCTTTTATCATCTGCAGAGTTTTAGATTAGAGGTTCTCTTAAAAGCAGAGAAGTATCAAGAGGATTAGTCTTAGGGATAACTGAGGACCACGAGAGAGATGAATCGGTAGTAGACACCAGACAGTCAAATACAGAGAGTTCTAGGGCATCATGTTCGCTATCTTCCCACCCTGGTGTCGGCACAAAAAGAAAGAAATGTTGTTTGTGGGGGTCCCCCGTAAGAAGCTGTCGGCAGCCGGAATTGAAATTCCATCGCCCGTTTCAGAAAGACGTTTTAATTTACGTGTGTGTGTATATATATATATATATATATATATATANCGTTGATCCTTCTGTTGGCTTTGGCCGTGAGCCCCTTTGTGCTTTGGATGACCTCTGGTCGTGGGCTCTTTGTGCTTTGGATGGCCTCTGGTCGTGGGCTTTTGTGGCTGCTCTTTGCTGCCTTATACCGTGAGCTTTATTAGTTCTTTTGGGCCCCTTTATTGCCTTAACTATAAGTCTTACATGTTGTCTTTTAAGTTGCCCTTGGTTATGGGCCTTGTGGGTTGTTTCCTTTTCTCTGCTGACCCTGGCCGTGAGTCCTACCTGCTGTTCATCTCTTTGTGATGATCCCGATCATGAGCATTTATGTGGTTTGATGGGAAGATTTCTGTGCTTATTTGATATATGGAGTTATGGATTGAGTTGGAAGTTAGAGAATTTTGATATCAACTTTGAGATATGGGGGAGGATTTGCAAGCTTTATCTGGGAGAGCATTTGGTTTATTTGATTAATCCTGTGTTCTTGGGGTTTGGAGAATTAGCGCGAAGGGATATTTTACGTTTGTTAGGAAAGACCTCGGGCCCTAATTTTCCAGGTCTTTTCGATATAAGTTTTTGAGAACTGATCCAGTCTCCTCTTCGGTGTTTTAGATGGATCAGTGTCTCCTCTCTCTCACCTCATTTTTGTTCTTTTATTTCCTTGCTTCTTGGTTCGGTTTTCAGTGCTTATGTCCGATGCATAAGTGTCCACGTATAGCTTTTTGCTATACGTGAAACCATCAAGCAAGGTCGCAAATAGTCGTTTTGGGCGTACGGTGTTGATGATAAAGGCACACCGAAGATAGAGCAGAAAGATACCCTATCCTACAACATCNTACCCCATTTTTGTTCTTTTTTTCCTTGCTTCTTGGTTCGGGTTTTTCGATGCTTATGCCCGATGCATAAGTGTCCACTATAGCCCTTTAGCTATACGTGAAACCATCAAGCAAGGTCGCAAGTAGTCCTTTTGGGACGTACGGTGTTGATGATAAAGACACACCGAAGATAGAGCAGAAAGATGTCATATCCTATAACGTCAAGGTCCACGTATTTGATGAACAATAGGATATGGTATCCTTCATCGACATAAGTCTAACGGGAGTTGGCTCGAACCTCCTCAGGTTGTTGGCAGTCTTATGCCTGACAACGTAATCTACTCGTGCACAACAAAAATTTCTAAAAAAAAAAGATAAGTTTTGATAAACCATTTTCAAACAAAAATACACTTTTCTACGNATACGGTGTTGATAATAAAGGCACACCGAAGATAGAGCATAAAGATGTCATATCCTATAACATCAAGATCCAGACATTTGACGAATAATAAGATATGATATCCTTTACCGACATAAGTCTAGCGGGAGTTGGCTCGAGCCTCCTCAGTCGGTCGNTACATATAGCCTATTGCTATACGTGAAACCATCAAGCAAGGTCGCAAGTAGTCATTTTGGGGCGTACGGTGTTAATGACAAAGACACACCGAAGATAGAGCAGAAATATACCCTATCCTATAACATCAAGATCCAGACATTTGATGAAGAATAGGATATGGTATCCTTCAGGAAAGATACCATATCCTATAACATCAAGATCCAGACATTTGATGAACAATAGGATATGATATCCTTCACCATGTTCTATCCTATAACATCAAGATCCAGGCATTTGATGAACAATAGGATATGGTATCCTTCACCGATAAGATAGCAGTAGTCGGCTCGAACCTCCTCAGGTTGTTGGCAGCCCTATGCCCGGTAGCGTAAACGACTCGTGGACAACCAAAATTAAAAAGAAAAGATAATTTTTTTGATAAATTATTTTCAAACAAAATATACTTCTCCACGAAACAAAATGGATAACTCTTCGATAAATTATTTTCAAACAAAATATACTTCTTCACGAAACAAAATGGATAACTCTTCTTTGCATGTCTAAGAAGTTGTGTGTATGTCAAAAACATAAATTTAAAAAATATATTTTAAAATTGGTTGTCCACCTGACGAATACCTGTTTAGGCTGGGAAATAACCCCTAAGTGAGGTTCAAGACACATTTCTAGACGAGTGACGGGTTCTATACATTCGGGTGACCGAGTAGCCTTCGTGGTCCCTCGAGAATAAATATAGCTGAGCCTAGTCCCATACGAGTGCTAGCGGTCCCCCTCATCCAAATTTTCTTTTTGTTTTATCGAAGTTTTGGGACGAGACATTCGTGTTACTTTTCTNTTTTTTTTTTGTTTTATCGAAGTTTTGGGGACGAGACATTCGTGTTACTTTTCTTGTTTTTCGTGATTTCTCCAGGAGTTTTGAGGATTTTATTTTACTTGAGTTTTTTTCGTCGAGTCTCTCGAGTTTTTTCCGCTTTTTCTCGGATTCCCTGGATGATGTTTTCTTCCAGACTTTGCTTTTTGAGATGTATTTAGGTTTGCTATGCTTAAGGGACATCGGATCTCATGGGCGTACAAGTTTGCTTTACATTTTACAGTACTTAATTTTCCTGTTTCTACCTGCTGTTGTTCTTCCTGTANCCTCGAGTTTTTTTTTTTTGCTTTTTCTCGGATTTTCTGGATGACGTTTTTCTTCCAGACTTTGCTTTTTGAGATGTATTTAGGTTTGCTATGCTTAAGGGACATCGGATCTCACGGGCGTACATGTCTGCTTTATATTTTACAGCATTTAATTTTTCTGTTTTTACCTGCTGTTGTTCTTCCTGTATAGCATATTTTTCTGTTTCTACCTGCTACTGTCTTTCATGTATAGCATGTTGTACTGCTCCTTTTTTTTTTTTGCCTACTACCATTTCACTTGCATGCTACTGTTCGTTCCTGCATCGCGCATTTTACATCTTATAACTTTAAACATGTTTACCTTTTTTTTACATAGGATGTTTAGAGGACTACAACCATAGGGTCGCCTGATTTTGATACTATAACTGGACACCCTAGAAAACTTAAACTCGTCACGTCGAGGAGCTTGGAGCTATCGCAGTGGGCAGCACGGTCATCTTCAACAGCAGAACATGTCTTCCACAGCAAAACCATTCCTTCTCCTAGAAATTAAACAACAATTCATAGGATTTCGAGGTTGTTTGCCTAGCGCAACATAAATCCTCCACCTTTTCTTTAGGCATTCATATAGCTCTGCTGTACGATTTAAGCCCTAACTCGTTCTAGGTTCCGAGGTTGTCGTCCGATACGACGTAAACCCTCATATTTTCTAGGCAATTCGTGTGGCTTTGTCACGCAAATATAAGCCCTAATTAAATAAAAATGGCAGGATGAAACACTTTAATAATTTCTTCTCAAAATTGGAGCCAAATTATAGGATAGACTGGGAAGTCACTGAGGTTCTCCTCAGGATCGGTGGTCTCCCCTAGTTTCTCTTCATTTGGATTCCTCAACAATGTTCCAGATTTGAGTCTTTCCCCTTTCACACCTTCTTNTATGGGGATAGGAGGGCTCACGGTTTAAGGCAGCAAAGAACAGCTGCAAAAGCCCACGACCATAGACCACCCAAAGCACAAAGGGGTTCACGGCTAAAGCCAACAAAAAGACCACCAAAGGCAACTAAAGTAATCCTAATTTTTTTGGATGACAAACTTGATTCAATTCCCTACAAGCTTTGATATACATAGGAGAGTANGCACGCGGCTCGCCTCTTCGAGCTCCGCACGACCGGGCGGCTCACCAGTTGACGTTTGTCGCGTGCCCGATCCCTTCTCGATCTCGAATCTGCATTTCTTCCTGCCTTGAGTGCTCCTTCCTCGTCTTTTACCTGATTCGTCCATCAGTGAGGCTGGCAGGTGGTTGTTCTTCTCTTCTTTTGTCTATAAAACCATATTCGGGGGAAGATCTATGGTTGACCGAAAATTTCTTGAGAATGGGAGGTGCTGCCATTTTTTTTATGGTTAGTTCATCTTGTGTGTGTGCTTGAAATATTTCTAGAATTTTGTTTTCTTTGGAGGAAAAAAAAGGTTTGAAAGAGAAGAGAAAAGAGAGGACTTTGAGAGAGGAAGGCTTTTGGAGAAATTTAGCACTTTCTTTCTTTCTTCTTCAGTGTTGGGAAGGCTGCCTCCTTCTGCTTTGTTGTTTGAGATGAGTTCTTCCTCTTTGTTGGTCGATACTCTTGTGGTTAGAGCCTGTCGAGCCGGGAGCTAGAAACCGTGGGGGGTTATTTGCGTAGGGCTCTCAGGAAGGATTTTTGTGGGGGTGTTTTCTTCAATTTATTTTAGTGTTTTGCTACACTAAAGAGGTATTTTTCTCCTTCTCCCGATTCTATTTTATCTAGGATGACATGTTGACGCATTTCTAGTCTCTTGCAAAGGTTAACGGAGGAATGGCTTAGAAATTTTGAAGTCTAGGCATTGATACATGCTGGAAATTATTTTATGAGTTGAAAAAAATATATTTGTGGCTCATTTCTTGCTTCTCTTGTTGCCCATTTGCTAGAATACATGCTGGAAATTATTTTATGAGTTGGAAAAATGTGTTTGGGGCTCATTTCTTGCTTCTTTTGCTGCTCCTTTGCTAGAATACATGTTGGAAGTTACTTTTATGAGTTTGAAAACATGTTTGGGGCTCATTTCTTGCTTCTCTTGTTGCTCCTTTGCTAGAATAGATGCTGGAAGTTACTTTTATGGGTTAGAAAACATGTTTGGGGCTCATTTCTTGCTTCTTTTGTTGCCCCTTTGCTAGAATACATGTTGGAAGTTACTTTTATGAGTTGGAAAAATGTGTTTGGGGCTCAATTCTTAATTTTCTTGCTGCTCCTTGTTAGAATACATGCTGGAAATTACTTTTATGAGTTGGAAAACATGTTTGGGGCTCATTTCTTGCTTCTCTTGCTTGCCCCTTATTAGAATACATGTTAGAAATGAAATGTTGAAGTCTTTTATTATTGTTATTTTTTAATCAAGGGAGTGCTGGAATTCATTTCAATGCTGAGAAATATTTGGCTTTAGAGATTCATTACACTTAGATATTTCCTGTTATTAACTCCTGCTTAAAACATATGCGGGGTTGCAAGAAATTTTAAAGTCTAAGGCTCTATGAAATCTAATTTTTGCGGCTTTGTTTTGGCCCATTTGTTGGGTTCGAATTTGGCTGTTTTTGGGTTGTTTTTGGGATTGTTTTGATGGCTATTTTTGCCTCTACCCGTGAGCTTAAATATATAATCGGCCTATTTGCAAACATATGAAAGTGTCTATGTTCTATTTGGAAGGTTTGGAGAGGTATCATGCTCCCAAATGAGTGCATGTGCAAGGAACTTCTCATATATATCTGTGTGTGTGTGTGTGATGTCTCCTATATGTCTTTGTTCCTTTTCTTCAATCACACGAGTGATAGTTTCTTTTTCTTGTGGCAAATGTGAAAATTTTGGAAGGGGCTTGCATCATTTTTGGTTTGATTCATCTGTCATTTTGGAAGTGTTAAAACGCCTCATTTCTCTCTTACGAAAATTTAAATCAGTAATGATTTTGAGTTTTTGAACTTTTGAAAGCCTTTGGAGTTTGAAAATTTAAATTGTTTCATTAAGGGTGTCTTTTAAATGCTAAATTGGCAGCCTTAAAATATTACTTTCACGTCGCTTTAAGAGTTATATTCCCTTTATTTTGAAAACTTTAAATACTCTTTTCGAGTTTGGTTTAGTTGACTTTTTTGACACTGATCCAGACTATTTCTTTTGCCCTGTTTTAACAATATGTTTGGGCCACATTTTTAAAGTTTTATTCGCAACATTTTGAAGTTTTATTCGTGAAGGTTTAAGTTACATTTTGAGGCTTTTAAACTTTTGTTTGAGATTGATTCGATCATTTTTTTTAACAAGTTTAAACGCTTTTAGGCTTGATGCACTTATGATTTCACTCCAGGCTTTACTGATTGGTCTTTGTTTTAAAAAGTGGATCAATCTTTTTTTCGTTTGTTTTTTTTTTTTACGGTCGAGTTAAAAATGAGAATTTCCGATTTAATTATTTTCGGAAATGATTCATGGTCTTAAAGAAAAATATGAAGAAAAGAGAAAGGGAGAGGAAATTAAAAATGAAATTCGGTCTGTTGAGATGATAGAAACCTAAGAGGAGATGGAATAGCAAATCATTTCACCATTCCTTTTGCATAATAAAGATGAAATTGTAATTGGAAGAATAGTTGAGAGTTGGAAGAAAGTACGAGTTTAAATGACGATTAGGAGCATGGATTGAAAGATCAGTAGGCTTACATTTAGGTCCCTTAAGCTTTGAATAAACTTAAACACAATTGCTTTAACTAGGATCGAAACACATTTCCCAACCCTTTTGCCAAAATTATAGGATTACCCCTAGGTTCTAGGAGCTTGATAGCGAGCTAAGTTTGATTTAAAGATGTTCAAGGATTAGTTGAAAAACACTTAATTGAAGATAGACACTTTAGAACACCTCAGGCTCAAACTAAAGTGTAGGTTTCCTAGGTCTTAGGAGCACACCCTGAGAGAGAGTTCATCACCCTAATTCTCAAATGAACCTAAGAAGCCGAACATCTAACCCTAGTTTATAAGTTAATTAGAACATTAGACACGAGGGTGCACTAAGCTGTGTTTCATGACTGATTTAATTAAATCAAATAATGAAACACTTGTCTTAACTTGACCAAAAATAAAACTCAATGTTGCGGGATTTGAACTTGAATCTTACACTCAGATCCTCCTGACAATTAGGGACATTCCCAATATCACATATAAATCTCTTATTCTTAGTTTTTTATATGTGATATTGTGTTTTATTTTGTTTGTTTGTCTTTTTCCTACGATTTGTCAGTTTTCTCGAGTTTTTCAGGTCTTGTTTTCTTCTATTTACACAGCATATACTAGCTAAGCTTAAAGGAGCAGCAATCCTCTCAAATATACAGGTTTAATTTACATTACAGCATTTTATTTCACAGCATGTTATATTGTTCTCCTAACCTGTTATAATGTTTTCCTAGCATATTATACTATTTTCCTGGCATGTATATTATTTTCCTAGTCTGTCATACTATTCTCCTAGCATGTTATATTATTTCTTTCTTCTTTTATATGACATGTTTTATTTGCTTTGATACACACTATAACCTAGTGGTTATATATAGGATTAACAACAAACCTGGAGGTGTTATAGCTAGAAGTTTAGAGCGAACATCGTGGGCAGCACGACGAGAAACAACTTCAAGATGGAGCTACAACATCAAAATATCTTCACATCACCGATCACTTTTCTTAGTTTAAATAACAACTCATAGGAGTTCGAGGTGGTTTGCCTAGCACAACGTAAACCCTCACATATCACTTTTAGGCTTTGGTTGTGTAATTATAAGTCCTAACACTTTAGGATTCCAAGGTTACCGCATGGTATGGTGTAAATCCTCATAACTTTTTAGGTTATTTGCACGATCAGACATCGTACAAATATAAGTCATAAATTCTAAATAAATTGCAGGATTAAACATTAAATAACATCATTTCAAAGATATAAAGTCAAACATTATGATAGTTGGGACGTCACCGGGGTTTTCCCATATCCCTTACTATTTGCTCTTTTGGATTCCTTAAAATAATTATTCATGTTTGAGTCACTCCCATTTGATTTTTCCATGTCCAATCTTGGAAACCTAAACTTTGAAATCTTGAAAGCAAAATCATTGATCTTAATCGAGAGTTTTCTTAAGTGACCCCAGTCATTTAAGATGTAATTAACTATAGGGGTTTGCCTTTATAGGGAACTTGAAACTCAGTTAAAATAAACCATATATAATCTTTATATTAGGTAGAGGAACTTGTTGGCCTCACATAAAATAGTTTGCATACGAAACGAATGTCAAAAATTCTTTAGTTTAGATGATTGAGCCTACTACAAATGATATGTTTATTCTTTGGGATAAGTGTATTACTTGTGGTATCGTGCTTAGTCACCCAAATTATTCAAAATGTGAGACTCGTTTGATCTCACCTATTTTTAAATCAAAATGTTACTTTCGAAAAAACATATTCATATCAAAACTCTTTTCATATTTTCCCATAATTTTCAATACCAAAATTAAAACGGCCGACAGTACACAGGTATTTTACTTCTTTGTACTACTTATTGCCAACAGATAGTAGTGAATTAGAGTGCCGAGGAGGCCACTCAAGTTAAATAATCAAAAGAGAGAGTTTGTCATGGATGACAAGATGTAGTCCTTGAGGTCAAATTAAATATGAGATTTGGTATATTACCAGATGGCAAAAGAGCACTACCTAACAAGTGAGTCTACAGGCTGAAAAAGAAGTGAGATGGTAGCACACGCTATAAGGCAAGTCTTATTGTGAAGAGGTTCAACAAAAAAATGGGTGAACTACGCTGAGATTTTTTCTCCTGTGGTGAATATGACAATTGTCAAAATTATGTTGAACTTAGTCAAGAGGAAGATCTACATATGAAGTGGATGGATATAAAGACAGTTTTTTAACATGAAGATATGGAAGAGGAACTGTACATAGTGCAACAGCAAGATTACGAGGTTCCAGGGAAAGAAGATTTGGTCTGCAAGTTGAAAAAGAGTCTCTATGGCTTGATGTTAGCTCAAAGAAAGTGATAAAGGAGGTTTGGCAAGTTCATGTCAGACAATAGTACATGAAGTGTCAGGCAGACTGTTGCTTCATAAAACCCTTTAATAATTGTCTTATCTTGCTTCTTTTGTATGTGGATGACATGCATAGGGATAAGGAGAAAATCAAAGACTTGAAGAAATAAATATCAAGAGAATTCGAGATGAAAAATTTAAGTCCAACCAAAAAGATCCTCGAAATAAGAATCAGCAGGGATAAGAGTGCAGGTACACTGAAATTGTCTCAAGCAAAGCATGTTGTCAAGATCCTACAAAAGTTCAACATGGGTGGGACAAAACCAATTTGCATAGATAGTCAATTTAAGCTAAGAATTTATCGCGTAATTTTGAAGCAGAGCAAGCATAGATAGGGAGAAGTACGTATGCTTCAGCAGTTTGAAGCCTAATGTATGTTATGATATGTACAAGATCAGATATTGCATATGAATTGAAAGTGTTCAGCAAGTACATGAGTGATCCTGTAAAGCATCATTGGAAGGCAATGAAGTGGATTCTCGAGTATTTGAGGGGAACAGTCAACGGAGCACTTTAATTTGAAAATGCAGGGATCAGTATGCAGGAATTTGTAAACTCAGATCCGATAGTCGATTTGGATAGTAGAAGTACAACTGCGTATATCTTCATTTTGAGGAACACACCAATGAGTTGGCTTTCCAAGCTGAAAAGATTATTGCACTTTTAACTACGGAAGCTAAATACATTGCAATCATTAAGCCTAGCAAGGAGATGATTTGGCTACAAGGCTTTACGGCCAAATTGGAAAGAAACAAGGGATTAGAAAGCTTTATAGTGACAGTACGAGTGTTATTCTTGTTAAGAATGTTGTTTATCATGTCAGGATGAAGCATATTTAATTAAGGTATCACTTTATTCACTCCAAGAAAATGGGCAGTTATTCTTGGAGAAGATACACACAGCTCAAAATCCTGCAATATGTTGACTAAGGTGGTGATTATAGAGAAGCTGGAGCTACGCTTGGCCCCAGTTGAAATCCAGGAAGGTTGAGACCAGAGGTGAGCCACACTATGGTACTAGACAATGAAGATGACACAGATGGAGATAAAGATCTAGAGGAGAGGCGTTGGGTGCAATCAGTCTCCAAGTGGTAATTATAGAGATATGAAGTCTAGGAGAGCGCCCATAGCCGCAAAGAAGCAACCAACCAATAAGAGAGCAACATATCTACGCCATAATAGGGTAACTATGCCAGCAAAAAGTTACAAAGCGGCGTATATGCCACAATCAGGCGTAGCTACTACGCGGCTCATTCGTTCAATGGCTTCAAATAGAGTGAAAAATTTATGTCGGGTGTCGGCGTAGTTACAATGCGAGACGCTTTCTATATTACGAAAGTTAAATCCCTTGATTTAGAACAACTCTTGTATGCGCAAACGATAAACTCTCGATGAGTTTTTATAGGAGCAGTGAAGTTCGAGAGGCAGATTTCAAGGTGTGATTTCTCTTGTGGGATCGAGATAAGATTTGGAGTGAAACTCTTGTAAGTTCCAGTGTTCTAAATAGAAGATATGAGTGGTGAAAATCTTTGTATATTTATTCTTTCATAATGAATGTTTCGTGGTGTGGGTCTATGGTTTTTTCCTATTCCCCCTTTTCCACGTTAAATCTTGGTGTTTTTATGTGATTACATTGTTGTGTTTCTGTTCGATATTTTGTTTCAGATTTCTCGATATGGCGCGATTCTATTTTCTACGGTTTGGTTTTGATTGTAATTGATCGAAGGACTCGATATTCTCATCCAAACACACTATATTCAAGGTGTGTCGTTACACTGTATTCAGGGGCACATCATTAAACTGTAATCAGTGCGCATCTTTACACCAAATTTAGGGTGTTGGATGCGTCGTTACACCATATTCAGGGTGTCGTTACAACGTATTCAGATGCGTCGTAACACTATATTCAATGTACATTATTACACCATATTTGAAATGTTTCGCTACGCCACAGTGTTCACCAATGTCAGGGAAAAGGAGACGGTCGGCGGTGGTCGACATTTGTCAGTGGCTATGGAGGGAAGTTATCGTCGAGTCCTCGAATCCAAAATAGCTCTTGAATTTCACTCCTTCAGATCCCGATCTCCCCAGGTTTCAGCCCCCTTTCATGAAGATGGTTGGGCTTTGTTTATAGATTTTGGGAGTGGCAACCTCCATAAATATTGCACGGATCTAGACCACTCAATCAGACAACCAAGAACAATTTCCTTGATCGGATGAATTTTAGGGACAATTAAGTACCATAATGATCTCAGAATTGAGTGATCTTGGGCTTGTTGGATTTGTTTCACCGAGACGCTCAATTAACTATATTTTTGTCAAATTTAGAATCTATTTGACCTTCCAAAAGTGATTTAGGGTATATTTGGGGCAGCTGCAACTATTTGAAGGAGCAGTTGTGAAGCTGCTAAAAAAGCTACTGTTCAAAAAGCTGCGGTGGTTATTACAATTTTTTTTGAAAAATTCTGATCGTAGCATTGTAGCAACCACCTAAAGTAGTCAGGTCTGGTGGAAAAACATAGTTTTCAGCTACAATTTTTTGAGAATGCAGTCAAAAAGCAGTTTTGCCAAGGAAAAACTGCGGTGTGGCAGCACACTGCCACCACACCACCGCCCCAAACGCACCCTTAATGGCTTGATCTAGACCTGATTTGTCTCGAATTGGATCAATTTTGGTATCACTGGTTTACCACGCTGAGTCGATCAGTTTGACTACAAGCTTGCTGATATCAAAGTTCATGATGATTTTTAACTTGAATTTGAACGTTCCTTGCTCAAAAATGCCTTAAGATTCATGCCAAAATGCCTCAAAATTTGTGCCAAAAATTGTTGATGCCCTATCAAAAATAGTATATATATATATATATATATATAAACTTGATGNTTCAAAAACACGTCGAAATTCAAATTTCACAAAATTTCGACCCGCGATCGATCGTCTCAAGAGATTTAATTGAGCATTCGACAAGTAATAATGCAGGTAATGCGAATTGCGGCGATCAGATACGTTGACTCCCCGAATTACGAAGCTTATGCGCGCGGGAGTACGAATTGTGCAGAAGGTCATCCTAAGACTCAGAAAGGCCCTATAGGAATCTATTTTGGGCTTCCTCATGTCGGTTTCATCCTTCTAAGTGTTAGAAATCGATACCACACACGCGAAGCTCCAAAAGAGGACGGAAGTAGGTCGATCTAAAACGAGGCGAGTCCCACTTCTAAGGTTCTAAGATAGTCACAGGAAGACCCCTAAGGCTAGATCCTAACTCCCACGAGAAATACTAGACCTCACGAAAATTGGAAAGACCCCTAAGGCTAGATCCTAACTCCTACGAGAAATACTAGACCTCACGAAAAATGAGGTAAACCCCTAAGGCTAGATCCTAACTCCTACGAGAAAAACTAGACCTCACGAAAATTGAGGTCAACCTGGCTGCTATCACTCAAAGAGATTCAGATTATTCTCACCTCATTTTAGTTTGGACCAACCTTGTTCTTGGAAAACTCAGTAAAATACACTTGGCACGGAATCTCGATTTAGCTCGGTAGGGTACTCCTAGATGGGTGGACTGTTAGGTATGTTTGCTCGCAAAGTGGGAAAAACTCCTCAGGTAATTTGAGAGACAGTGCTATTAATAGTGGGATCCGTGAAGGTTGTGCATTTTGCATTAAAATAAAGTAAAAAAATAACAAAAGAGAGCTATGAAAGCTACACAAAAGTCGTAGTGTGGTTGGCATCTTTTGCCACCACACTCAAAAATGCAGGCCCAAGTGTGATGATCCCGAACGAAAGACCCCTATCCAAAGCGACCTAGGCTAAAAAATGGGCCGCTTTATTACATTTTCTATAAAGAAAAAAGAACAAAATCTGTTTAAAATCAAAGAGAAAAGGTATATCTGTCCCCGATCCATCTGTTGGTGCCAAACTCGCTCTTTGATGCTATCTTAAAGTAGCTTAATGACAGTAGCATCATCTCCCTCAATAATGATACCAATTTTCTCAAACATCCACGACTGGAGGGTACTGCATAGAAAAAGAAATGCCTCATATTCGATTCACGAACTATCCTAGTGGAGAGAAGAATGTCCACTGCAACTTTAACCTTTCCAATCTAATCTTAAATGACGACACTAAGCCCCGCTTGGCTATTAAAGAGAGGCGGCATCAAGGTTTGCCTTTAACAATCCTGGAGAGGGTAAAGATGACTGTTAAAGCCCACTTTTACAGGTTTGGTTACCAAGTGGTGAGTAAAGACGACTGTTAAAGCGAAGGGGTACCCTACTATTCTGTAATAGGAAAGTTCACCTGATGAGTATAAGTTGCTAGCGGGATCCAGGTCCTTCTTGGACCGCAGTCGAAGACCCCTCAATCCCGGGAGATTATAGTAGCTCCGCTACTATCAACACAACTGATTTAACTCCGCGCTACAAGAAACTAGATGCTTCCACAATAATGGATGAGGTCGAAGCTCCCCCAATCTTAGGAGTTCTCTCGCACGACATTAGTGTCTCCCGCACAAGATGCGGGACGCGACAACCCTAATTGCCGAAACAGACACAATTGCTTGAATTGGTTCATCCTAAGGGAGGAGAGAGCCACAAGAGTAGTCCATGTTGAATTGCCTTCTAAACTAGAGGGCCCCATCCTTAGCTACCTCAGTAGTATTCATATATTATATTTTATGTTTTAGGTCAATTTTTTTGCGTAAGCTTTTTTACTGCCAACGCCTTTTCCTTTGCTAGGGCTGTATCCGAGGACACTTCGGCTGTATCCTGCTCCAAAGTGGTAATTGCCTCCACATCTTTCCTTCTCTTTTACCCCTCGCCAGCTTGCTGCCACCCTCTCTGCATCTCTACAGCTGCCAAACCACCTTCCCCTTTTGTTGTAAACCTCTCTTTGCTTCCCTACAACTGTTGTAAACCCCACGTATCGCTCTTCGTTTCCACTATCTCAACACGCAGCCCACCACTTTCATTCCTCGCATGAGGGTGTTTTTTGTGTTTGTGTCATTATTCTCCTATTTTTAAGAGTCTTTGTTTGTAACGCCTTTCAATTTCAACAATAATATTTTTATTCCGTTGTGATTTTGGGTTAACTTTGGTATCAACATTCTTGCAAAATTTCAAATCTAAAGCATCAACAACCTACGAAAAAATACTAATTATTTTTATTGACTTTATATTTGTGAAGGAGTGGACCAAGACAAAGCAGTTGTGGAAATAGTGGCAGAAGAGAGAGGCCACCATTGTTGGATCTTGAAATATCCTGTTTATAACGTTTTCACATATGATTTCTTCCAGATTGGGGTATGACTCTTTGTAGAACGTAGTCTAATTTATACTTGGGCATCATTTAGGTGGTTTTAATGATGAATGAAGTGAATCAGCTCCTAGTAGTTTATTGTCACACCCGATATTCACGATCTTCATCGAGTGGAGCAAACGTGAATGTTAACAAATGCCCCTAACAAATATGATGTACACTCAAAGTGGATAATATTTGAAAACTAATGGCCATTTTGATCTCCAAATATTTATTTGGTTGCAGCACCGATAATTTTGACTATTTTGATTTTTGATAAAAGTCATTGATGGTAGCTTAAAGTGCGAATTTTTACTTTTTCATGCAGGCTTGCATCTTTGTAAATTCTTGATTAATAGATAAGATATAGTGGCTTTGAGAAACAAGTGTTGGATTTGAGTGGAGGATTCCAACCTTTAGAATAGGTGTCGGATTTGCGTTTCATTTAGTGGGCTGCAATAATTTGTGAGCATAATGAAGATTGCCATCAGTTTGCTGTCTCGTGCTTGATGACTATGATGATTATAATAGAAATTTAAATTTTCTTCTTTCTTTGATTGTATCAATTCTGATGAAGAAATAATCCTAATTTGTTTCAATGATTTTTTTAAGAAATTGAGTAAATACTTGTTGATTGCCATTGCAAATCTAGGGGTTTTCGATTAAAATCTTATTTAAATCTTCATTAAAAATTTTGGAGAAACATATCTTCTTAAAGCTTGGTTCTGTGTGCTCCATTGCATGTGCTTTCTTGATTTTGTTTTCTGCACCCGAGCCATGCTTATCACGTCAACTAGAGCCTAAGAGGCCTTACAGGCTTGGTTTGACATGGAGAAGATTTGAGGACCTTGTTTGCTCGCCTCACCCTTCTGTTTCACACAACGTTTGTCACTCTCACCTCACTTGCTCTCGATCACGACTTCACTTCTCATTTCCATTGAGAACAACACCTACTTACAATCTTCTTATGCTTTCGCTTTCTTGTGCTTCGCTCGATCAATGCTTGGTCTTACCTCCCTTGTACATGCTTGCTCAAGCTTGCTCTCTATCTATTTCCCCGTTCTCTCTCTCGCTCTCTCTTCAATTCCTCTTTCCCCGCTCGTTTTCATTCCTATTTATAAATAGTGAACCAATTAATGACCAAACTATTGAATTGTCATTAAACAGTTGTGAGCTTTGAAAATTTGAATTTCCCAACCTCCATCGAAAAGAAAAGAATGAATGTGACAATGAAGGAGTTTATCGTGAGGTTCTAGGTCAAATTTTTAGAAGGTGGACGAGATAGTAGATAAGACACTCACAGAGATTTCACCCTCATTTTGCGAGGACTTTATGATATGGGGTTTGAGGTTTCCCATAGGCGTATGCCCATATGTTTAATTAACTCTCCAAATAATGTGAGAGCATGTTCAATTAATGCCACTTATTAGTTGCTAAGTGTTCAAACTTAATATATAGTAGGAGCAACTTTAAAATTTAAAATTATGGAATTATCACCGCGAGGTTAGAGTAGATAGAGGAGAAATGATGATTAGTTGAATCAAAATCCAATGATTTTGTGATCCCAAATTCTCATGGTCCATAGTCATCTTAATTCAGGTATCGACCCAATATGATAAAATGATTCTTGTCAACAATCATGTGATTCTTCGTCCAAGGAAATCTTGGAGGCTTGAGGCAATGCTTATTTAGGGGATTGATCTAAGTCAACTTTAACATGCAGAGGGCTTAGTGCCCTATCAAGTCTACCCTATAATAGATAAATCAACTGGACAGAATATCATTATGGAAAATACGGGCTGCAATCACGATACAATGGAGCGTAATAACCAAATCTCTTGATGGAGCCTTCTGGTTAAATAACTCAATCAGAGGACTTTGATCATAATGACTTTGATACCTTACATGCGCAAGTTAATAAAAACCAGAAAAAAAAAAAGAGAGCTATATAAAACAAGCATTTATTAATATAAAATAACTTACACGGTGGGAGATTTACAGACACTCAACAGAGGCAAATATAGAATTTCTTAAAACTTCTACTAAAACTTAGCACTCTAAAACATAACACCAAACATAACACCAACTCCCTATTTATAAAGTTTGGTGAACTCCAAATAAAATTAGAAGCAGCTAAAAATGGATACCTTCTTAATAACGCATTCAAAAGGCAAAAGTATAATAATAGATGCCTACTTTAACTTGTGTAGCAAAATATTAGATGTTTCATAATGGTAGGTGGTCCCTATCATTATCTATGTTTTTTAGTGGGTTGTCCCCACCATCACAATCTGTTGTCAGGTCATGTGAAAGATTATCTCTATCCTGCTATTTTAGGCCTTATAAACAGGCTTGATGGGCCAACGTCAATATCTATTTGGGCCTTTATGCCAATATCTATGTGGGCCTTTATGCCTTCTTCAATTATGGCCCATTGTTCTTCTATTTTTGAGTCATCCATAGACTCATTATCTGTATCTGTGCTGCCAATAATCATTGAAGTCTTGAAATTCTTCTGAAAATGGTGATCACATTTTTTAATAATTCACTGCTTAATTTGGTTCTTTGATTCATGTGGGTAGTTACGTTTTATTCCCTCATAAATCTCTATTAAAGATGTATGCAAAATTTTCCTTGGGAGGAATGATGGTTTCTTCATATGTTTTCATAATTATAATAATATGCTTTAATTTTTCTTCTCATTTATTCGAGGCCACAGTTCGAGTAAGAATTGCTTTCGAAGACAAAGTTGATTAAAATTATCTTTTCCAATTATAGTATTCCATGACTAGATTTATGAAATTTGACAATTAATAAGAAAAGGCTTAAACATTGCCCTTGAATAAGTCGACTAATTGGGATTGATCGAACTTTAGGGTTTAATTCAACCTAAGTATCAAATTTGCCTTAAATAGAATTAGATTATATTTCTGATTTAGCTCAAAAATAACTCCATCATCCTTAGAACCTTGTTGGAATTTCTCTACTAAGAATGTCTTTAGGTATTGTGAACATCCAAGAGTGTTTTTATTTGTGATTAATCAAGATTAAAAGTGAAAGTCATTTTATCATATCAATTGGATGCATTATTATTTGATCATAACCTAATAACGCAAATAAAAAAGTCATAATTGTCCAACTAACTATAAAGAGTCTAGTAGAGCATCCAACTTAATGCATGCATCCCTCCCACACTGATGCAGGATATCCAAAACAGAGGCAGGATCACATTCTCCATGACATGCTCCCTCAACCCGAACGCTAGAGACAGGTCACACGAACGACCCTAAATTGAACCGAGCATCTTTTCTTCTGATTTCCTTTCAATTTTCATTTTGTTTCCTTTAATCCATCCTTTCTAGTCATGTTTTATATATGTGTAATGTATTAGAGTTTGTAAGGGAGTTTTGTCATGTTTCTGTTCAGTACAACCACCAATGTTTCCATTTTTCCCTTCTAGGGTTGTATCTAAGGGGGAGTAGTGCTTTGGCTACATCTCGTTCCAAGGTAGAGATTTTTCTTTAGGAGTCGAGTGGTGCTTTGGCTACATCTCGTTCCAAGGTAGAGATTTTTCTTTAGGAGTCGAGTGGTGCTTTGGCTATATCTCGCTCTTGATGTGATATTTATCCTCTTCTACCCTTCCTCACACCTTCCTACATCGCTTCTTCTTAATCCAATTCGTTGTCCTGTTGTTGCCTTAAGTAGAAAAAGTGCAGTGTTGACCTCACTTTTTTGTTGAGATCTAGTCATTCTTCCTTAGACGCCTAAGATATAGCTATAGAACACTTCTTGTTGACTACCCTAAAGGACCAGGGATCAAACCCTACTCATTAGAAACTCTAAAAACCTCTTTACTCTTCTTAGAGTTCCACATGCATAGTTTTGATCTCTAGCATTTAGAAGGTTGATACCAATATAGGGGAGCTCAAGGGGAGTCCCCGTTGGATTGTTAGGCCTTAGGGTTAGCCCTGGGTGGCTTGGTCTTGGTCAGGCTTTCCAACTGACACTTGAACCTATCACAAACTCACACATCACAAACCCTAAAATCACCTACACTTAACACATTCCACAAATCTTTTGGAAACTCATGTGGGTTACCCTTAGCCTTTCGTTAGGATGACTAGGATCAACACATGGAGGATCCAAAATGGGCTCTCATTGGTCCATGGCATTCAAGGGGTAACATTGTGATTAGCATTTTCAATGTCTTCCAATTTCACCAGAACACCTAATTTAATCTTCTACCCCAAAATTTTTCTAAAATTACCAAAATACCCCTGAAACTCTAAAATTTTTGAAATTGCTCAAATTGTGAATTCTCACCCAAAAATCATATCAAACCACCCCAAATCATTCAATTTGACCAATATATCCCCTTTTCTCAAAATTCCCAAAATACCCCCAAATTGCCAAAGTTACCAAAATGATCTTCTTGTTAAAAAAATTCTTAAAATCTCCAAATTCACTCCAAACATTCAAGATCAATCCTAACCACGCATTGACTTCAATTGCACCCAAATCCACCAAAATTGACTAAGGTTCTCAAATTGCCCCTAAATGCCTAAAGGCCCCAAATCACTCCCAATTTTCATCAAATCCATCTCCAATACTTCCAACCTAAAGTTCAAACCGAATTTCCAAACCCAAAGTCCAAATTCATACCAATCCAAACTAATCCTAAAATCTAACAAAATCCAAAATCCACCCAAAATTCACCCCAAGCCAATTTCCACTAAATTGAACCTCATGAATCAAATTAGAGTTCTCCACATTCTATCCTAAACATCATGATCATGAATTCATGACCTCATAAGAATTCTACATGATTAATTTCAAAACCATGAAAATTAAATCAAAAGCCCAAATCAACCCCTCTGACCAAAATTCAAAAGCCCATAAATTGAGCCCAATTTTAAACCTAATTGAAGCCCACATGACAAATTTTCATCTCATCATGCTTTTAATTAAAACCATGTGCCATGGTCATGCATCAAACATCCATGCTTCAAATCATCCATTTTGGGTTTCATGATCTACTCCCACCAAAATTTGGAAATCCCCACATGCCTTTATCATGAAAAACACATGGCCCCATGCATGACATGAAGCCACCCATGGAACCATCCATGAGCCTCATATGGCTCATGCTTGCCAATTATGACAATAGAATGGGTTTCTTTATGCTCCCACCAAGCCTCTTCCCAAACATTAGTCCAAGCAAATTCTCTTTCCCCATACCAAATCAATCAACCAAAGCCCTAAGGGGCGTTGTCCCAACCAGTCCAACCACCTTGGTAAGGACCTCAACCCATTTCCATAGGGTTAAACCATGGTAATACCAACCTATCCTAACCCATGACCCATTTTGGGGAAAATTAAAATTACTTATGCTTGGACCAAATTGGCTCCACATCTCCCCACACCTGACATTCCACAGTGTAGAGGTGACTTCTATTGGCTGGCCAGCCACTTCAGTCGCCGGAAAATGGCAAAATCGAGAGGCCCCAATCGGGGAAAATCTAAAATTAAACTCACTTGAGCTGGCTGACTGCCATTGGCCATTTGGGCTCTTTTTTCTTTCATCTAAGCTTCATCTTGGCCACCTTGGCTTGCTGTGTTGGTAGCCATGACACTGCGTATAAAGCCACCATCTCCTCACTTCCAAAGTGGTCACACACATTAGCCTTGGCGAAGCCTTGTCAAAATCACACCAGACCTCCTCTTAGCCTTCCTAAGCACACTCCAACCATTTTTAGGTCATCTCTCCCACTTTTCAGCCTTGATTTTGAGCTCAAAATCCAGAGCATTTCACGTCCATACCACAACTCCACAAAACTTCCAATTAAGCTCTTCAAAAGCTTTTCCAGGACACACTAGGAAATTACCCATCGAAATTGGTCCTTCCCGAGCCCTCCAACCTAGCCCTATGCCATACCTGAACCACCCCTTGATCAAAAACCTACATGTACTTCATCTCAGCTCAAATTGACGCTTCAAGGAGGTTCGCCAGCTCACAACAATCGTCAAGAACAAATCCAATCGAGGCTACACTTCTTAGACAAAGGTATGGACCAAAAGTCCTAACTTCGAGCTCAGTTTGGGCTTTTGTGAAAGAAATGTTAATTTCTTAGCATGTAACCATGTACATATATTCGTCTTGATTAGATGAACATATAGGAATAAATCACACTTAATTTGGTTAAGTGTTGAGCGAGATTTAGAGGTTTTAGTGTGGACAGATCTTGGTTTGAGTTTGATGGAGACGATGAATGAGTGCTGTCCGTTCTCGCGTGTATTGGATGAATGGTCGAGATGAAGTCGGACAGAAGAGCTGTGCATAAAGCACGCGATGCGTGTCAGCTGACGCAAATGGTGATGGCAAATCACAGCGCGACGCGTGGGCTTCGATGACTCCGAGGATGGACGTGGTGCCGACGTGGATCAATAGGAAAATATGGCATTTTTTATTTATAATAATTCTAAAACATTAAAAAAATCATATCTTGGTGTAAAAATCATAAAAAAATAAAATAAAAAATACCCCTGTACTTGGTGAACAGAGGAGAATTTATTGAATTAAAAATAAAAAATATTTGTCATGTATTTTATTTTAAATTAATTAAATTCAATAAAAATAAAAAATATTTGTCATGTATTTTATTTTAAATTAATTAAATACACCAGAGAGTAATTAAATCATAATTAATTAAATAATTATTCAAATGAATTGAAATTTTGAGCGCTTGTTCCCATTGATATGGGAATCTTCTCTGATTTTCCAGGGGTCAGAGAGCCTCTCTATGATTAAAACCTAATTTTCTAAGAGATTTGATGATATTCTAATTAAAAAAAATTATAAAAATAAAAATAAAGGCCTAAAAAATATGAAATTTTGTTAGGTAGTTTCAATTGGGTCAGAGGATATTAGGAAAAATAAAATGTATGTTTTAAAAATTTTAAACCTATTTTCTCACTTTCAATTAATTAAAAATACAAGAGATTAGAAAAATAAATTAATTCAAAAAGTCATCAAATTGTCCCAAAATGAAGGAAATGGTTCTAAGGTCTGTAAAAATTTTAAAAAATTGAAAATCATTTAAGCATATCAACTCACGGTTGCTAACGAGAATTCTCCTGTTTAAATGAGTTTGACAACATTTTTAAATCAAGTAAATTAAAAAAAATAGTGATCCCGGAATGAGGAAATCGTGAGATCTCAACCGGTATCGCTCTAATTAAATTAAAACTCCCCCAAATATGACATTTGAAATATAACAACAAAACCAAACTATGACACCAAAACTGTGAAACATAAAATCTCAAACCATAACTTTTTAAAACTTTAACCTTGAAGCTGTTACTTCAACAGGGAGCTTGGAACTAACACTACGGGTAGCACGACGATGACATACAGAAGAATATCTTCGAGAGAGTGAACAGGTCAACGTCAGCAAATCTTTCTTTAGAATTAAACAAGCCATAGAACTTCGAGGTAGTTCGTCTAGCACGACGTAAATCCTCAACCTATCTTTTGGCCTCTGCATAGCCATGCTGAGCAGTATGAGTCCTAACTTGTTTTAGGTTTGGGGGTTTTCATCTAAGAGAACATAAACTCTCTAATCTTTCTAGGCTATTTGCATGATCAAGATAATGTGAATGTCATCTCTACATAATAAAACTGATAGAATGAAACCTTTAATAATATCTCTTTAAAATTGAAGCTAAACCATATGATAGTTTGAGAAGTCATCGAGGTTCTCTTCAGGATCTATGACATCTCTTACTTTTCTTCATTTGCATTCTGAAAATAACTGTTCTCATTTTAAACTATTTCCATTTGACTTTTTCATGTACGATTTTGAAAACCCTAAACGTTGAATTAATGTGGACAAATATGCCTGATTTAAATTGAGAGTTTTCTTAGGTAACTTTGGTTGTCTAAGATGCAATTAACTATTGGAGCTCACCCTTATAAGAAACTTTAGAACCTAACTTAATATAAACTATATCTAATCTTTTATATTAGATAGGGGAACTTGTTGGTCAATATAAATGTTAACAGACCAAAAGGGATGTCATAAATTCTATACTTTATTTAATCGAATTTCCCAATCGAGTAATATGTATATTCTTCGTGATAGGTGCATCATTCGTGGTGTTCTGCTCGATCATGTAAACTATTAAATATATGAGATTGATTCGGTCTCGTATTTTCAAAATTAAAATACTTTTTTTCAAAATTATATATACATACATATATATATATATACATACATATATATATATTAAATTAAATTTTATTTTCAAAGCAACCGACAAACTCCAGTTTGACGACCGACAGTTTCTGGCGACTCCGCTGGGGACTTATTTCTCTCTTCATTACGATCAGGAGGTTTTTGTCTTCATACACCGACAATGTGTCAATGTCCCTCATGGTCTAGATTACCATTCTTCTGTTGGCATGCTTTGCCTATTTCTTTCTTGGGCAAGTACTATCAAATTTTTTCTTTTCCTGGATTATTTGTTTAATCGTTAAACAGAGGGGTTCAGGAGTCTTTAGAGTTTTCTTTTCCTGTAGGTCGGACCCCCAATAGATGTGTTGGTAAATGGGCTTCACCAAAGCGAGGTGCGTTGTGAAGAGGGTCCCGAACTGGGTCCTGAATTTCACCTGAACTTCATGTCTTTCGGGTTCGAGTTGCTGCTTGCAAATTGGGCGTAGTCTTCACATCTCTTAAACTCTCCTTTAATCTTCAAAATTAAATTCAACTCTTCCACATTAAAATCACTAACAACAAATTAAAAAAAGAAGAAAATAATACATTTCAAAATTTGAATAATAAAAACCAAAGCGAAATGAAATGAACACTTCGAAACAAAATCAAATGAAAGTAAGAATGATGTGTGCCCAGTTCACAGAACGATCTTCGTTGATTTTAGTGTTTGCACTAAAATTGCGAGGTATAGGCCGTTACTAACTCTTGGGACTTTTTCAATTGACAGCCACGATGTCGTCCCCAACTTTAACCTTTTCTCACAACCTGCCTACCAGCCGTGAGGCTCTTCACACGGAACCCATGATCAAATTCAGGTCCGACATTGATCAGTTCGAAATAGTACTCGACAAGGCCCCGTTTGTCGTCGTGAAAGTCGCTTCTCTAGATGTTCAAGAACCGTCTGCTGAGTTCGATCGTAACTGCCGCTAGGACTTCTCTTCTTTCAAGAAGGCGAAGGTTACGCCTACCCCTGTTAAGCCTGTTTCCGCCAAAGCTACTCCAGCAACCGTTGAGTCTATTATCCCTGTGCCCGCTAGGGTTGCTGCTCACGTACTGAAGAGAGTTTTTACCACTACCTCCACGGGATTTGCTGTTGCTCTACCGACAGTTCCTACTGCCAAGGGAAAGGAGATTCTGATCAAAGCTGCAAAATTAGTTACTGTTAAGGAGATTGCTTAGCTGGAGGAACTTGAAGTACCTCCTCTCCTTTCCGGATTCCTTAGCCGGGGTGAAACCTCTCTTTTCCTCTAAGGAAATAGGTTTCACCTGTTTTTAGACACTACTGGAGACTAGAGCCTCCACCAGATTGCTGCCGTTTTACCACCTCTCTTTGACCATGGTGAGGAGTGGGAGAGGCCTACTCCCATTACCCGAGTCCGTACCATATTTGAAAGACTAACCGATAAGGAAGAATATTCTGTTGCTGAATTGCGCAAGAAAATGTGCTGCGGAGTATCACCCCGGATGAAGAATGAGATTCTGAGGAAAGATATACTAGTGTGTCAGTTACAGAGGTTTGTGCTTTCCTTCCCAATGTAGCTCTCCTTTTCCTCACCGGTTCTTGAGTTAGATGTGAGTCTTCGTGCATTCCATCTCAATCCGATCCTCTCTCGTTTCCAAATTTAAAATTCCGCAAAATCGCAAAAGTCTAACTCAAAATCTAGTTCAACATTAAAATTAAAATCGAAGTCGAGATCAAAATCCAAAAAAAAAAAATCAAGTTAATGTAAGTCAAACCCACCGTGACTATCAGGTCTTCAGTAAGGAACCCTAATGGTTGCCATTATAAACTCTTAAAACACCCTTTCATGAGAGATAGGTGAACGAGGTCTCTTTCAAACTTAGTGGCCTCAACTCACAGAAGACATTTGTTATTTCTTCAGCGGAAACCTTCTTCACTCATTTCTACGTTCTACTCTAAATGTGTTGGTGTAGGAGGTTGTGTTGGTTTTGTTGATTCCGTCAGTTAATGTCAATATGAGCGGTGTGGTTGTCCGACACTCCACTCCTATTGGAGGTTCATTTGTTGACCTCACTTTTGTTGAGGTCTACTCTTTTTCTTAGAAGTCTAGGATCTAACCATAATACTTTCCTGTTAACTATCTTAGAGGAATATCAATGAAACCTTGCCCATTAGAAACAATAAACACCTCTTTACTCTTCTTGAAGTTTCACATGCATGGTTTTGACCTCTAGACTTAGAAGGTTGAAACCAATATGGGGGAGCTCAAGGGGAGCTCCCATAGGATTGTCAGGCCTTAGGGTTAGCCCTGGGTGGCTTGATCTTGGTCAAACTTTCACACACACAAACCCACAACGAACCCTAAAATTACCTACACTTAACACATTCCCTAACTTTTTTTGGAAACTCCTGTGGGTGGCCCCCAAATTCTTAGCTTTTGGCTAGGATGGCTAGGACCAACTAATGGAGGATTCAAAGTGAGCTCTCATTGGTCTCATGCAATCCAAGGGGTAACATTGTGATTAGCATCTTCAATGACTTCCGATTTCATCAAAAACACCCAATTTTAACCTTCTACCCCCAAGCTTTTCCTAAATTATCAAAATACCCCTAGAACCCTAAAATTTTAAAAATTACCCAAATTGTCAATTCTCACCCTAAAATCTCATTTAAAACCACCCCAAATCATTCAAATTGACCAAAATACCTCATTTTCCTCAAAATTCTTAAAATGTCCCCAAATTGTCCAAAAATACCAAAATGTCCTTGCTCCAAAAATTTTTAAAATCTTCAAATTCACTCCAAACATTTTCACGATCAATCCTAACCACCCATTGACCTCAATTGCACCCAAATTCACCAAAATTGGCCAAGGTTCCCAAATTTCTCCCAAATACCTAAAGGCCCCAAATCACTCACAATTTTCACCAAATCCATCTCCAATACTCCCAACCTCAAGTTTAAACCCAATTTTCAAACTCAAAGTCCAAATTCAGGCCAATCCAAACCAACCCTAAAATCAATTTCCACCAAAATCTCATAAAGTCCAAAATCCACCCAAAATTCATCTCAAGCCAATTTCCACTAAATTGAATCCCATGAATGAAATTGGAGTTTTACACATTGCTCCTACACTTCATCTTGAATTCAAGACCTCGTAAGAATTCCACATGATTAATTTTCAAAATCATGAAAATTAAATCAAAATCCCAAATCAACCCCTCATACCAAAATTCAAAAACCCATAAATTGAGCTCAATTTTGAACCTAATTGAAGCCCACATGAAAAATTTTCATCTCATCATGCTTTTAATTAAAACCATGTGCCATGTCATGCATCATGCATCCATGCTTCAAATCATCCGTTTTGGGTCTCATGACCTTCTCCCACCAAAATTTGGAAAACCCCACATGCCTTTCTCATGAAAAACACACCATGGCCCCATGCATGACATGAAGCCACCCATGGAACCATCCATGAGCCTCATATTGCTCATGCATACCAATTATGGCAAAACGAGGGGTTTCTTTTCCTCCAACCAAGCCTTTTACCCAAACCCCAATCCAACCAAATTCTCCTTCCCTAGACCAAATCAATCACCCAAAGCCCTAGAGGGGTTGACCCAACCACTCCGGCCACCTTGGGAAGGATCTTAACCCATTTCCATAAGTTTAAACCATGGTTAAACCAACCTAACACAACCCATGACCCAGTTTGGGGAAAATTGAAATTACCTATGCTTGGACCAAATTGGCTCAGGATCTCCCCACAGTGTGGAGGTGACTTGCCTTGGCCGACCAGCCACCTTAGCCACCGGAAAATGGCAAAACCGAGAGGCTCCAATTGGGGAAAATCTAAAATTAAACTCAAGCTAGCTCACTTCCATTGGCCATTGGGGCTCTTCTTCCCTCCACCGAAGCTTCATCTTGGCCACCCTGGCTTGCCCTGTTGGTAACCATGACCCTGCCTATAAAGCCACCATCTCCTCACGGCCCAAGTTGACACACAAACTAGTCTTGGCAAAGCCCTGCCAAAATCAAACCCCCCC
>JXCR01081460.1:9434-59670 GCA_002079205.1 Phalaenopsis hybrid cultivar
TTTTGGGATAGAAAAAAGCACTGTATTGCTTTACCATATATTGATAATTTTAATGAAAGAAATATAAAGACAAAGGCAAGACCTTGTCAAATGAATCAAGAATATTTAAAAATTTGCAAAGAAGAAATTAATGAACTCCTTAATAAGAAATTAATTAGAAAATCTAGTTCACCATGGAGTTGTACTGCATTCTATGTTATGAATAATGCAGAAAAAGACAAAAATAAACCTAGATTAGTTATTAATTATAAACCTTTAAATGAAGTTTTAAAATGGATTCGTTATCCCATACCAAATAAAAGAGACTTACTTAATCGCTTAAGTAAATCCTTAATATTTTCAAAATTTGATTTAAAATATGGATACTGACAGATTCAAATACTTGAATCTGACAGATATAAAACGGCTTATACGGTTCCGCTTGGTCATTTTGAATGAAATGTTATGCCGTTTGGCTTAAAAATGCTCCTTCTGAATTTCAGAAAATTATGAATGAAATCTTCAATCCATATTCTGATTATATATTGGTTTATATTGATGATGTACTTATTTTTTCTAAATCAATAGAAGAACATTTTAAACATCTACAGACTTTTCAATGGCTTGCCAAAAATAATGGGCTTGTAATCTCTGCGCCCAAAATCAAATTATTTCAAACCGAAATAAGGTTTTTAGGACATAATATTGTCCAGAATACAATTATTCCGATTGAACGAAGCATTGAATTTGCTTCTAAATTTCCAGATGAAATATTGATATTTGACAATTACAAAGATTTTTTGGTTCGCTCAATTATGTAGCAGACTATTATAAAAATCTTGCTTTAGATGCTGCTATTCTTTATAATAGATTAAAGAAACAGCATAATCCATGGACAGAAAATCATACTAAAGCTGTCCAATTAATTAAGCAAAAGGTAAAAATGTTACCTTGTTTACATATAGCAGATCCGTCTCTCCCTAAAATTGTAGAGACAGATGCCTCTAATATTGGCTATGGAGGTATCTTAAAGCAAAAAGCTTTTAATAAAGAACAATTAGTTCGCTTTACATCTGGTAAATGGAATGCCACTCAAGAAAAATACTCAACCATCAAAAAGGAAATGCTTTCGGTAGTCAAATGCATTACCAAATTTCAAGATGATTTATTAAATCAAAAATTCTTATTAAGAATTGATTGCAGTTCAATTAAATATATACTGCAAAGAGACGTAAAAAATCTTGTCTCTAAACAAATCTTTGCCAATTGGCAAGCTCAATTATCCTGTTTTGAATTTGACATAGAATATATTGCAGGTAATACTAATTCTTTACCTGACTTCCTCACTCGTGAATTTTTGAAGGGAGAAAGACAAGGAGGGGTGGATCACCCCTCATCAAAGGGCTAGAATGACACCCCAATGGGGTGCATTCACCTTTAGAGGGGGGGAGAGGTAGGGGCCAACCTAATGTGGTTCCACGAAAATTTATTGATTTACAACAATATCTATATGGTAGCCCAATGGCTTCCACATCAGAAACCAAATCTCCTCAATCTCAGGAATTACAAATCCAAGAAGTCACAGAATTGGTGCAAAAAACAACGAAAGAAAAAATCCTCGAAATCAATTTAGAGGATTATGAAATTAATGAACATTGGAAAATCCAGGAAAGATATTTATATATATATATGTGTGTATGTATGTATGTATGTATGTATGTATGTATGTATATCTTTGATGAGTAGTATTTTTACAAAAATTAATTGACTATAAGGCTACAAAGATTTATAATCAATTAAAAATATTAATTAAGAAAGTAGAATAAAAAATATTATCTTAGATTCAAATGATATTTTAAATCTTGCCCTATTCTTTAACATCTTATGGCTACGTGATTAGGATTGTCAAAATGACCCTTTTTTTTTCATGAACGGTTCGTGTTTGGCTCGCTAAGCAAACAAGCCGAACACAAACATATTTTTTGAGCTCGAAATATAAACGAGCCGAACACGAGCTAAGCCTGCGTTCGGTCGTGTTCGACTTGTTTACACCCCTAGTCAAAGTGCCCTAACAATCAGAAACTAAAAATATTAATTAATTTTAAATTAATTTTAGGATATGCTTGCGGTCAATTTTATTTTTTATTATTATAGTTTTATTTTTAAAGATATAGTTATATTTTTTTTTTCAAATGAAAAATTTACATTTTTTAGAAAAAACCAAAAATAACTTTTAAGAGCCTCTTTCATATCAAATTTTTTGTCTAAAAAAACATATTTTTTTTTTCATGTATTTAATGCATATTTTTATTTTTACTTTTTAAAAATAAATCAATTTATTTTTTTTGAAACACCTTAAGCAATTTTTTATTGTTTTAAATATTTTAATAAACAAGCATTGCAACTAAAGATGTTTTATTTTAAATAAGCAAAAATGATTCCAAATGGCCTCCTAGTTTTTTATGTGCTATTTATATATTTATTAAGTAAAAATTAGCTTAATGAAATTAATAGTTACTTAAAGATGTATATAATGGTTTAATAGCATGTCATTAAGAATTTAAACTAAAATTTTGCAAAGCTTATAGTATGCATGATTTTAACAAAAAATTGATATTAAAAACTCTTATAAGTTACATTGTTAGATATCTTTCAATTAAATTTACCCAATAATGCGCATGCTTTTCTTAAATATTTGGAGGATCATGCCAAATAGTCTTTATCTGAAAATGTGTAGATTGATTTATGAAGGCGCACATTAGTCGCATGGCAAAATTTGAAAAGTCCAAAACAACATAAAGATACAGGTGTACATAAAGAAAGTGTTTGCACTAATATTAAAACGATCTAATTGTTTAGAAGAAAAAAGTATGATGGAGGCAGACCCACTTTCAGAAAGTCGTGAGGCTCACTAGGCCATTCGAGCAAGCAAAGCCATTTGAGCCAAGCCAACTACGCCAAAGCTGGTCGATCTACGAAGCGAACAAGAAGACGACCGAGTGACCCAAAAACAAGCCTTCTGATTGAAAACGAGATAAAAGAGCTTTTGAGCCATCGACTGTAGGAAAGCTGGCTCAATACGATGACCTATCCTTTAGTGGAGCTGATCCCAAGGAAGGTCTAATTCTGTAAAATGTCTTCAGCTGACCTATAGGGACACAAAAGACTCCTCACTAAGCATTGAAGACAGTCAACCGAACTAGGTTAGCTGACTGAACCTTACCAACCCAACTTAGCAGACAAAACAGACCTCGTTGACTCGAAGTCAACTAAGATTAGTCGTTCGAGCCACAAGGAATCCAAGTGATAAGTCCATACTTTTCAAATACCAGAAATACCCAAGATTGGACCCCTTCAAAATGAGGGCAAATGTGTAATGTTACCATTGTATTATCACCTCTACAAAAATGAAAAACATTTTATGAAGAGGATAAAATTTAGCAATGTATGTTAATTTTCATCTATCCATCTCTCTTTGTGTGTGTCTCTCTCTCTCTCTCTCTCTTCATTTACACTATATTCTATATGTGTGATTCAAAGACAATCAAAGATATAACATCTTAAAAGGTGTGTGAGCATAAATCTTGCTGCCAACAAGAAAAGAAGAAATGTAAGGAAAAAGACCTTACAACAGGGAGACTGACAACAACATGGTGTGCACCAACGAAGCCGTGTCCATGCAGATCAAATATCTAAAGGATCAAATGCTGGAGAAGATCAAAGGAGCTTTAAATCATGAGCAGGGTCGACACCGAATTATAGAAGTGCCTATAAAAAGGGAGGAAGAAAACCAATATCTTCCTAGTGATATGTTAGAACTAATCGGTAAACATCAAGTTGGGTGTACTTACGCACCACGCTAGGCATATAATGCATTCTCCTAGTAAATCATTGATGCCAAGCCACCCGAATGTTTCATGAAATGAGGACGTCGATAGTCACAATTGTTAAGCCAATCCAATAAGAGTTTCAAAAGCTATTGGAAGTCAGTTACATCAAAGCAGTCTAGTACCCGGGTTAGGTGTCTAACAAGGTCAAGGTCCAGAAGGTGAACAATAAGTGATGAATGTGTGTAAACTTCACTAATTTGAATGCTGCCTACCTGAAAGACAACTACCCCTGCAAAAGATCAACACACTAGTGGACGAGATATTTGATCATTCAGTGATGATTTTATTGACAGCCTTCTCTAGTTTCCACCAAATTAAGATACACTCGACTGATACAAAAAGTCAACATTCACAACTGGTGAGGAAGTGTATTATTATAATGTAATGTCATTTGAGTTTAAAAATATTAGGACAATCTACCAGTGCCTAATAGATGTAATCATTAAAAAATAGAAAGAAAAAATTTATTGAGGTGAATGCGAATGATGTATTAGTAAAAGTTAGGACACCCGGGCAATGCATCCATGAATTAAAAGAAAGAAATTGTAATGAAGTTTAACATGAATCTTAATCCATCAAAATGCACATTTGGCATAGTGATAAGAAAATATTTGGTGACCACCTAACCTGTGCAGAAATTAAGACCAATTCAAAGAAGGTTCAAGTATTAATTAACAAGTCATCCCTCCAAAATGCTAAGAATATCCAAAAAAAAAATTGACAGAATCTTAGTGCTGAGCAATTTCATCTCAAAGTTGGGAGACAAGTGCTTCGTTTTTTTCAAAACCTTACAACAAGCAAAAAAACTTTAGCTTGTCAAATCAAAGTGACTAATTGAAAGACTCCTTAGCATCACCATCACTCCTTCCAATTCCAAAGCTAAATGAAGTGCTTTTCCTGTACTTGGGTGTCAGCCCGAGGCCATCTTCTGTTCAGTTTTAGCATGTCAGTCGAGTCCTCCAAAAAGCCAAACTCAAGTACTTAATTATGAAAACAAAAATTGTTTATCATTTTATTTCTGTCCTCAGGCCTTGCCTGTACTTCCAAATGCTTTCTATCAGCATCATCACTTACTATTCGCTCGAGTCTATCCTCACTAAGACTGAATCCTATGGCCGGCTTCTTAATTGAGCAGCAGAACTCAGTGAGTTTGATCTCTCCAAGGTACGTACTGAAAACCACCATTAAGGCTCAAGCCATAACCAACTTTATGGCCGACTTCTCTGACGCGATTGAGCCAGAAAAGGAAGCGGCAAATGACAGTCATGCCTAGGCCCCTGCATATTGACGAAGTGTCTAGTATAATTAACTGTAGTTTTAATTTAATAATTATAATTATATTAGTTTTAAAAAAAATTAAGAATTAAAAAATTTAAAAACTAAAATACTCGCAATTTAAGAACTAAAAATTGTGATCCTTAAATGGTGATTAAGCCAACATCATCAACATTTATTATTAATCCTATTGGTAAAATCACCCTTCATAAATCATAATCAATTAAGCAATAGAATAATTCAGCATTATTAAATATAAAAAATAATATAAAAATTTAAAAAAATTCAATAATGTAACATGCAGAAAATGCACATGCAATATTAAACTTATATTCTAGGCGACAATCAATCAATTTTGCGACAGTGAAATGAAAATTCATGTGAAGATGTAGAGGATTTGTAGCTGCTGATACATATATTTATAAATGGCCACATTTCCACCAACATATGTGGCCCTCAGCACTCAGAATTTATTCTACTTAGTGTGTTTTTGACCATGTAGCGCTGTCAAAACGGCTCGTTGTTCACGAATAACTCGTGTTTGACTCGTTCGCTAAGTTAACAAGCCCAACACGAACAAAGATTTGTTTGTTCGTGTTCGGCTCGTTTTGACTCGAAATACTACTCATCAATTATATATATAAATAAATATATATATTGATGAGTAGTATTTTGTAAAAAAATTGATTGACTACAAAACTACAAAGATTTCTAATCAATTAAAAGTATTCATTAAGAAAATAGAATAAAAAATATTAAATTAGATTCAAGTGATGTTTTAATATAAATAATAGATTTTAAATCTTGCCTCAACCCTTGACATCTTATGGCTGTGTGATTAGGATTGTCAGAATGACTCTTTATTCGTGAACATCTCGTGTTCGGCTTGCTAAAAAAACAAGCCGAACATGAACACACTTTTCGAGCTCAAAATATAAACGAGCCGAATATGATCGCCCGTGTTCCGCTCGTTTACACCCCTATTTCTATGGTCAAACATAATTATTTATTATGGTTTAACGACTTAATAAAGATTCAGTAATGATCAAAGCAGGCTAGAATATAGAAACGTTTGCTCATTGTTCATGTCATGCTCATCTAAGGATTAATATTAAAATTAANGTTCGTGAACATCTCGTGTTTGGCTTGCTAAAAAAACAAGCCAAACATGAACACACTTTTCGAGCTCAAAATATAAACGAGCCGAATATGATCGCCCGTGTTCTGCTCGTTTACACCCCTATTTCTAGGTCAAATATAATTATTTATTATGGTTTAACGACTTAATAAAGATCCAGTAATGATCAGAGCAGGCTAGAATATAGAAACGTTTGCTCATTGTTCATGTCATGCTCATCTAAGGATTAATATTAAAATTAAATAAGTTCAATTACTTATTATATAAGCTCATCATTAGTGTGTTATCTTTGCATGTTTGATGGATGATGGTTGCATTTAAAATATTATCAAATTGTGATTAATTACATCGATGATGAGTGGCGGCAACTATTAAAAAAAAGTGAACGTACATTCGTAAAATAGTCTCTATCCATAAAAGAGAATGGGGTACAATATATAGGTTGGATAGGAACACGGACAATTGGAGTATCTGCTAAGGTCCTATAAAACTATATTAGTAATGTACAAAGCTTCATAGGTTGAAGTGGCAAGGACATAAATTAAGTTGGCACTACAGAAATTTAGCATATTTGTGTCGAATAGGTCAGATGCGAATTAAACACAAATCCGATGATATTTAAAAGAGCGTAAAATTTGAATCTGATTTTTTCCGACATTAAATTGGGGGGACGGTAATTTTATTTCCATCTAAGTTATATCCGATGCAAATTGTTTGTGTCGTTTTTGTGTCATATTAGTGTTGGATTTGTTTATGAGTAACGTGTGGCGAAATTTACGTATGCAAATATCCGGCGATGAGTCATAGCATCGGATTACTATCTCATTTGCGTCGGAAAATATCGTTGAATGTTGGAAAAAATATTGTAGGTGTAGTTTCAGATTTTCTGTCCGAAAACGGACGCAAATCCAATGTAAACCTGTTACACAGAAAAAAAAAATTTAGAATATCAATTATATTTTCACAACTCGCATAAAAACACATTTCACACCACAACCCACATTAACCATAGTCATATCACAGATCAAATCTCTGAATAATATCATTAATAAAAGGAAAATAATGCACAAATCGTCTTAAATAAGAATTATAAAGTTAACCAAAAAAAAATTACAATAAATATTTAACATAATGCTTACAAATATAAAAAACATAAAAAAAAACTACTCATCTCTATCCTCCTCCTCCTCTACCTGTACGAATGTCTTCGATTACTTGTCCCAGATATCTGCTAAGGTCTTCGCCATGTGCGCTATAGAGTCCTTAAATCTATCTTGGCTTTATAGCATCTGCTGGCGCAACTGACAGATCTCATCGTTCATTGCAGCCACTAGCCTGACAAGAGTCTCGTGGTCTGGTTGTGAGGAGCTCGGGAACTAAGAACGAGACCACGGGAGAGCTCGGCCTCGAAGGCTAAGCCCTTCGCTCCAAGGCCATATAACCTCCCCTTCTTCTTCCATGCAGTCTGGGTTCAAATTTCGTACTCAAACTGCGTAGTGGTATACTGACAACAACTGTTGTTGGCATTAGTCTAGGCCTCAATGGCCAAGTTCCTCTTCCGGAGCTGCTCGAACTCCTCCTACATAATGAAATCAGCTTTTAATTTGACACTTTCAATAGTTTGAGTTAAAATAAACCTTTAATCAAAGGTTTTTAACTTATAGCAACTCGTCGGGAAGGCTCCGAGACCCGCTGCACAGTCCCCTGGGCGCCGATGAGTTCAGACATGGAGCTCCATAATAGAGGGAGCACGACACAATAACTTGGCCCGTGTAGCATACAAAAATTGTTAGCGCTACAAAATTACTCAAAAAATTGAATTAATGTTTAAATATCTAAGAAATCTTACCAGCTGTCTGTGGTGCTCCGTATGGGGGATTGATCTGCCAATATGGAGCGTAGCTCCCTTGACCCTCTACGTTGCTTGGTATGCCCAGTTCGTCTACCAGAAGAGGTGTCACAAGAGGTGTAGCAGCATTCCATGAGGGAGGAGGTGCCACAGAAGATGTAGCAGCAACATGTGGAGGAGGTGGTGCTAGAGGAGGTGCAGCTATAGTGGAAGCTTCGACAGGAGTAGATGACTTCCTCTTCCTACTATGGTAGATGGTTACAATGATTCTCAAAACATGGGGTCTATGAGGTAGTTGACCACATGCACCAACTGTGGTCATCTGTAAACAAATGAATGGCATTAAAAAGAGTAGTGACAAAAAAATAATCATTAGTAGAAAAAATAATGCAGTAAAGATAAAATAAAATTAGCAGCTATTTCTAAAAACAAAGAAAGAATGGGAATAAAGACCTATGCCTAAAAATAATAAAAGTAAAAGATAGAAAGTAGTAGTAACAAGAAATCTAAATTTTATGTACCTTCGTTATTAAGTTTCATCTGAAGAACTTACCGTCAAAGATGAACCTAAAATTTCTTCTTCACTCTCTTCATCATCCTCAACCAAACCATGAGAAACCTCTTCAAATTCTCTGTGGTAATCTCTAGCACAAACATTTCATCATTTGTGATGCCCTAAATACGAAAGACTTACGGATTTTCCTCTTGGTGAATTGGTTCTATAGAACTATTAGCTTAAAATTTTTTTGTGGTTTATTCTTAACAAGCACAACACAATCAACTTTATCCCTTAGTCTACCACAGTAATAAACCTGTCTAGCTTGGCTTGCCAGAACAAAGGGATCAAACTTTGTATAGTGTCTGTTCATTTTAACCTCATTGATATCATAAGGCGTGAGTGTTCGAGTTCCTTGATTCAGAACATGATCAGACCATTGATAGTTGAAAAAGGTTACAATGTAGTTGGCATTGCCTAGATATTGTATTTGAATGACTTTGTCAAGTATGCCATAATTGCAAATCTCACTATCTGTTTGTGTATTTCCTTTAAATGTGACATCACAATTAAATGTCTTTTTCCCTTCATACTAGAAACTTTTATGGAATGCATAATTGCTTACATCAAATATATGTCATATTAACACCACGATTAAACCAATCAGAAAGATATAATAATCTTCAATTCTTGATTTTGTTGGTTGTATTGTGAACCTCTAACAAATAGAGAGGTACCATTAGTGTAACTTTAAAAGTGATGATAGTATTATGTACATGTGATTGGAAGTTTTCATTATACGTGGATATAGTTTGAACCACTTTGGAAATTCTGCTTTGACCTTCCCTCTTTTGTGTGACTCATCTTCCATTTTGGCAACAAGTTTAAGACATTGGCTATAAGAAAAATTGGTGGATTGTGTTCTATCCCTTTATGATTAGGTTCAGTTTTGGTAATGAATGAAAACTGTGCTAACCTAGTCAAACACTATATACCTTCTATCCTTAAAAACAGAGTCTCAATCACAATCAGGAAATTGAAAAGCTTGAAGCGACCTTCTAGATACATCAAAGACATTATTTTGCAAAGTACCAGACCACTGTAGCTTTGAAGATATGATATTATTCATGTACTGATAGCTTGACTGTTGATATTTTTCATTTGCTATGTTTGTAAAAATTTGTTGTCCGGTCATATGAATGTACTAATGACAATGAATATTTTTATGAATAAATTGATGTTCTTTTGTTTAAAAGTAATATCAACTCTGATTAAATGAATGTGATACTGAATGAATCTTAAACCCTTATCAAGATGATATTTAGATGAACAAAAATCAATTTTTAGAAAGACATAGGTCTAGAAACTCCTAAACTTAAGAACCCCAAATCTTCCTTTAAAATAAACTAACACAAAAACAAATAAATATTTTTCCAAAACAATCAACACTTTCAAAATAAACATTCACAAAATTAATCAACAATTTTTTCAAAATAATCTATAACACTAACAAAATAAAAAAATCACAATAATCAAAATCATAATAAACCAAACATAACAATCAAAATTACAATAAATAAAAATCAACTATCAAAATTAATCAAAACCATAATAAAATAAAAGATTTGCAAATATAAAAAACTCCAACAAAATTAAAAAATCTCACAATTTTTTAAATATCAAAGCCTCTTAAGGATGTCATCCTTATAACATCACAATCATTAGATAAGGTATAATGTCCCATGCAGTCTCCTACATCTGAAGAAAGTTACAAAGTTCATAGTTGTTTGAAAGTGGAATAACTTTTTACCACAACAATTCAAAAAATTAATTTGTCAAAACAAAATTTTAACAAAAACACAATACACAATGAATTTGGTTTACACTTCTCTAGGTTCATTAAAACATGGAGTACACCTTTGTTGACCTCATATTTGTTGATGTATAGTTTTTCTTCCTTAGAAGCCTAGGATCTAACCATAAGATTTTCCTGTTGACTATCATAGATAACTAGTGATGGAACCCTACCCCATTAAAAAATCTAAACACTTCTTTACTCTTCTTGGAGTTCCACATGTTTGGTTTTTGACCTCCAACACTTAGTAGAATGAATCCAACATGGGGGAGCTCGAGAGGAGCCCCCATAGGACTATCTGACCTTAGGTTTAGCCTTGGTTGGTGTGGCCTTAGTCAATCTTGCACACACACATTTGAACCCCTCATCTTTACTCATAACCTAAACCCTAAACCAAACATCCTTGACCTAGTTCCCAACTCTTTTGGAGAATCATGTGGGTGGTCCTTGACACACCTAAAAATTACCTACTTTTTCATATATATATATATATATATATATANGTATATATGTATATATGTATATATATATATAAGGAGCCTAGCTCCAATTCATTAATGCAACCAAAACAAAAATACAAGGGGAATGAAAAATGGTGACAGGAGAGGGCCAATATGAAGGAATGCAACCTCTCAAACCAGCAACAAATGTTATCTTATATAAGGGAGAGGCAACAAGTCACTGGATAAAAGAAAGTCCAGTGGGGGAGGAATACTTTTGCTCACTAAAGGTTCTTCTATATAGAGACCCCTTCTAGCCAGCCAATTGGATGGTCTATTTCCTTCTCTGTGGATATGGGAGAACTTGATAGAGCAAAACTTAAGCAATTGATGAATACCAGAGATCCAGCTGATTAAATTCCATGGGGTATCGGAAGACCCATGGATAATGTTAATAAGTTGCAAAGAGTCAGATTCTACCCATAAATGATCAAACTGACATGATCTAGCTAAGGTGATGGCCCAAAATACAGCTTGACATTCTGCTTCAATGGAGTCAAAAGCTTTAACAGGAGATTGAAAATATAAGATACATTTCCCCTCATGATTCCTGAATACCCCACCAATACCAGCAGACTGAGATTTGTGACTGCCATCAATGTTAATTTTGGTCCATCCAAACTTTGGGAGGGTCCAACAAATTGTCAAAAATTTGGTATTGTGTGGCTTGAGAGAAGGAGCAATCTTTAACACAGCCTCAAGCTTTTTAAATTTGATTAGTTTTTGTATAAAAGCAATACAGTTGAGACCCACCCTCATAGGATCAAGGTGGGAGTTGTCATGCATTACTTGGTTTCTAGCAATCCAAAAAAACCAAGCCACAATGTTGGGGATATCTTGAAGATTAGATCCCCTCCAATCAAACCAGCAAATATAGAAATCCTTCCATGTTAGATTCATTGTTGGGATCCTTAGTTTACCATTCACAAAAGACCAAACTTCCTGTACCTAAGTGCAGTCAAAGAAAAGATGGGTAATAGTTTTCTCTTGGGACTGGCAAAAAGTGCATCTGAAAGGACCCCTCAGACCCTTCAATTTCAAAATATCATCAGTGGGAATCAGTTTTAAGAAGAGTCTCCATATGACAAATAACATGGATGGGGTGAGGAATTTATTCCAGATTGTATGACCCCAGTGTACCACCTGTTGGGGAGCTGAGAAGGGATTGGGTTCTTTTTTATAGCTATTCTGTCTTTAACTCCAGGTTTTACAAACAACTTCTGAATATTGGATAGTTGAGAAGGGCTGCAGAAAGGAAGAATTGGAGTGAGGTTCCACTTGCCATGAACCCAGATGTCTTTCACAAGCACAGGAGCAGCTAGAGCATTCTTATCCTGAAGAAGGCAGCCTTCCAAGGACCAATTATCCCACCAGATGTTGACCAAGCCCTCACCAATTTCCCATACATACAATTTTTCAGCATCCTTCCTCACTTTTAACATCCTTTTCCAGATGGGGGAATCTCCAAAACCCACAGAGAGTTGGGTGGGGTGTTGATACTTGCAATATTTGCCCCAAAGGAAATTAGCCCATAGGGAGGACTGAGATCTAAATTTGAGCCAGCGTCTGCAAAAATTAGTGTGCATAATTTGGGAGAAATACTTGAAGCCTAACCCACCCTCCTCAAAGGGTTTACACACCTTAGCCCAAGAAGTCCAGTGTTTTTGCTTCCTATGGCCAGCCCATAAGAATCTATTAAAGATCCCTTCTAACAATCTCTGAGAAGACTTTTTCAGAATGTTCATTTGCAGTAGATAGGATGGTAAAGCAGATAGAACAATTTTGAGGAGTGTGATCCTACCTCCATTAGATAAAAAGGAATTCTCCCATGCTTGCAATTTACTTTGGACTTTGTCAATTATGTGATCAAATTGAATGTTCTTGGTTCTTCCTTTGATAAGAAAAGCCCCCAGATATTTTATAGGAAGGTGACTGTTTTTGAAGCCAGTGAAATCAATAACCCAGGACTTTAACTCATTTTTGCATTGCTTATTGAAAATGGAGATGCACTTCGGTTTATATAATTTCATTCCAGAAACATCCTGAAAAGTCTCCAGATTCTGCATGAATAGTTTAACAACAACTTTGGAAGCTTTTGTAAAGATAATGATGTCATCAGCAAAGGCCAAAGTTCTGTAATCAGGAGGAGGAATCATTGCTACATCTTTTCTTTAAATGCAATTTTGTGCAGGCTGTATGGCATCAACTGATAGCCCAGTTGAACATTGACAAAAATCTCTTTACCTGGGATAACATTACCACTTGCTGGCAGTCTTGGAACAATTGGAACTATGCTCCAATACCTCTTATTGTTGCATGGTTCACTTAGATGGAAAGAAACAAGGTTAAGTTTGAAGAAGGCAGACCAAAAACTGAGAGGGTAGTCAGAAACAATATTTCTTACCTTAATAAGATGATTGAATACAGAAGATTTTCCAACATCTCCAAGTCTTACTCTTTGGGACAACCTAACAAGAAATATGTTCATAGGTTTTTTTGGAACCCTCCTGATCATCAAACAGTAAAGGTAAATATTTATGGCAGCTTCAATAAGACAGGTGCAGGTGTTCGGGGTGTCTACAGAAATTACCTTGGGCAATGTCTATTATACTTCCACATCCCCATTGAGGCTACTGATGCTGTTGAAACTGAACTAATGGTTGTTTATTTGGCTTTGAAAATTGCCAAAATGGCTAGCTGGACAAACTTATGGGTTGAAGTAGTTCTACTGCTGTTATCAAGATATTGAGGGAAGAGGATATTATACCCTGACACCTTATCTATTGGACCAAAAATATTAGAGAAATTTCATCACTGATAAATGTACAGTACACTTTTATCTTTAGAGAGGGCAACCAGCCAACCAATTGGCTTGCCAGACAAGGGTACAATTTACAAGAGCTATCTGTTGCTGTCTTCCCTCCCCATACCCTTCAGTTTCTACTGCAGGGTGACATGATAAAGGTCCCATATTTCAGAATTGCTAACCAAGAGCTAATATGATTGTTCACTGCCTGCTATGATCTCTCTGTCTCCCTCTCCCCCAATCTATCCTAAGGTTTTCTGTATTACCTGCTAGCTGGGATCTATGTCTTTCCCTGGCAAAATTTTGTTGTTAACATAGATTGTTTTGATTTTTGGGGAGGACTTATGATTCCTGTATTGAATCATTAAGTCTCCATCTATCTTTCCCATCTTGTAACACTCTTTTATCAACATGCCGGGAGATTTATACATCTCCTTTATATATATATATATTATGCTCAATTTTTATGATTTTTAATAATATTACACTTTAAAGAAAGGTATTTTGCATATTTTTGGTTTCAGGTACAAGAAATAGAATTTTGGAGAAAATGAAGCAAAAATGGTGCAATTTGGAGTAAAAATGAGCAAGAAAGAAAATTCTGACTTGACCCATTTTGATATGTCTTTCTATGCTTAATCTACTTTACATTTCTCAAATATTTTTGAATGAAATTACACTTTAAAGAAATGTTATTTTCATGCTTATTTTGTAGTTATAACTGTTAGAAGCAAAACACAACTGAAATGGGGCAAAACAGAGCTGAAACGGAGCAAAACAGTGGAGCAGCTGTAGGGTGGCACATGATGCGCCAAAATCCAAAGTTGTGGTGCAAGATGCGCCGATTTGGAGCCAGATGCACCGGAGATGACTTTTTGCAGATTAAGGCGGTTCAAGATGAGGTTTTGCTCGAATTTTCAAAGGGACACTTATTCTAAACACATATTGGAGTGATTCAATGCATTTAGACACTTTGGAAGGTTCTTTTATGAAGGGATATGTCTCTTGGACAAATGGACATGTATTTTGAATTCGAAAAAAGTTAACTTTTGGATAGAATTTTGCAGAAAATTTTGAATTATTTTTGGAGGGAGACAACCTTTTATGAAAGAGAGGGAAGTATAGGGCTTGAAGAAGAGTTATGTGGGCGTGAGTTTTGTGTGTGTGTTTTTGTGTGGCGTGAGAGTAAGAGGAAGGACTTGGAGATTTTCTTCAAGGAGAGGAGATGGAAGGTGACATATTACTTCTTCATTACATTTCTATGAGAGAATTGAGAGAACTTGTAAAGAGGGAAAGTGCTTGAAGAGAACTTCTAGGGATTTTCTTGGGAAGGATTGTGAGATAAGTTGTGTCTTTTCTTTATTTATTTTGTAAACTTGTTTTTATATATGAAATTCTTGCTTTATCATATCATTCTCATGAATTCTGAATAATCTTCTTTATTCTTCTCCCTACTTTGAGATATGGTTTTGCAAATAATTGATTTTGTTTTATATGGTTTTAAATTTCAATAATTAGTGATCATTCGAACTCCAATCTTCATTAACTTTTTGGTCAGATCAATTGAAATGTTAAAATGTATTGAGAAACATATGTTCCGAAAGGGCTATGATTTCTACAATATGGGGAGAATCACATTTGATTTCATGGGAGAGTATGTCATCCATGAATTGAGTGTAAATAAATAGAGAAATATACTTTGTTGGATGCATAATTGAAGACTTTAAGATGATAAATTAAAATCTTCAATTTGGTCCATTTGATTGGAAACTGATGTGAGATTGTTAGCCCTCATAGGAGGGAGTAGTGGTAGCTCTGGAGTGACAGCCGGTATCCTCCCAACCTAACCACAGAATAAGGGACTAAACTTTGGATTGGTCAATGTTTTTTATAGCGCTCGGAAGAGGGTAAAGAATAAGATTGCTCATTTTTGGCACAAAATAATTTTTATATATTTTTAAATGATTTTAATTTCTTTATAGTCCATATACTCATTGTAAAGGGGAAGGAGGCTTTCTTAAATTTGAACTCTTCCTCACAAAACTTTGTTTAGTCTCAGTAAGTTTAATTTATCATATCATTCTCATGAATTCTGAATAATCTTCTTTATTCTTCTCCCTACTTTGAGATATGGTTTTGCAAATAATTGATTTTGTTTTATATGGTTTTAAATTTCAATAATTAGTGATCATTCGAACTCCAATCTTCATTAACTTTTTGGTCAGATCAATTGAAATGTTAAAATGTATTGAGAAACATATGTTCCGAAAGGGCTATGATTTCTACAATATGGGGAGAATCACATTTGATTTCATGGGAGAGTATGTCATCCATGAATTGAGTGTAAATAAATAGAGAAATATACTTTGTTGGATGCATAATTGAAGACTTTAAGATGATAAATTAAAATCTTCAATTTGGTCTATTTGATTGGAAACTGATGTGAGATTGTTAGCCCTCATAGGAGGGAGTAGTGGTAGCTCTGGAGTGACAGCCGGTATCCTCCCAACCTAACCACAGAATTAGGGACTAAACTTTGGATTGGTCAATGTTTTTTATAGCGCTCGGAAGAGGGTAAAGAATAAGATTGCTCATTTTTGGCACAAAATAATTTTTATATATTTTTAAATGATTTTAATTTCTTTATAGTCCATATACTCATTGTAAAGGGGAAGGAGGCTTTCTTAAATTTGAACTCTTCCTCACAAAACTTTGTTTAGTCTCAGTAAGTTTAATTTATCATATCATTCTCATGAATTCTGAATAATCTTCTTTATTCTTCTCCCTACTTTGAGATATGGTTTTGCAAATAATTGATTTTGTTTTATATGGTTTTAAATTTCAATAATTAGTGATCATTCGAACTCCAATCTTCATTAACTTTTTGGTCAGATCAATTGAAATGTTAAAATGTATTGAGAAACATATGTTCCGAAAGGGCTATGATTTCTACAATATGGGGAGAATCACATTTGATTTCATGGGAGAGTATGTCATCCATGAATTGAGTGTAAATAAATAGAGAAATATACTTTGTTGGATGCATAATTGAAGACTTTAAGATGATAAATTAAAATCTTCAATTTGGTCCATTTGATTGGAAACTGATGTGAGATTGTTAGCCCTCATAGGAGGGAGTAGTGGTAGCTCTGGAGTGACAGCCGGTATCCTCCCAACCTAACCACAGAATTAGGGACTAAACTTTGGATTGGTCAATGTTTTTTATAGCGCTCGGAAGAGGGTAAAGAATAAGATTGCTCATTTTTGGCACAAAATAATTTTTATATATTTTTAAATGATTTTAATTTCTTTATAGTCCATATACTCATTGTAAAGGGGAAGGAGGCTTTCTTAAATTTGAACTCTTCCTCACAAAACTTTGTTTAGTCTCAGTAAGTTTAATTTTAAAGTTTAGTAAATAATTTAGTAAACCTAGTTCTTTTAGTTTCATTTCTATTAACATTCGTTAAACCATTTTAATTTATATTTCTTACTTTAATTTTTATAGTTTGAATATTGTGATTTATGCTATTATCATAAGAATTTCTATCTTCCAAATTAACACTTCATAGTAGTATACTAGAATTAGCCTAAAGGATTTCTCACTGTTTTTCTCTGTGGGATCAATATTCTGGTTTTTAAAGAAAGACCTATATATATTGAAGTGATATGTGCACTTGCGTAGAACTCCTAGTGTGTGAAATATTTTCTATATTTTATATAACATTTCAATTTTGCACATTAACTACTTAATATAATTTGAGTCAAGTTTTTTGTCACATTTTTAAAGCTAAATTACTGTGTAATTTCAGGACGGGTCAAGTTTTTAGCACTATTACTGGGGATGTCAATTGACATAAAACACTTAGAGAAATAACACACACTAAGGGCACATCAAGTTTTTGGCGTCGTTGTCGGGGAAGCTTCGGTAAGAACTTTAGGAGAATTTTAGTTAAGCCTGTAAGACTTAGATTTAGAATTTATAGTATTATTATATAGTGTGTTTAATTATTATGTGTTTATTTTAAAGGAAATCCAAAATACTAGAAATATTTTTGAGATCTGTTATATTAGTTAAGTCTTTAGATTTGTATGCGTAGTTCAGGAGCTGCAGACCTTGAATTTTACAAGTCAGATTTGGTTAGAACTTTTGGGAGAGATTTTGAAAGACTCCATGAATTTAATGTGAAAATATCAGATCAACGATATAATGAATATTTAGATTTGTATTATAATGCTAGTAGCTTTGAAAGAGTAAACCTCAAGAGAATGACAAATTTTCAAGAAGATGTTTTTACAATTTTAATTTCTCAGGTTGCAGATATCAATACATAGAAAGATATCCTCAAGGAACCCCAATCATTGAGGATAATTCATTTGGACAATGGATTGAAACTAGCCATGAGATACATAATTTTTATTCCGATTATTACAATCCAAGTTGGGAAAATCATTTAAATTTTAACAAGAATAATAATTTTGGAGGAGAAGACCAATTTTGGGGAAATTATTAATTTAATCGAACATGTACTAGAATAATCATGACTATTATAATGATGAACTTTCTTTTCCTCATAATTTTAACTTCAACCCCCAGAATGAGGAGAAGGATTTATTAGAAGGGGTTTTTATTCAAATGGAGAGTGAGCTGGAGTGTCAAGGGACCACAATAAGAAATTTGGAAAACCAATTGGGGCAGATTATTAAATCAACTAATAATCCCTCTCAATTTTATTCCAACCCACAGGATGAGGAGAAGGAATTGATGTTAGAAGAGGTTGTGATTCAAATGAAGAGTGAGCTGAAAAATCAAGAGGATGCAATAAGAAATATAGAAAACCAACTAGGGAAAATTATTAATGCAATTAACAGTTACCCCCTCAGAGATTTTACCTAGTGACCCTGAGATATATCCTAAGGAGATGAATGATGAGCAATTTAAAATTATCGAACAAATATTTAGAAGAGAATTTAAAGATATGTTTCAAAAGAACTTTAAGTTGAGAAATGAGGATAAGGAGATGGAAAGACTAATGAAAAAATTCCTAAGGAATTAGAAAAACCTATTTCCTCAACTAAAATAAATATAGAAAGACCACCTCTACCATTTACTTAGTACCAAGGGGAAGAATTGAATGACAACCCTGAACAAAAGAGTAACCTAGAAGAATTTGATCCAAAATTTGAATTATCTAGATAGAATCCGATCCAAAATTTGGGAGATCATGAAGTATCATATAAAGATCCATTTCTTATTATAAATTTCCAGGATGATATTAATATGAAAATTGAGAAAATCACTAGAAGAATATTTTATCTAGAAAGAAATATGAGGAACAAGGATATGAATCAACCTGAAAAGGAAGAACTGAAAGAAAAATTTATACTCGAGGACTTTGCAAGAATCCCTAGATCTGGAAAAGATTGGGTAATTGATCAAGGATTATTTAAATGGAATTTTGATCCAGGTGGAATCATTTGTTGGGCTGACGAAGTTAAACAAAGCACTTTATGGGAGGCAACCCATAATTATCAGTGTGGTTTGATTTAGTGTGCATGAGAGTTATGATTGTTAGTGTTGTATTGTGTTTCCTTTAGTGTGGATGGATTAGTTTGATTGATGATTGGTAGATATTTGGATTGTTAGTTATTTTATTTGATTTTTGTGTGTCACGAGGGAGGTGATTCCTTAACTTCTTATTATGGCTAGACTTACATATTTGCTTGTAGTAGTTGGATTGACGAGTCCACTACAACTCGGATCTCACCCGGACTTGAGTTTTATAAGAGACATCATGAATTTTAACCGTGACAGCTACGTCTCAATTTTTTTACTTCTTTTCTCTGACTTTGCTTTCATTTGATAGGTGGAGCTAACCTATTTGATGAATAGCATGTGGATGAATTTACACTTTCCTTATTACTTCTAGAGGTGCTTAATTAAGGGATATGGTGACGCTAGGGGTTGGTGCTCGAGAACCAATATTTCAAGGACAATCTTATCTTTAGGATTAGAATCGATAAAATTTTTTAAAAGTACCAAATATATTTGTGCAGTGATTCCATTAGAAATTGGAAGTATGATAGTGAGATGTAATGAGTTAAAGGAAGAATTGGCCTCATTTATCATGTGCGTTTGTGTTTGTGTTACAATAATTAAAAGATTTGGAGAACACATAAATTTACATATTTCTATGCCAATATATGTTCTTATTGTTAGACCTTTCCTTCCATTTTATCGAGCATGTTTTAGTTTAGACTTACTTTCAATTGCATATTGTTCTATCCTGATGAATACTTGTAGATGCTTGTGATAGATAAAATTTCTGAACTATTTTTCTTACTGCTTATATTTTTTGTATTGAATGTTATACATGTTTAAAATCAAGTTTTGGGGTAGGAAGAAAAATAAATTTTAAAGTTAGTATACTTCCTTTTAGTTTAATATTATTGCAAGCTTGTTTTAGGCTAGATTTACTTTCTCCTGCAATCATTCTATCCTGATTATGTACGTATACAAATTTGATAAGATGTTGTAGTCAGTAGATTCAACTTTTACTTTTTCTTACTTCTACATTTTATGGAATGAAGTGCAAAATATTTAAAAATTCAAGTTTGGGGGAAAGAAAAATTTCTTTTAAAAACAATTAAACTAAATTTTATTCGTCCTCAATTAACTATATTTTTAAAATTAATTTAACATGACCTTTGGATATTAGAGTTTAAATTTAAATGACTATATTTACATTTATGAATATTATGGTAAATTTAGGTAAAAGTTTTTAATAACAAAAATTAATTCTAAAGTTAAAGATATTTGGTATGAAAGGATAAGACTATATTTTTCTATTTAAAGTAAAAAAAAAAATATTTTTGAAGCATTAAGAATTTTAGAGTTTCATGTAAGAAGAAAAGAATGAAACTTTATGAAAAATCATAAACTAATATGAATTTATAACGTAAAGAAAGGTAATGAGTTTTGACATTAAGAATAGGATAGTGAAGTTCAAAATTATTAAAGGCATTGATATATAGTAATCCTTACTTGAAAAAGAAAAAGAAAAGAAAAAATTGAAAAGATCTTAATAGAAAAAGAAAAGAATAGAAAAGCAAAAGAGAAAAAGAAAAGAAAAAAAAAAGAATGTGAGGAGAAGCTTGTGAAGAAGCTTGAGGAGATGCCTAATTAAAAATTGATTTCACTTGAATAAACTTATGGAAAAGGCTTTATTACATTTTCTAAAACTTGTATTAGAGTATTAGTAGCATTAATAGTAATGTTTTCATGATGTTCTTTTTCATATGAATGTTCTATGTATTCTTGATATGACCAATTGCAATTCTTCTTGAAATGAATAGAGATTTAGAAATCTTAAATTTTACTACTAAGTATGCTTAGACTTAGAGTATGAATCTAAGTCATTAAAGATTTTTCTTAAATTTTACCATTTTATTTATTAAACTAAAGTATAGACATTTATAAGTTAATCTCTATCTTAAGTCATAATTTTATGTAGTAAAAGGGTTACTTGAAGACAAGTAACATTTGTTTAGGGGAGTTGACACGCTTAAAAATTACCTTCTTTTTCACATATATTTTATGCTCAATTTTAATGATTTTAATGATATTACACTTTAAAGGAATGTATTTTGAATATTTTTGATTTTAGGAACAAGAAATGGAATTTTAGAGAAAATGAAGCAAAAATAGCGCAATTTGGAGTAAAAACGAGCAAGAAAGAAAATTCTGACTTGACACATTTCGATATGTCTTTATATGATTAATCTACTTAAAATTTCTCACATGTTTTTAAATAAAATTACACTTTAAAAAAAGGCTGATTTCATGCTTATTTTGTAGGTATATCTGTTAGGAGTGAAACACAATTGAAACAGGACAAAATAGAGCTAAAACGGATCCAAACGGAGCAAAACAGTGGAGCTACTGTAGGGTGGCACATGATGCGCCAAACCAGCACATGTTGCGCCAAAATTCAGAGAATTGGAGCATGATGCACCGATTTGGCGCTAGATGCACCAGAGATGACTTTTTACGGATTAAGGCGGTTTGGGACAAGTTTTTGCGCAAATTTTCAAAGGGAAACTTGCTCTAAACACCCCTTGGAGTGATTCAATGTATCTAGACACTTTGGAATGTTCTTTTATGAAGGGATATGTCTCTTGGATCAATGTACATGTATTTTGAATTCAAAAGAGTTGACTTTTGGATAGAATTTTGGAGAGAATTTTGAATTCTTTTTGGAGGGAGGTAGCCTTTTATAAAAGAGAGGAAAGTCTAGGGCTTGAAGAAGAGTTCTGTGGGCGTGAGTTTTGTGTGTGTGTGTGTGTGTTTGTGTGGCGTGAGAGTGAGAGGAAGGGCTAGGAGATTTTCTTCAAGGATTGTAAGAGGAGAGGGAAGGTGACATATTTCTTCTTCATTACATTTCTAAGAGAGAATTGAGAGAACTTGTAAAGAGGGAAAGTGCTTGAAGAGAACTTCTAGGGATTTGCTTGGAAATGATTGTGAGATAAGTTGTGTTTTTTTCTTTCTTTATTTAAAAACTTGTTTTTATACATGAAATTTGTGTTTTGTCGTATCCTTCTCAAGAATTTTGAGTAGTTTTCTTTTTCATTCTCCCTACTTTGAGATATAATTTTGTAAAGAATTGATTTTATTTTATACAGTTTTAAATGTCAATAATTTGTGATGATTTAAACTCCGATCTTCATTTATTTTTCGATATGATCAATTGAAATGTTAAAATGTATTGAGAAACATATATTCCGAAAGGGCTATAATTTCTACAACATGGGGAGAATGACATTTGATTTTATGGGAGAGTATGTCATCCACAAAATTGAGTGTAAATAAATAGGGAAATATACTTTATTGGATGTAGAATTGGAGATTTTAAGGTGACAGATTAAAATCCCTAATTTGGTCCGTTTGATTGAAAACAGATGCGTGATTTTTAGCCCTCAGGGGAGGGAGTAGTGGGAGCTTTGGAGTGACAGCTGGTATCCTCCTAGCCTAACCACAAAAGTTGGGACCAAACTCTGAATTAGCCAATATTCTTTATAACACTCAAAATAGTGTAAAGAATAGGATTGCTCCTATTTTGCACAAAATAATTTTTTTATATTTTATATGATTTTAATTTCTTCACAATCCATATAATCAATGTAAAGGGGAAGGAGGCTTTCTTAAATTTGAACTCGTCGTCACAAAACTTTGTTTAGTCTTAATAAATTTAATTTTAAAGTTTAGTAAATAATTTAATAAACTTAATTATTTTAGTTAAATTTCTATTAACATTCATTAAAACCATTTTAATTTGTTTTTCTCACTTTAATTTTTATAGTTTTAATAGTGTGATTTATGTTATTATCATAAGAATTTCCATCTTCCAAATTAAGACTTCATAGTAGTAGACTAGGATTAGCCTAAATGATTTCCTACAACGCTTCTCAGTGGGATTGATACTGGGTTTTTTAAAGAAAGGCCTATATTATTTGAAGCCATACGTGTACTTGTGTAGAACTCCCAGTGTGTGAACTATTTTAAATATTTTATATAACATTTCGATTTTGCACATTAATTACTTAATATAAATTAGGTTAAATTTTTTACCATATTTTTTAAAGCTAAATTACTACGTAATTTTAAAACGGGTCAAGTTTTTAGCACTATTACCGGGGATTTAAATTGGCATAAACACATAGAAAAACAACACACACTAGGGGCTCATTAGTCCCCCCCCAAACCCTTAGCCCTTTACTAGGATGGCTAGGACCAACACATGAAGGATCCAAAATGAGGATTTCTTGGTCTTATGGCTCAAAGAGGGTGATTTTAGGATTGGCATCCTTATTTGATATCAATTGCACCTAAACTCCAATTTTGACCTTTTGCCCCCCAAATATTTTTTTTAAAATTACCAAAATACCCCCGAAACCTACTTTTCCCAAGTTTACTCAAAATCTCAAATACTCTCCAAAAATTATCTTAAAACATTTCAAACCACTCAAATTGACCAAAACTTTAAAAAATTGACAAAATTACCAAAATACCCCCAAAATCTCTAAAATTTCCAAATTCACCCTAAATGTCCCCAAAATCAATCCTAACCACTAATTGACCCTAATTGTCCCCAAATCCACCAAATTTAGCCAAAATTCCCAAATTGCACATAAATACCTAAAGTCCCCAAATCAACTTCAATTTCCACAAAATTCATTTCAATCTCACCAAATTTCAATTATAAACTTAATTTCAACATTCCAATCCAAACATATACCAATTTGAAGCCCAATTGAACCATTTCCCAAACCCTAATTTCATTTTTGAGCCAAAAGCTCCAATTTGACCATACCCTTAAAATTTCATCAAATTGAACCCCATAACCTATCCAATTCCACATGACAATGTTTTAAACCAAATTGAACCTTCACATGACCCAAATCCAAACCCAAGTCTAACCTGAACTCAAGTCCAAGCCAATTACCCCAAAATTGAACCCAACTCCAAATTTCACCAAATTGGCCCATGTAACCATTTTGATTCCACTAAAATTGATTCTTAAATTCTTCATGACACTTCCCTAAACCAATTTGAAATCTCAATTGATTTAATTCCAAGCCTGATTCAAGCCAAATCCAAGCCCAAATCTAAACCTAAGCTTAAACCCTTATTTTGAACTTAATTTCAAATCCANAAACTCTCAATTGATTTAATATGAAGCCCAATTCAATCTAAATCCAAGCCTAAATCTAAACCTAAGCTTAAACCCTTATTTTGAACTTAATTTCAAATCCACCTCAGATCTTTCAAATTAATCCAAACCCTAAGATTTTTTACTATGCTTAAACACCCTTGGATGTTAATCACATCACAAAATGACCTACTTTTGTGCCATGGACCAAGGGCCCCCCAAATTAAGGAGTTCTTTCCCCTAAATATTGTTAACTCTCTAACCCATGCAACCAGCCTTGCCAAGTCCTAAGCTTATCACCATTAAACTCTCCTGACCTCCCTGAACCAGCTAGCCACCTCACTTTTTCTGGCCAACCGGCATAGTGGCCTAAAAATACCATGTTCGAGAGGTTCTAAATGCCTTAAACCCAAAATTTGGACTCACTGAGGTGGCTCAACCCAATTGGCCATTGGAGCTCTTCTTTCCTCCACCTAGGCGCCCTCTTTGCCACCCTGACTTACTCTGATGGCTGCCATGGCTCCCTCCATAAATTAGCACCCCCCCCACGGCCAAAGAGAGGTCTGTGATAAAAACTTAACAAAAATCTACCAAAATTCTCCCATACCTCCTAGCAGCCCAAAAAAGCTCATCCCCACTATCTTTCAGCCTGCATTTCCACCTTCCAGCCCTAATTTCAAGCTTGAAATCCAAATCATTTTTTTTCCATTCCATAGAACTCCCCCATTTTTAAAATTAACTTGTTCCAAAGCTTCACTAGAGCATAAAAAGAAGTTCCCCACTGAAAGCCGCATCCTTTGAGCCCTTTGCACTAGGCTTTGACCAAGGAAGCTCCACCCTCTGATCGAACTCTTTCACAAACTTAACATCTGCTCAAACCAATGATTAGAGGACGTTGCTGGACTCACAAAGAAGCTTTAGAACACTCCCAATTGATGCCTCACCTCTTAGGCTAAGGTATACACCATTTCCCCAAAATCTAAGCTCAGTTTGGGGTTTATGAAGAAAATTTTAATTTTATACTTGATCAACTGTATAGATTAGTTCGCCTTGGCTAGATGAAGGTATAGAATCAAAACCCATGTGATTTTATTGAGTATCAATCAAGATATTATGTCTAGAAAATTTGTGGTTCTTGGGCTAGGTCAGTTGGGGACGATGACCAAAAGCCATTGGATCACACGTGTATTTAGTGAACGGTCTAGATTGTGTCAAACAAAGCTATGAGAAATGAACTAAGGGTAGCACGACAAGCTTGTGTGGATACTGCAACAAATTGGTGGCCTCCGCATGTGCATTCGGAGCCACCGAGGTTGATGTGGGCGCCAACGTAGATAAGTAGTTAAATATGATATTTTTTGATTTAATTAAACACTAAAACTTTAAAAAGTCATAACTTGGTGTATAAAAATTATAAAATAAAATAAAATACCTTGTAGTTGAGTGAACAAAGGAGAAAATTATTAACTAAAATGAAAAATAATTTGTCATGTCAGATAAGTTAGTTGGTCATCCATACTTTTGCTTCTTGGATTAATATTCAATGTATCATCAAATATCGATAGCTCCAGAGGATCAAGATAAAACAACATTCACAAGTCCTTATGTGACTTTTGCTTTTCAAAGAATGCCCTTTGGGTTATGTAGGACACCGGTAACATTTCAACGCTGTATGATGTCAATTTAGTGACCTGATTGAGAAAGGATTAGAAATTTTTATGGATGTTTTATCAGTGTTTGACCCTACATTTGACTCAGGTCTGGATCATCTTTAAAAGGTGCTTAATTGTTGTGAAGAGATAATCTAGTTCTCAATTAGGAGAAATGTCATTTTATAGTCTCTGAAGGAATTGTTTTAGGATAAAAAAATATCTGAGAAATGGATGAAAGTAGACACAACTAAAGTACGAGTAATTTAAAAAATATCACCACCCACTATGGTGAAGAGAGTTTGGAGTTTTCTTGGATGTGTTGGATTTTATAGACGTTATAGTAAAGATTTCTCCAAATTGCTAAACCTCTATGTCGTCTCTTAAAAAAAGATGTCCTATTTAATTTTAACCAAGAATGTTTCAAAGCCTTTAACACTCTAAAAGAGAAGTTAGTTACTGCTCCTATTATTGTTTCACTTGATTGGGGAAACCATTTGAATTAATGTGTGATGCAAGTGAATATGTTGTTGGAGCAGTTTTAGGATAGAAATATGATAAAGGTTTTAAGGCTATCTACTACACTAGTAAGACTTTGATTGAAGCCCAAATTAATTACAATACTTCTGAAAAGAAGCTTTAGGCAATAATATATGTTTTTGATAAATTTAGATCTTATCAGATTAAAACTAAATGCATAGTTCATATTAATCACTCTGCTATTAAATATCTGATAACAAAAAAGATGTTAAGCCTAAATTAATCAGATTGGTCCTTTTAATGTAGGAATTCAATATTGAAGTAGCAGATCAAAAAATATCTGAAAATCAAATTACGGATCATTTATCAAGACTTAATCATGAAAATTCTTATGCTTTTGAAAAAGATATTATTGAGAATGTTCTTGATGAATAGTTATTAGATATTGATGAATGGTGTAATCTGTGGTATGTTAATATAGTTAATTATATAGTTAGCAATATTATACCTTATGAAATGTCATAGCATCAAAGAAAGAATTTTTCTATGAAGTTAGATATTACTTTTGGGATGAAACATATTTATATAGAAAATGCAAAGATCAGGTGTTAAGAAGGTGTATACCCATAAAAGAAACCTACGAGATTATTCAAAAGTGTCATGATTCTGAATGTGGTAGGCATTTTAGAGTTTATAGAATTGCTTCTAAGATTTTACAATCTAGATTTTACTAAACTACTCTATTTAAGGATGTTTATATATATATATATATATATAATCTTGTGATCGATGCCAAAAAGTGGGTAATATATTGAAATGTGCTGAAATGCCTTTGAATTTCACTTTAGAGATTGAAATTTTTTATGTCTGAAGTTTAGATTTTATGGGACCCTTCATAGCTTTGTTTGGTAATTTATATATTATATTAGTTGTCGATTATGTCTCAAAATGGATTGAATCGGTGGCTCTATAGAAACGTGATGCTCAAAGTGTTGCAAAATTTCTAAGGAAAAATATCCTTACTAGATTTGGGATGCCTAGCATAATCAATAGTGCTAGTGGGAGTCACTTTATAAATAAAATAATTGAAGCATTAATTTCTAAGTTTTGAATTAAACATCAATTTTCCACAACATATCATCCCCGGACTAGTGGTCTAGCAGAAGTGTTCAATTGACATATTAAGAGGATCCTAGAAAAAAATTCAAACCTAATAAGAAATATTAGTATTTAAAGCTAGATGATGCATTATGGGCCTACAAAACTGCATATAAGACATTAATAGGTGTGCCACCATATAGACTAATATTTGGAAAAGTTTGTCACCTACCAATAGACTTAGAATGTAAAGCTTATTAGGTGATAAAAGAATTTATTTATAATATGAATAAAACTGGTGAGAAGAGATTAATAAAGTTTAGTGAATGTAAGGAAATTAAGCAAGAATCATATGCAAATACTATGATCTATAAAGAAAAAATGAAAAAGTGTCATGATCAAAAGATTCCTAGGAATGATTTTGAGTCTTGACAAGAGGTTTTATTGTTTAGTTCTCGATTAAAAATAGTTCTAGGCAGTCAAGACCATTACCGTAGTTAAAGTTTATCCATTTGGAGCTATAGATATAAAAGATCCTAGAAGAGGGAGATAATTTATAATAAATAGACAAATACTCAAACCCTATTTACGAGGGGAAAGACCACCTTGAATGAGATTTTGATGTTGGATTATCTCATGTGATATCTAAATTCATTTAGTTGAGGATGTTAAACTAAGATCTTTATGAGAGGCAACACATGTTGTGTAGTGTGATTGTGTTTGTGTGTTGTTTTGCGGTTTGATAAGATTTGAATATTATGTGTATGTTTGTGTTTGTATTTGCATTTGTGATGTGAGATTGCAAATCCTTTGTCTTCTCATTATGATTGGATTTTGGTTCGTCCCATTGTCCTCCGCGCCTTAGTTCTTAACCGAGCATAGATTTATCAAGTGTCATGTTGAATCATGTCTAAGGATTGATCCAACTCAATTCTGTTACTTCCTTAGTTGAATTTTGTAAACCCCAAAACTCAAGAGCAATACAACAAACAATTAAGCTCCAAGAAATTAATTGCTAAGAGGGGATTTATGAGCCTTGGATGATCTATGGAGAACATGATAGTGAGCAAGAAGTAGGAAACTTTCTGCTACACAACTAGTGCAGCAGTGGTCCCTATTGTTCGGGAGTTTTATGCTAACTTACTTGAGAATAATTCTGAGTTGCTATTTGCGAGGAGAAACATCATAGATATATCTACTACTCAAATTAATTCATTTTTTTCTTTAAAAACATTTCCTAGAAGTTACTATTCTTTTTTTAAACCTTTTGATTCCAAACTTGATGAGATTATCAATTTCCTGATTGATGGAATAGGGACTTGAAAGGTGAGGGATGACTGCAAGGTCAATTTATCTTCATTTAAAGTTAATGCACCTTCTAAGGCTTGGTATTAATTTATTTCTGCCAAGATCCTATCCTCGACTAACTTGATTAAGGTGAAGAGGGTAGGAGCTTTCTTGAAGTACTGCATTTAAACAATGAAATCTATTCATATCGGTGTTGTGATTCATCATTCCATCTCCAACTCTCACAGAGGGAATCCACTTTAGAACTAGGATACCCTTCCACTATCATTTCCATGTATTAGCTTGTTGGTGTCAGCATTGATGGATTCGGAAGAACCGCTTCATCGTTTGAATCGCATGTCTAGATCAAATATAATGGCATATGATAAACATGCTATTTTTGGGGCTGGAGAAAGTTCTTCCCTACCTTCTTCTTCACAGCCCTCTATAACTCATTCTACACCTTATCCCTATACTAGGATGGCTTCAATGGAAGCTGGAAGGAAGGCTATTGAAAATGATATTGTTGGTATTCAAACTACAGCTTATGACCTGGCTAATTACATGACACATATTGACTCGCAGAACAAATGCTAATCTGATTTCTTTGTCAGTGCGTATGCTGCTCATTTGGATATGTGTCGAGAGAATCAGTGATTTCACAAAAATAATACAGTGCAGTTCCTAGTATATCTTCTTTACCAGCTGTACGAGCAGCATTGACTGATGGAGGAAGATATAGAACAGGAGAAAGTAGAGGGAGAATAAGATGACGATGATGATGATGATGATGATGAGGATAAGGATGAGGAGTGACTTATGTTGTTTTATTTATTTATGTACTAATGGTGCATGTACTGGACTTATTTTTTTGTTGTTGTGGATATGTTTGGACAATTGCTATTTTTCCTATTGAACTATTTATTTAGCTGATATTTTATTGTTGGTTATGAGCTTAATTTTTTTAACCTGCTTGGATGTTTAGACTTTCTTTGTTGAAGTTTTTATTCACCCCTGCTATGTTTATTCATTCTTATTACTGCATACCTGTATAGTAAGCTTTTAATTTGTACTTCAGTGATATACACATGTTGTAGATAGTATGATTATGAAAATTTTCCCTACTTATATTCATGCTTCATATGTAGAGATACATTAAAATTAAGTTGGAGAGGGGAGGGGGGTGGGGGAGGGTCTTAAATGCTTAACTTTATTTGTCCTCAATTGGCTACATTCAAATTTAGTATCACTTTAAAATAACTTGTGGTATGTGGTGTTGTTTTAGATTACTACAATCATGATCTTAGAAATGATAAAAAAGACTTAGTTAAGATTCTATGTAAATAGGACTCTTATATAGCTAAGATATTTTGTATAAAAATAAGTAGGAAAATGATTTTACTTTTTATTGTCAAAATGAGCTGAATGTTTTATAAAACTAGGATTCTTAAATTTACACTTTTCAAGAATAGAGCCTCCAATGAAACCTATTTCAAACTAAGACTCATAATTTTAAAAGTGAAGGAAAGTGATGAGTTTTAAATTTTAGGGAGGATAGTGAAATTTAAAGGTGTATCCAGATATAGTAATCCTCTCATTAAAATAGTAGGGATTGAAAATGATTCTAAAAGAATGAAAAGATAGAAAAGTAAAAAAAGAAAAGAAAAAGATATGAAAAGTGAGGAGAAGTTTGTGGAGAAAACCTAAGTAAAAAATTGGTTTAACTTGAACCTTCTTAAAGGAAATGACTTAGATACAATACTGAACTTGTTTTCATTTTAAAAAGGGTGCTAGTGAAATTTTTATCAATAGAGTGCTTAAATTCTATTTTTATATTTTTTAAGGGATCTTAAGTTTGACAAATTTCAATAATTTTTGAAGTAAAAAGAAAATAAGGATTCCAAAGTTGATTACAAAATGTTCTTACACACTAGTACTAGACTGATTCACTAGAATTTCTCTTAGGCTGCACTATGACATTCTAAGGCAAAGTTATAGGAAAATTTAACAAAACCCACTACCTCAAATTAACAAATCTAGTTTTTTAAATTGCAGTGTTACTTGAGAAAAAATAACATTACGTTTAGGGGAATTTGGTATGTGAAAAGATTGCATGAATTTTCTTATATTTTGCACATCTTTTTGAATGAAATTGCACATTAAAGAAATGTATTTTTATAATTTTCTTGCAGGTATAACAATTATTAGGAGTGGAACAAAGTGGAAGAAATGTGGAGTAAAAAGGAGAAATTTTGGAGAAAAAATAGATTTTATGAAGGGTGAGGCCATAATACTAGGAGTTGGGTGCCTAGGTGCCAGTCTACCTAAGGCAATGCCATAGCACTAGATCAGAGTGGTGCCTAAGTGTCCAACACTCAAGAGCTACTTGAGATTTTGGCGCTTAGGCGCCATAGCGTCAGTCTTAAAGGCTATGGCCATGGCGTCAGAATGGAGCGGCGCCTAAGCACCAATGCAAAAAACTGCATGATTTTGGGGTTGTTTCAATGCAATTTAGTGTTGTTTCATCCATGCTTACTGAGTAATTCTCTTTACTTTTCCTTGTGGTGAAGTAGTAGATGTGTGGAATGTGGACAACCTGTTGAAAGCTTTTTTATTTTTTATTTGTGATAATTTCCCTTTTGCACTTAGTTTGCTTTTCAATCTGGCCAAATTGATCTGTTAAACTATGTTGTGAATCCGTACGGACTCGAAAGAGCTATGACATGAACGACTAGGAAAATCACGTTGAACTATAGGGTATGAATCAATGTAAAGTATAGGGAGATGCAAATGTTCGGGAAATAAATTTTAATGGGGATAACTTAGAGGTCTCAAGGGTGACAGTCTAGAAAATTTCCATAAAAGAAATCTCTAAACCAAACTTCCAAACAACCAAAGTCAAATAAACTTTCTTTAGATCTAACGTAATGCCCCTCCAGGTTTCGTTTCCCATCAATTAGCTCTCAGATTGGATGTGAGTCTCTATGCTTTTTATTCTGACCTAATCACTCTGATTACCCTCTTGCGTTAGATATGAGTCCTAAAGTAATAAGATTCTTGAAAATCAACCGTGACTGCCCTTTCCATGGTTCTTAGCTCCTAATTTGGTGAAATGTTGGTTGGTCTAGTCTACACATTTGCTAAGTAACTCTAGTTGGGAGTCCATGTGGCTACTCTCTAGTTTCAGTCTTTAAACACTTTAAGGGTATGATTGTTAGACATAGTTTGGCTTTGTTCAAACTTTTCCATAAGTGTAGCCTTTTGAACATCAATAAGCATTGGAGTAAGCCCTTTGTGGCATCATAATGATGAGTTCTAGTTATTTGAATTTAATTCAGTCAAGATTAATTCTGCAAATCAGTTCGTTAGGGAAATACTTCTGAGTAATGTTATGTGCTCAGACAGTTCTTTTCTCAAAGTGACTTATCATAAATAGTATGCTTTCCTTTTTTCATGGTCCATTGATGTTGGAGCAACCCTTTATGGCACCATCATGATGTGATCAGGCTAATTAACTATGATACAGTAAATTGCGGATGATGCAATTTAATTCTTTAGGTCAATATTTTTAATTAAAAATATGTCACTCAACACCTCCTTTCTCAATGTGGCTCATCACAAACCTTATACTTTCTTTTTTGAATAGTACTCCAACACCTTGACAATATCATACCAATCCTATGAACCAAATTTCATTCTTTGAGTTGCATGATGTTCACAATGACATACAAGAAGTTTGCAAACTAGTGGAACATAACATCAAATACTATTTTACATAAAATTTTACATTTTGGATTTTCATGCACGAAAATAATCCTAGTTAAAATTTTATTAAGGAAAGATTATTTTTCAAAATATACTATGTGAACATGTCTAAGATGTCAAAATCTTATTAATGGACCCTTTCATGCCCAAATTGGACCCCTTTTGGTAGCCCATTAAGCGTATCATAATTTGGAAAATAATTTTTATTGTAAAAAGGATAATCATAGGAATTCATTCAAAATTACCTAAAATAATAACCAAACATCAACTAAAGTAAATATGAGCTAAAAATACTTAATTTTTTATAAGTAAATAACGACATTAATGAAGAAAGTTACACGATATAAAATGAGGAAAGAATATAAGGATGTTTAAGTAGATCCCTCTTTAGAAAAAGGAACAAAGAGAGATAGGTGGCAAAATGTCTAGAAAAATAAGTTGAGAGATAACAACACTCTTAGCAAGCCAATCAGCTAGCCAAATCCCCTCTCTCGGTATGACCACTAAATATTTAAGCCTTGGATCAATAGAGCAACTTGCTTGAGCTGAAGATTGAGCTTCCAATGAGCAAATGTAAGGGATGCGCACCACTTCTAAAGGATCAAGAAGTCCATCACCAATATAAGATTATACCAATGAAGAGTAGATGCAAGCCTGAGGGTAACCAAAAGTGCTTTAACCTTAGCTTAGAGAGGAGTGACAACATAAAGACGAGTAGAGAATAAGAAAATAGTAGTGCCAGTATGATCCCTGAAAATTCGTCCAATCCCAACATAGCCTTTAGTGAAAATCCCATCAATAATGACCATGATCCATCCCATATCAGGTCTCTTCAAAAAGAATATCAAAGGCTTCATTCTAACAACAGGAGTGTAATCGATGTAAGACAAACGATAAGAAGCAAAAATAACCATAAGTTTTCATTGATGCCTCCAAAATTAAACAACTTCTACAAATGAACAAGAGCATGAAAAAAAGGTAGTACTGGGACCATCCCTATTACTAATCTCCCCATGTTTACTGTTGTTTATGGCCATCCAAACAAACTAACATATAATAATAAGAAGAATTCTATTAATAGGTTTAGGACTATGATATTACGGTAGAAAAATTTAAAGATTAAGTGATCATCGCCAAGACGTGAGAAATTAAACCAATATTTGTGACACAAAATAAGTTGCTGGTAATGCTGTCACATATCATGTCTTTTCCTGTAGTGCCTATCAATCAATTCCCGCCCAATTATGACCGGTCATCCACCTCTATTTGGCCCTTCCAATAGACATCAAGAGGTAACTCCGCTTCATAGATTGGTCATGTATACAATAAGCCTAAAGGGGATACTCATGCATTTATTATTATTTTATTATTCAAGCTTTGTAACATATATATTTCTCTACTAATGTATATTCCCACACATTTTTAACCAGCTAGGGATGAGGTATACATAAGGTCAAACATATTACAAGGAATTAATGTGATGCTCTTCATAAAAGCAAATTTCAATAGAATTTCATAGTCTATAGTTTCATAAATTTTAGATGATAAAATTTTAAAATTAAATTTACTAGATTTATAACAAAATTTCTATAGATTTTCATAAAATAATGACAAGATTATGTGTGGAACTAAACAAACTCTAGAAATATGTTCATATATATCTAAAATTCAAGTAAGAGATCCTTATGAATTCAAGAGAGAGATCAGGAGGATAAATGTTAGAGAAGAATAGTTGGTTGAAGTTCATTTTCTTGATCAAATTATTCATTTATACTATAAAAATTCATAATTTATAACTTTATAGAGCAATATGTTTGGACATGAACCAAATAACATGGTGCTGCCATCATGCACTCACCTAAAAAACAAAGCCAACAGTTAGCTGATAAACTGTCACAATATTTTTATGCAAGTATAACATTTTTATAAGTAAATAAGTCTAATTATTNAAATAACTTGTGGTATGTGGTGTTGTTTTTAGATTAATACAATCATGATCTTAGAAACAATAAAAAAGACTTAGTTGAGATTTTATGTAAATAAGACTCTTCTATAGCTAAGATATTTTGTATAAAAATAAGTAGGAAAATAATTTTACTTTTTATTGTCAAAATGAGTTGAATATTTTAGAAAACTAGGATTCTTAAATTTACACTTTTCAAGAATAGAGCCTCTAATGAAACCTTTTTCAAACTAAGACTTATAAATTTAGAAGTGAAGGAAAGTGATGAGTTTTAAATTGTAGTGAGGATAGTGAAATTTAAAGGTGTATCCAGATATAGTAATCCTCTCATTAAAATAGTAGGGATTGAAAATGATTCTAAAAGAATGAGAAGATAGAAAAGTAAGAAAAGAAAAGAAAAAGATATGAAAAGTGAGGAGAATTTTATGGAGAAAACCTAAGTAAACATTGGTTTAACTTGAACCTTCTTAAAGGAAAAGACTTAGATACAATCCTAAACTTGTTTTCATTTCAAAAAGGGTGCTAGTGAAATTCTTATCAATAGAGTGCTTAAATTTTATTTCTATAATTTTTATGGGATCTTAAGTTTGACAAATTTCAATAATTTTTGAAGTAAAAAGAAAATTAGGATTCCAAAGTTGATTAACAAATGTTCTTACACACTAGTATTAGAGTGATTCACTAGACTTTTCTTAAGTTGCACTATGACATTTCTAAGGCAAGGTTATAGGAAAATTTAACAAAACCCACTACCTCAAATTAACAAATCTAGTTTTTTAAATTGCAGTGTTACTTGAGCAAAAATAACATTTACGTTTAGAGGAATTTGATGTGTGAAAAGATTGTATGAATTTCCTTATATTTTGCACATCTTTTTGAATGAAATTGTACATTAAAGAAATATATTTTTATATTTTTCTTTCAGGTATAACAGTTATTAGGAGTGGAATGAAGTGGAAGAAATATGGAGTAAAAAGGAGAAGATTTGGAGAAAAAATAGATTTTATGGAGAGTGAGGCCATGATACCAGGAGTTTGGCGCTGAGGTGCCAGTCAACCGAAGGCAATGCCATAGCACTAGATCAGAGTGGTGCCTAGGTGTCCGACACTCAAGAGCTAGTTGAGATTTTGGCGCTTAGGCGCCATAGCACCAGTCCTAAAGGCTATGGCCATGGCGTCAGAATGGAGCGACACCTAAGCATCAATACAAAAAACTACACAATTTTGGGGTTGTTTCAATGCAATTTAGTGTTGTTTCATCCATGCTTTTTGAGTAATTCTCCTTACTTTTCCTTGTAGTGAAGTAGTAGATGTGTAGGAATGTGACAACAAGTTGAAATCTTTTTTATTCTTTATCTGTGATAATTTTCCTCTTGCACTTAGTTTGCTTTTCAATCTGGTAAAATTGATATGTTAAAATATGTTGTGAATCCGTAAGAACTCGGAAGAGCTATGACATGAACAACTAGGAAAATCACGTTGAACTATACAGGGAGATGCAAATGGTCAGGAAATAAATTTTAATGGGGATAACTTAGAGGTCTATAGGATGAAATTCTAGAAAAATTACTAAGTTAAACCAAAATTCTTTACAAGCTCGGAAGAGGGTAAACAAGAGATATGCTCCAATTTTTCATAAACTCTACTTTATTTTGCATTTCTTCCACATTTACACTATACTTTTATCACTGTAAGGACAAGTGCTCTTAGCACTTAGCAAGACCAATTCACATAACATAATTAGAAATTCTATAGTTATAATTTTAGATAACTGCAGTAGGTTTGTTAGCATAAATCAAAATATTTGAATATTCCAAACTACGAATGAATTCAGTAGACAAGTACATTGTCCTACCTTGGATTCCCATTGTTCCCTATGGGTTCAACATCCCAAACTCTTTTAGAACCCTAAGTTATTGAAATAATACTTATATTTACATGAGAAACCATAGTGTGCAAGAACATTTAATTTTAAGAATTCAATTAAGTTGTCAGTGAGAGGATCAAGATTTATGGCGCTATTACCAGGACCTATATAATTGTCATAATCGATGGGGAGGATTAAAAACCTACAAAAGAAATATCCGAACCAAACTTCCAAACAACCAACAGTCAAATAAACTTTCTTTAGATTTAACGTAATGCCCCTCCAGGTTGCGTTTTCCATCAATTAGCTATCAGATTGGATGTCAGTCTCTATGCTTTCTATTCTGACCTAATCACTTTGATTACCCTCTTGGGTTAGATATGAGTCCTAAAGTAATAAGATTCTTGAAACCAACCGTGAATTCCCTTTCCAAGGTTCTTAACTCCTAATTTGGTGAAATGTTGATTGGTCTAGTCTAACATTGGCTAAGTAACTCTAGTTGGGAGTCCATGTGGCTACTCTCTAGTTTCAGTCATTAAACACCTTAAGGGTATGATTGTTAGACATAGTTTGGCTTTGTTCAAACTTTTCCATAAGTGTAACCTTTTGAACATCAATAAGCATTGGAGTAAGCCCTTTGTGGCATCATAATGACGAGTTCTAGTTATTTGAATTTGATTCAGTCAAGATTAATTCTGCAAATCAATTCTTAGGGAAAATACTTCTGATTAATGTTATGTGCTCAGACGTTATTTTCTCAAAGTGACTTATCATAAATACTATGCTTTCCTTTTTTCATGGTCCATTGATGTTGGAGCAAGCCCTTTATGGCACCATCAAGGTGTGATCAGGACAATTAACTATGAAATAGTGAATTAAGGATGATGCAATTTAATTCTTTAGGTCAATATGTTTAATTAAAAATATGTCAATCAACACCTCCTTTCTCAATGTGGCTCATCACAAACCTTATACTTTCTTTTTTGAATAGTACTCCAACACCTTGACAATATCATTTTTGTACATACCAATCCTATGAACCAAATTTCATTCTTTGAGTTGCATCATGTTCACAATGACATACAAGAAGTTTGCAAACGAGTGGAACATAAAATCAAATAATATTTTACATAAAATTTTGCATTTTGGATTTTCATGCACGAAAATAATCCTACTTGAAATTTTCTTAAGGAAAGATTATTTTTCAAAATATACTATGTGAACATGTCTAGGACATCAAAATCTTATTAATGGACCCTTTCATGCCCAAATTGTCCTTCGTTTGATAGCTCATTAAGCGTATCATAATTTGGACAATAATTTTGATTATAAAAAGGATAATCATAAGAATTCATTCAAAATTACCTAAAATAATAACCAAACATCAACTAAAGTAAATATGAGCTAAAAATACTTAATTTTTTTATAAGGCAAGAAAAACATTAATGAAGAAAGCTACACGATATAAGATGGGGAACGAATATAAGGATGTTTAAGTAGGTCCCTCTTTAGAAAAAAAGAAAGAAAGAGAGATAGGTGGCAAACTGTTTAGAAAAATAAGTTGAGAGATAACAACACTCTTAGCAAGCCAATCAGCTAGCCTAATCCCCTCTCTTGGTATTTATGACCACTAAATATTTAAGCCTTGGATCAACAGAGCAACTTGCTTGAGCTGAAGGTTGAGTTTCCAATGAGCAAATGTAAGGGAGGCACACCACTTCTAAAGGATCAAGAAGTCCATCACCAATATAAGATTATACCAATGAAGAGTAGATGCAAGCCTGAGGGTAACTAAAAGTGCTTTAACCTTAGCTTAGAGAGGAGTGACAACATAAATAGGAGTAGAGAATAAGAAAATAGTAGTGCCATTATGATCCATGAAAATTCGTCCAATCCCAACAAAGTATTTAGTGAAAATCCCATCAATAATGACCATGATCCATCCCATATCAGGTCTCTTCAAAAAGAATATCAAAGGCTTCATTCTAACAACAGGAGTGTAATCGATGTAAGACAAACGATAAGAAGCAAAAATAACCATAAGTTTTCATTGATGCCTCCAAAATTAAACAACTTCTACAAATGAACAAGAGCATGAAAAAAGGTAGTAATGGGACCATCCCTATTACTAATCTCCCCATGTTTACTGTTGTTTATGGCCATCCAAAAAAACTAACATATAATAATAAGAAGAATTCAATTAATAGGATTAGGACTGTAATATTACCGTAGAAAAATTTAAAGATTAAGTGATCATCGCCATGTCGTGAGAAATTAAGCCAATATTTGCGACACAAAATAAGTTGTTGGTAATGTCGTCGCATATAATGTCTTTTCCTGTAGTGCCTATCAATCAATTCCCGCCCAATTATGACCGGTCATCCACCTCTATTTGGCCCTTCCAATAGACATCAAGAGGTAACTCCGCTTCATAGATTGGTCATGTATACAATAAGCCTAAAGGGGATACTCATGCATTTATTATTATTTTATTATTCAAGCTTTGTAACATATATATTTCTCTACTAATGTATATTCCTACACATTTTTAACCAGCTAGGGATGAGATATACATAAGGTCAAACATATTACAAGGAATTAATGTCATGCTCTTCATAAAAGCAAATTTCGATAGAATTTCATAGTCTATAGTTTCACAAATTTTAGATGATAAAATTTTAAAATTAAATTTACTAGATTTATAACAAAATTTCTATAGATTTTCATAAAATAATGACAAGATTATGTGTGGAACTAAACAAACTCTAGAAATATGTTCATATATATCTAAAATTCAAGTAAGAGATCCTTATGAATTCAAGAGAGAGATCAGGAGGATAAATGTTAGAGAAGAATAGTTGGTAGAAGTTCATTTTCTTAATCAAATTATTCATTTATACTATAAAAATTCATAATTTATAACTTTATAGAGCAATATGTTCGGACATGAACCAAATAACATGGTGCTGCCATCATGCACTCACCTAAAAAACAAAGCCAATAGTTAGCTGATAAACTGTCACAATATTTTTATGCAAGTATAACATTTTTATAAGTAAATAAGTCTAATTATTTCCTTAAATAATACTAATTTCTAATATAACTTTTATTAGGATAAGTATATGGCCACTAGGATATGCACGGTTAGACAACTGCAAGAGGAAGATCATTTGGTGGCTTGTCCTAAGATCTATTTTTAGACTATGGAGCCAAGCAATTCGAGGAAAAGAAAAAGACGAATATTTCGTGATTTTGCTGCTTATGCGTTGCTTTTGGAAAAATTATTTCATACGGACAGCATATACAGAAATGCATATGTTGTATGATCTTCACCGTTCATCAAGGCGAATGTGTAATTTGGTAGGACTCATTTTTATTTTATTTTTTTAAGAGATGATAGACGGTGAATATCGGACACTGTATGCATTTCAGCATATGTTGTCTGTATGAAATATTTATCTTGCTTTTGAGGCCTAATCCTTTCATATATCTTTTGCTTGCCAAATAAAAGATACAAGAAAGTAGCTTGTGAGACAAAATGTAGTTGCATTAACATAAGACTTGAATGCACATATTAATGTACTGCAAGATGAATGGAAACTCTGTCATCAACGCCAATAATGAGTATTCCAACAAAAAGTAATTGAAAAAAAAAGGAGAGAATGAGGAAATAAAAGTAGTGACGGTAACAATTTTAGTGCGAGGTTGATTAAGGCCTCCTTTGAGGGAAAAATATTATATAACGGATTCTGGATGTATCCGGAGTTTAATGGTGGGACACAAAGTATCAGGTGGGTCACAATGCTTTTAACACTGGCCGACACCAGTGTATTGCGGTGGGGTCCACTTGATATGTGGCGCCCCACCATTAAACTCCAGACGTAATATTTTCTCTCGTTTGAGAATCCAATGGACTTCCATTCAGTTGGCCCTCTTGAAAAATTTTATGTCTTGCGACAGAGCATTCTCAGAATATCTCTATATGTTCTTCTCATTCTGTCGCATGCATTTTAAAGGAAATGAAACCTAAGTTTAACTGTAAATTTTATTCGTGCTGGTATGACAACACAGACATATATATATATATATATATATATATANAGATTTCGTGATTTTGCTGCTTATGCATTGCTTTTAGAAAAATTATTCCATACGGACAACATATGTAGAAATGCATATGTTGTCTGATCTCCACCGTTCATCAAGACAAATGTGTAATTCGGTGGGCCTCATTTTTAATTTTTTTTTTTTTAAATATGATGGACGGTGGAAATCAGACATTGTATGCAGTTCTGCATACGCTGTCCGTATGAAATAATCTTTTTTTTGCTTTTGAGGCCTAATCCTTTCATATATCTTTTGCTTGCCAAATAAAAGATACAAGAAAGCAACTTGTGAGACAAAATGTAGTTGCATTAACATAAGACTTGAATGCACATATTAATGTACTGCAAGATGAATGGAAACTCTGTCATCAACGCCAATAATGAGTATTCCAACAAAAAGTAATTGAAAAAAAAGGAGAGAATGAGGAAATAAAAGTAGTGACGGTAACAATTTTAGTGCGAGATTGATTAAGGTTTCGTTTGAGGGGAAAATATTACATAATGGATTCTGGATGCATTCAGAGTCTAATGGTGGTGCACAAAGTATCAAATGGGCCACAATGTTTTTAACACTGGCCGATACCAGTGTATTGCGGTGGGGCCCACTTGACATGTGGCGCCCCACCATTAAACTCCGGACGTAATATTTTCTTTCATTTGAGAATCCAATGGACTTCCATTCAGTTGGCCCTCCTGAAAAATTTTATGTTTTGCGACAGAGCATTCTCAGAATATCTCTATATGTTCGTCTCATTCTGTCACATGCATTTTAAAGGAAATGAAACCTAAGTTTAACTCTAAATTTTATTCGTGCTGGTATAACAGCACAGACATATATATATATATATATANATTATTGTATATATAAACGCTTTAGATAATTATCAAACGAGCTGCTGTTATTTATTTATTTATTTTTCTCATACAGGTTTTCGTTGGAGAATCCTTTAGTGCATATTGTAAGGGGAGAAAAAATGNACTATATTTTGTTTTTGTTCAAATGCCAGTAAGCTTTTATCATGCGATTATCTTAACTCTAGAGCTCTATTTTCTTTATTTCACATATATAAATGCGCTTGTCAACATATAAAAATGCATTATTGTATGTATAAACGCTTTAGATAATTATCAAACGAGCTGCTGTTATTCATTTATTTATTTTTCTCATACAGGTTTTCGTTGGAGAATCCTTTAGTGCATATTGTAAGGGGAGAAAAAATGGCCTGCCAGAGCGAAACTCAGGACCAGTTTGGGACAGCTTATAACTGTAGCGGCGTTTTTTAAAACGCCGTCTAACTGTTTGGTTTGCACGTTTTTGAAAATGCTGCCTGCCCTATTTGAGTTTTTTACACTAAACGCAGAATGTGGGTCGACGCCCTCAATCGACCCGCGGGCCGCGTTTCAGGATAAGCTGCTTATCGTGAAACACACAAGCCGCCCTAAACAGACCCTCAATAATTTTACACTTGAAAATTTGCAGGATATTTATCGCCAAAATTCTGAATGTAACTTTTTGCAACGGATTTCTTGTGGGAAATCCACCGAATATCTGTTAGAAGATTTCTGGAAGTCTAAAGCCACAAGGTTTCCTCTGAGTGGGCTTTTTTGGTAGCTTTTTTTCTTGCCTATGTATTTAAATATCAGTGGTTTACTTTCTAATAATTTACAAATATTATTTAGAAGTGATATTAAACATTTTAAATAAACTTTAAAATATTTCATATAGTTCCAACTATTTTATTAATGATATTAAAAGATCACATAGGTGATGGTTTGTTAACTAATTTGATTTATAACTTATTAGTGATGCTAATCAATTAATTATTAATTAGTGGTGATATGTTTAGAAAAAAATAATTTAGGTTAGATTAGTAATAGTGATGTTATCATACATAAGTTCCAAAAGATTATTATTTAATTTCTTAATTACAATGTATAGATTATTAAGAACACAAGTAATTACAATGCATAATTTGATCATTTTATCATAACATAATTGTGGATAAAGTTTATTATGTGAAGTATCATGGAATAATATGAGATAAAATAGACTTGATAGTGACCATTAAACAACATTATAGATGAAAGTATTTGATATTATGTTTAGTAGATAGTTTTAAGCATGTGTTATAAATAGTTTAGCTTATGGATGCACTAAATTCATTTAATTTTAATAACTTTATCATTTTATGTAATCATTTCTCTAAATTTAAGAATTTCTAATATTAGTTTATATATTATTTTTTAATTTTTTTCATAGATGACCATCATATATGTGGATAGAGATTAGCTTAAAGTTTTATCTTATCATAGGCACCAATTTTAATTAAGACAATTTCTAATTTAATTCACTACCTTAATTTTGTTAGTCCAAACTTAAATTTCAAGACCAAATTTTAAATAACATAATTTCATTGTCTATTTGAAATAAATATTAAATTATTATCCTAGTTCTATATTGCGCTATTCAACCATTATAAGAAAACTGCTACCTCATCCAACTTTACTTTGTTCCACGACTCCAACTCATTACATAAAAATAGGAACATGTAGTATCATTCTTTTATAATGATACAATTTTAACAACATNTATATAATCATTTCTCTAAATTTAAGGATTTCTAATATTAGTTTATATATTATTTTTTAATTTTTTTAATAGATGACCATCATATATGGGGATAGAGATTAACTTAAAGTTTTATCTTATCATAGGCACCAATTTTAATTAAGACGATTTCTAATTTAATTCACTACCTTAATTTTGTTAGTCCAAAATTAAATTTCAAGACCAAATTTTAAATAACATAATTTCATTGTCTATTTGAGATAAATATTGAATTATTATCCTAGTTCTCTATTGTGCTATTCAACCTTTGTAAGAAAATTGCTACCTCATCCAACTTTACTTTGATACCAAATTCCATGACTCCAACTCATTACATAAGAAAATAGGAACATGTAGTATCATTCTTTTATAATGATACAATTTTAACAACATTTATAAAGAGGGTTTAGTGGGGTGTTAGTGCTCATAACAAATGTAATGGTATGATTCTCTTTTAACAAAGTGATTATAGGAGTTCAACCACTAGCTTGAGTGGGGAAATCCTTGGTTGTATTGGGCAATTAGGCATAGAGATAGGTTTTATTCAGTTGAGCCACATAAAAATTATATTTTTAGTTATATTTACTTTTGTTAGATATTCTCTTATATTTGTTGTGATTATGTAGAATTTTTCATCAAAGTTACTATTTTCTTAAATATTTCTATTTTGAAAATTAGTTTTTAATCATTATCAAGAAGTTTTAAACACCCATTTAACTCCCTCTTATAAGACATGTATAAGCTATTAATTAATATCATAGCCTTACTTGATGTTTAGCTTTACGTCTATGGAATATGCATGTATATAATCATGTTGCATGAATCTTTTTTTGAAAGCTTTTTATGATGGTCATTTCCTTGGTAAACCTTTTTTAGCTAGAAAAATATCTATTGATTTTGGATAAGAAAGAATCTTGTGGGGTGTGGTTGTGCAATTTCTTTCAGAGAGATATAAATTAAGTATTTTTATTATTAATTTTATTGTCACACCTAAGCCTATAAAAGAATGGACATCTATGGAGGTTGAGTTTGATCAAAACTATTGTGTATAATGACTTTATAATGCTCTTTAACTATAAAATACTTGAAATTGTGTTATTTAAGGACATTATGGATATATAAGGAACCCTTGTTTTATATTACAACAGAAATAAAGTGAAAGAAATAAAATTTACATTCTTTAATGTGAAGTGAATTATTTAAAATTTAGCTTAGTATTTGTTTTTTTTTTCATTAATATCACCAATAACCTACTTGCACATAATAAAGAATATAAATATTAAGAAAAAAAGTAATTAAGGGCTTTTTCATTGTTTAAGGATTGTGACCCAATGTTAATGCTTATTTTTTATGTAAATAATTTAAGTGCTTAATGTATTTTTTAATTATATATATCCTTTATTAAACACAAAAAAAAAAGATTCAAGGAGTAAAGAAGAAGAATTTAACAAGAAAGAAAATTGTGGATATAAAATACAAGATTTGTTTGAAAGAGATGTGTCCAAAACATAAAGTAATGAAGATAAGTTGATTTACAAACCTAATGAGTGGGAGTAGTATTGATAAAGTGCATGGAATAAAGACATAATATTGATGAAGTGTCATGGAATAATAAGATACAGAAAGATGATTCTAAATTAATATATTAGAAATAAAGAAATAATATTTTTGGATAAAGGGATAAGAATAAGGATAAATTTTAAACATTCTTCATTTATAAGAAGTATGATCACATTCTATAGGAATGCCATTTAAATAAAAAATAAAAAAAAAATTTAATTTTCATATAAATGAAAGAATGCATTATAATTTATTTTGGTTGATTTTAAGCATGAATAAGCCATTAAAATAGTTTTNGAGTAATGAAGATAAGTTGATTTACAAACCTAATGAGTGGGAATAGTATTGATAAAGTGCCATTATAAATTAAAGATACAGAAAGATGATTCTAAATTAATATATTAAAAACAAAGACATAATATTTTTGGATAAAGGGATAAGAATAAGGATAAATTTTAAACATTCTTCATTTGTAAGAAGTATGATCACATTCTATAGGAATGCCATTTAAATAAAAAGTAAAAAATAATAATTTAATTTTTATATAAATGAAAGAAGCATTATGATTTATTTTGGTCTATTTTAAGCATGAATATGCCATTAAAATTGTTTTACATTATAACAAATCAAATCTTTATCTCATAGGTAGAGATGATTTGACTGATAGAGAAGAAAATAGGCTAAAGCTTAAGATGAGTTAAATGATGATTTATTTAAACACAATGAGGTGGTTAATGGCAAAAAAGCCTAACATTTGAGTTTAGATTTGCACTTTTTCTCATGTAAAATGACTAAAATATTGTCAAAAAATGATGTTAATTTTTTCTACCCAAATCATTTTTTATTTAATAGAATTCCAAGGGAGATTTAAATATGAATGTGATGATAGTTTAATATGCAATTGAATGGTATATATAAATACAAACACAAGCATCATGCATCATATAATGTATGCAAGGATTGACACACCTCAAACTTTTCTAAATTATCCATTTGGTCATAAAAATATTNTAATTGAATGGTATATATGAATACAAACACAAGCATCATACATCATATAATGTATGCAAGGATTGACACACCTCAAACTTTTCTAAATTATCCATTTGGTCATAAAAATATTCAATGCATCTCTCATCATGTTATTAATGCCATTATTTCACTAGAGCAACCTAAAGTTCAATTCACTATCTTGCGAGGTAAACGTGAAAAATTTAGGGAATTTGAGTCTTGCACCGCAACGCCGTTCTTTTCACCGTGGTGCGAGAGTCTTCTTCTCTAGCACCACAATGTTGTTAGGTGTGACATGACGCNGTTAATGCCATTATTTCACTAGAGCAACCTAAAGTTCAATTCACTATCTTGCGAGGTAAACGTAAAAAATTTAGGGAATTTGAGTCTTGCACCGCAGCGCCGTTCTTTTCACCGTGGTGCGAGAGTCTTCTTCTCTAGCACCACAATGTTGTTAGGTGTGACATGACGCCACATAGTATGACTGCGTGCACCTGAGCGCTCTTTAGTGTGTCTTTTAAGAAACCAAACACGTCATAGTGCCAAGTCTCTGCGCCATGATGCTCAATCAATAAAGTTCATGGTGGGTCTTGCTCTCTATTTCAATTGTAAGGGTTGTAAAATAGTTTCAATGGATTTTGACTTGGAGTCACAAAGCTGAAGAAAATTTTACGGCTGGACATTCAGACGACCAATCATTGTGTGTCACATCTCCTGACGCGNCCAATAAAGTTCATGGTGGGTCTCGCTCTCTATTTCAATTGTAACAGTTGTAAAATAGTTTCAATGGATTTTGACTTGGAGCCACAAAGCTGAAGAAAATTTTACGGCTGGACATTCAGACGACCAATCATTGTGTGTCACATCTCCTGACGCGTGGCGTTCGACAGTCGACCATCCAGACATGGGGACGTAATTTTTTCTCACAAAATTGTGCACCGAAAATTGTTGTCAATGGTTCGTAACGGGTAGGAATATATGGCTATTGATTATTGTGGTGGGCCCCATAGAGGTTTGGCATCGTCCCCTAGCTGGATACATTATTGATCATTATATTTTGTAGAGGATGGCCCTATATTTGATGTAATTCTCCACTATTTAATGTAACTTAATTCTAAGGCTCATTTGAAGGAGCATAATTGGAAAATTTTCAATTTTCTTGCCAACTTATATTTGGACAGAGCCAAGTGACACAGTGGGTGGCAAGAATGATGACAAGGATGATGGCACTTAAGATTATGTGACAATAGCTTTGCTATTGTATTTCATTTTGATGTATTTCTCTCATTTAAGGGATTGTAGCATTTTCATTTTTGAAGTTTATATATGAACACTTTTAAATTAAGGAAAATGTTATTTGTTTGCCTTATAGTATAATTTAGATGCTTTAGCATTTTCCTCAAGCTATTTGTGAGCATGTTTGGATGTTTGGGATTAAAATTAAAAATGTCAAACTTTGCTCTAGCGCCATGGTGCCAACAAGTAGAACTTAGATTCCATAACTCTAAGATTACAACACCAATATCTAGCGTAACAAGACTGGGGAAACAGAGAGTTTAGATTCTTAAAATTGAAGTCCAGTGTCATTGTGTGATTGTATTGTGTCACAATACTAGTGCCTTAGGGTCTTTGTGCAAGTACTGAGCACCACAACATGAAGGAACCCAAGAATTAGGCCTTTGGATATTTAATTTCAATGTCACGACACAACATTATGACACTATAGCACTCTTTTTCAATGACTTAGTGCCCAAATCTAGTGCTATGGAACTAGAGTCACCCCTTCGATTAACCACTCAAGATCAATTGATACCACTTGGTCCTAAGTTCTGACACAACAAAGCTATCAAAGATTATAATCACTTCTTCAGATAATGTCGTCATGCATGACATGCCAAAAATTATTGCAAATTAAGTCGATTGCACAACGAAAGTACAAGTGTCAAGTAATAATGCGGTTAGAGAGTAACACATATCAATCCCACAGGAAAAGTGTAACCATTATTGTAGTTGACAAATATTTAATTTACATTTTCAATGAACCTAGCTTGATGATTTCACAAAGAAGGTTTTAAATCTTAATCCTAATAAAAATAGAATATATTGTAGACAGAAGAAACAGATGAAGTGGGAAAAATCTCAAGGGTTCCTTCAAGATGGATGAGGCTCATGCCTATGTGATTTGGGAATTGTGGTGTTTGTGGCTTTCATAAATCTTTCCCTACGTGATTATTTTTAGTCAGGGATATGTTACTCCTTATGCCTAAGTATAGGTCAAAAGAAGTCTAGAAGCGATGAAGTTAAAGTTTTCTCAATCTCCATGACATTCCACATTACTGTTTTGATTCCTTTAAATGATTGCATAATTCCATAGAATATTTCTAATCTCCCAGAATTCTATGGTTAACCCTTTGCTTCCACCACACAATGGTTAGAAGTCAAAGCTTCATGAAATATTTTGANTGTTCCTTCAAGATGGATGAGGCTCATGCCTATGTGATTTAGGAATTGTGGTGTTTGTGGCTTTCATAAATCTTTCCCTACGTGATTATTGTTAGTCAGGGATATGTTACTCCTTATGCCTAAGTATAGGTCAAAAGAAGTCTAGAAGTGATGAAGTTAAAGTTTTCTCAATCTCCATGACATTCCACATTACTGTTTTGATTCCCTTAAATGATTGCATAATTCCATAGAATATTTCTAATCTCTCAGAATTCTATGGTTAACCCTTTGCTTCCACCACACAATGGTTAGAAGTCAAAGCTTCATGAAATATTTTGATACCCTAGTTATCCAAACTGGGTGTCAATTAAGTTTTTAGTTTAACCAACAACATAATCCATGAAAGCCTGATGTGTATAAGAGTATGCTTAATTTTCTTTATATTTTTTACATTTTAATGGATGAAATTGCATTTTAAAGATATTTTTTTTTTATTTTTCTTGCAGGTACAATAGGCAGCAAAGTGGAATGAAGTTGAGAAGAAATGGAGTAAAGCGAAGATGATATGGAGCATTTATAACTAAAGTGACTTACACCTAGGCGTCAACCATTGGGTGCCAAGGTGCTCCTACGAAGCACCTTGCAGCCATCTACTTAGGCACCTACATGCCAATGCTTACCCGACTAGATAGAAAGGTTGGAGCCTGACAGGGACTTTATATATNGGAGTAAAGCGAAGATGATATGGAGCATTTAGAACTAAAGTGACTGACACCTAGGCGTCAACCATTGGGTGCCAAGGTGCTCCTACGAAGCACCTTGCAGCCATCCACTTAGGCACCTACATGCCAATGCTTACCCGACTAGATAGAAAGGTTGGAGCCTGACAGGGACTTTATATATGCTTAAAAAAACAAGTATTTAATACTGCTGCTAAAAGATTTAATTTCTCAGCAACGACACTAAAAACTTAACAAAAGTTATAGATTCAATAAAAATGTATATATATAATATTAAATAATGGTAAAGTCACACTTATCAACGCAAGTATACGTATCACTCAAGTAATATAGGACTCTAANGATTCGATAAAAATGTATATATATAATATTAAATAATAGTAAAGTCACACTTATCAACGCAAGTATACGTATCACTCAAGTAATATAGGACCTTAATGGAGTCCTAGATATCGATCCCGTAGGGAGTAATATTAGAACTACGAACTAAGATTTTAGAAAATCAATACTTAATCACAACAATATAAATTAAANAGAGACAAAATTGGAATAATGCTAGATAGAAATGTTCTTGATCATACATAATTCATTGATCCATGTAGGAGTAAAAGTTATCCATCTACCTCGCACATAGACGACTCCCTGGTTGATTCCATGCAAATTAACATAAAACTCTTTCACCACAGGAACAACCACGGCAGCAGTAGTGTAGCACAACACTTCCCATCTTCGCTGCACAATCATTTCTTCAATTTTCGTCGATGGATTATTCAATCCTTGATTTACAAATCCTGATTCAATGATTAATCTCTTCTTTGCCAGTACCTTGTTGAAGATTCATTGCGCTTCCGCACTAATGAACTTTCTTCGGTTGAACACTCACATTCTATAATTTTCAGGAGAATTGGACGCCATAGGGATGAATTTGGTAGAGTTTCACCTCATTCTTAGGGAAATATGAACTTAGGAATTGAATTTGGAAGTTTAAAAGGAGTAACTCCCACCTAAAACCACCAAAAACCACCCATTCAAACTCCAGAAACCACCATCCCGTCGGTCTAGCCATCAGCGGCGTCGAGGATGCCGTCGGCGGGTATTAGAATTTANATAAATTCAAATTTCTTGTCCTTTTCTAAAATTTGGCATAGAGGTTTAGTAATTTTT
>JXCR01081460.1:60989-78022 GCA_002079205.1 Phalaenopsis hybrid cultivar
GATCAACTCTTGGTTTATATTGTTCATCTAGTATAATTCTGTGCATACAGATCGAAGGACTGATTCCCTTAATATCAGCTAAGGTCCAACCAAAAGCCTTTTTATATCTTTTTAATGTATCCAACAGTCTTTGCTCTTGCAAATCATTTAATTTTGAATATATAATAACANAATCTAGTACAATTCTGTGCATACAGATCGAAGGACTGATTCCCTTAATATCAGCTAAGATCCAACCAAAAGCTTTTTTATATCTTTTTAATGTATCCAACAGTCTTTGCTCTTGCAAATCATTTAATTTTGAATATATAATAACAGGTAATGTAGATGAGTCTCCCAGAAACACATACTTCAAGTGGTTAAACATTATTTTTAACTCAAGTTCAGGTGGTATTATAATAGACGAAATTTGATTCTTCTCAGCATTTTCTGTAATATCCAACATCACAAATCTTTCCTGAACATAATCTAATTTTTCATTTTCTATTTTGTCCAAAATAACTTCATCACTATCTTTAAATTGTTCTTTTTCTTCAAAATATTCTTTAAAATGCTCATTCAATAGATGTTCACTAATTTCTATGCGAAAACATTCATTATCTCTTTCAATAGCAGGGTATTTCATAGATTTTGCAATGGTAAAAGTCACTTCTTGATCGTTAACTCTCATATTTAATTCTCCCTTTTGAACATCTATCATGGCTTTACCAGTAGCTAAAAATGATCTCTCTAAAATCAATACTTAATCACAACAATATAATTCAAATTACTTATCTATCACTAATAGGCAATTGAAATAAATATGTAATTTTAATACTCTTAAATAACTAATTATATTAATAAAGTTTTTAATGTGAATTTCAATATATGAAGCATCATTCTCCTTGTCGAGAAATTATAGTGAATGAATAAAGTGAATTAGTTCAAATGTATGTGCCAAATAGGAGCATAACTATTCTTTACCCTTTGGTCCAAGCATAAAGAAAATTGACTAATCCTATGCTTGTTTACTGAATCTTTGGCCAGGCTGGGAGGATACCGACTCTCACTTCGGAGCTCCCACGTTCCCCTCTCTTGAGGGCTAACATCTACACTTCAGCACCCAAACAATAGGACCAGATTGGGGATTTTAGTCTGTCACTCTAAAATCTCCAATTCTACGCCTGATAATTTTATTTTCCTATTTATTTGAACCTAATTTCCAATGGCTTTGACCTCCCTGAATATTGTATGTAATCTTCACTTTAGTTGTAAAACTCAATATATTTTAACAAATCAATTGGACAGAATGAAAGTAAATTAAGATCGAAGTGAAAAGATCATAACAACTTCTTTAACATTTTGTTGGCTCAACCAATTCGAATCACCATTTCACAAATCTCAAGATAAGGAGAAAGACAGAGAAAACTTCTCAGAANTTGCTTCAATCCACTTTAAAATGTAGTCTACTGCAATTAATATATATAAGTTCCCAAATGAAGGAATAAATGGTCCCATGCTTAGAAACATAGTCTACTACAATTAATATATATAAGTTCCCAAATGAAGGAATAAATGGTCCCATAAAATCTCAAACATCAAAGATCCAACTTCTAACATGAAATTTAGAGGCATTTCATTTTATCTAGATATGTTGCCTACTCGTTGGCATCGATCACAAGTTTTTATGTATCTATAAACACCTCTAAAGATAACAGGCCAATAAAATTCAGCTTGTAAAATTTTATAAGCAGTTTTATTAATCCCAAAATGATCTCTAAATTCAGAATCNCACAACGAGGTAAAGCTTTTGCTTCAATCCACTTTAAAATGTAGTATACTGCAATTAATATATATAAGTTCCCAAATGAAGGAATAAATGGTCCCATGAAATCTAATCGTAGTCTACTACAACTAATATGTATAAGTTCCCAGATGAAGGAATAAATGGTCCCATGAAATCCAATCCCCAAAAGTCAAAGATCCAACTTCTAACATGAAATTTAGAGGCATTTCATTTTATCTAGATATATTGCCTACTCGTTGGCATCGATCACAAGTTTTTATGTATCTATAAACACCTCTAAAGATAGCAGACCAATAAAATTCAGCTTGTAAAATTTTATAAGCAGTTTTATTAATCCCAAAATGATCTCTAAATTCAGAATCATGACATTTATGAATGATTAGATCAGTTTCTTCATAAGGTACACATCTCCTCCTAATAAGACGCTTACATTGTTTATATAAATAAGACACATCCCAAAAATATGCTTTCGCATCATGAATAAAATTTCTTTGATGTTGCAATGTCAGCATCGGTGGCAAAATATCACTTACAATATAATTAATAATATCAACATACCATGGTACTTTCCACTCATTAATATTATAAAGTTGTTCATCATGGAAACTGTCTGTAATTTCATTATCAGTATCTGATAAATCATGATTTTTTAATCTCTACAAATGATGAGCAATTTGATTATCAGTTCCCTTTCTATCTATAACCAAAAAATCAAATTCTTGCATCAAAAGTATCCATCTAATTAACCTTAGTTTGACATCCTTCTTTTGCATAGATATTTAATAGCAGAGTGATCAGTGTGCATAACACATTTAATCTCAATTAAATAAGATCTAAATTTGTCTAAAGCATACACAATGAACAGTAACTCTTTTTCCATAATAGTATAGTTAATTTGAGCATCATTAAGAGTTTTATTAGCGTAGTACATAACTTTAAAAATATTTTCATACCTTTGTCCAAGAAAAGCTCCAATAGCATAATCACTAGCATTGCACATCAGTTTAAATGGTTTCTCCCAGTTAGGTGAAACTATAATAGGGGCTGTGATTATTTTTTCTTTAATAACTCAAAGGCGATTAAACAATTTTCAGTAAATTCAAATTTCTTGTCCTTTTCTAAAATTTGGCATAGAGGTTTAGTAATTTTTGAAAAATATTTAATAAAACGCTTGTAAAAACCAATATGTCCAAGAAAACTCCTAACATCTATTACATTAATAGGAGTTGTTATTTTAAATATAACTTAAATTTTTGCAAGGTCTGCTTCCATACCATTTTCCAAAATTTTTTGCCCTAACACAATTCCTCCTACAACCATAAATTGACATTNGAATATAACTTAAATTTTTGCAGGGTCTGCTTCCATACCATTTTCCAAAATTTTTTGCCCTAACACAATTCCTCCTACAACCATAAATTGACATTTCTCCCAATTTGAAACTATATTAGTTCTTTCGCATAACTCCAAAACTTTTTCAAGATAATTTAAGCATGCGTCAAATGATGTTCCAAATATATAGAAATCATCCATAAATACTTCCAATCCATCATCAATTAACTTACTAAATATAGACATCATACATCTCTGGAATGTTGCAGGTGCATTACATAATTCAAAAGGCATTCTTTGAAAAGCAAAAGTTCCAAAAGGACTGGTAAATGTTGCCTTTTCTTGATTCTAAGGAGCAATAAAAATTTGATGATTACCAGTATATCCATCTAAAAAACAAAAGTATTTGTGCCCAGCAAGTCTATCTACTATTTGTTCTAAAAATGGTAAAGGGAAGTGATCTTTCCTAATGGCAATATTTAATCTTCTATAATCAATNATGGGGATCCTTTGAGATCATTGAGGCAGATCTATCATCTCCACATATGTAGTATATCACGTCTAACTTAGCTCCACAGGTAATGGAATGCATGACTCGGTATCCAGGTAAGCTGCTTTCTGGTGTCCCGTGTTAGCAGCTACAAATTCTTCAAATGAATTGTAGTGGTCTAAGTGTAGAACATTGCACATCGGACACTCCANGTGGGGATCCTTTGAGATCATTGAGGCAGATCTATCATCTCCACATTTGTAGTATATCACATCTAACTTAGCTCCATAGGTAATGGAATGCATGACTCGGTATCCAGGTAAGCTGCTTTCTGGTGTCCCATGTTAGCAGCTACAAATTCTTCAAATGAATTGTAGTGGTCTAAGTGTAGAACATTGCACATCGGACACTCCACGAATGCCCCTCCCATTTATGACTGAGTAGGAATTTTGACGTCGCACGTTGGGCAAACCTTGTAAAATTCATCTGGTACTTCAGATTGCACTTGTTCTGTAAGAAATTCATACTCATCTTCTATAGCAGAACCGACGAAAGTTTCCCTCAAGCAAGGATTGTAAATCTTCCCTTCATGGATTGGGGTAAGTAAATTTTTTGCCTCTTTCAGGCATCTTCTTTCTTCATGTAGAAAAGATCTGTGCATCAATTGGAATTTTGTCGCTGAGTCCTTCTTAAAGGTGGATCTGGCAGTCTTCCTTCGTCAGTGCTGACTAGGTCCCCGGTTGGCGTGGTTATCATGGATGGTAAATGGCTTGTCCTCTCCATTGGATTCTATTGTGTTACTGGTTTTTTCCTTTTGGGAGAGGTGTCCTCTCCTATTCCAATCCTCAAAAGCGATGATAACCTTTCCTTTTTTTGTCGACTAACTNATCAATGCTGACTAGGTCCCCGGTTGGCGTGGTTATCACGGATGGTAAATGGCTTGTCCTCTCCATTGGATTCTATTGTGTTTCTGGTTTTTTCCTCTTGGGAGAGGTGTCCTCTCCTATTCCAATCCTCAAAAGCGATGATAACCTTTCCTTTTTTTGTCGACTAACTATATCCATCAAGGGACCCTCATAGTTAACATTGACCTGCCCAAATTCCAAGTCAAATTTTATGATGCCGCCCTGATGTGCCCTTTTCTCGTTGAGTCCAAGATTCAAGTCATCCTTGAAGGTAAGAATCAACTTCTTCCCTAACATTTTTTCTGCATATGACAGGAAATACATCAATATGCTAAAATTTAGTGGGAACAAGAACAAAATAAAACATTCATTAAGCATAATTTTAATTTGTAAAGAAGCAAAAATTTTCTTTATTATTATTATTATTATATTTAATTTTAGTGAAATGTTAAAATTAAGAAAAAAAGAAGAGAAAAGAATGAAGTGAGCAACTTTGAAATTTTCATTTTATTAAGATTAATCTTATTACAAAACTTTGGAGTCAATCATAAACGTTTGGCCAAATAAGTAAACCCAAGGCAATCTAGATCTTAAAATCTCATTTTAAAAAAATGTCACGTTGCATAATACATTTTCAAAAATTGTCCATTGATTGACAACATGGGTCACTCACCTCGAAAATCCACCAGCTAGTAGGCTCCTTTTGAATAGATCCTTTCTACGACAAATGGTCCCTCTAAAGTTGGTTCAAATTTTTCAACTACCTTAAGACATGCGAGAATAGGTCTTTTGAGAACAAGAACGAGGTCACCCACTTTGAACGTTCTCAAGCGGACCAATTTTTTGTAANTTCTTAAAATCTCATTTTAAACAATGTCACGTTGCATAATACATTTTTAAAAATTGTCCATTGATTGACAACATGGGTCACTCACCTCGAAAATCCACCAGCTAGTAGGCTCCTTTTGAATAGATTGTTTCTACGACAAATGGTCCCTCTAAAGTTGGTTCAAGTTTTTCAACTACCTTAAGACATGCAAGAATAGGTCTTTTGAGAACAAGAACGAGGTCACCCACTTTGAACGTTCTCAAGCGGACCAATTTTTTGTAAGCTTGTACCATCCTGGCCTGGTAAAGTTCTAAATTCTGTTGCACTTCTAGTTGCTTTCCCTCGAGGCTTTCTAATTATTCAAGTCTGAGCTTTGTACTTTCTTCTTATGTGATTTGGTTGGCGATGGTGAGTCTGAGAGACGGTGTCTGAATTTCTAGTGGTAGTATGGCCTCAGACCCGTACAAGCGTGTGAAGTGTACATTGAGTAGGAGTTCTGAACATAGTCGGTAGNATGAGCTTTGTACTTTCTTCTTATGTGATTTGGTTGGCGATGGTGAGTCTGAGAGACGGTTTCTGAATTTCTAGCGGTAGTATGGCCTCAGACCCGTACAAGCGTGTGAAGTGTACATTGAGTAGGAGTTCTGAACATAGTCGGTAGGCTCACAAAGCCTCCAACAATTTATTATGCTAATCTCTTTTTTTTCATCCAGTATCTTCTTCAAAATCTGTACCAGTGTCTTTGTGAAGGCCTCAACCACGCCATTTGCTCTGGGATAGTAAATCGTCGAGTATCTCTAGTCTATCCTATGCCTTTTGATGAAATTTTAATCTTTGTGCTCTTGAAGGCTGTCCCATTATCGGAGTTTACTCTACGCGGTACACCGAAATGGTAAAATATTTGAATTTTGAAAAATTGATGGATGTGTTGTGTTGTAACCTCTTGTGACGGCACTGCCTCTACCCATTTAAAGAAGTAATCCATAGCGGCAAGAATAAATAAGTGTCCCTTAGAGGATGGAGGGTCTATCAGACTTATTATGTTCGTGCCCCAACACTCAAATGATCACGAGGCGATGGTTGGATGGAGCACATTCGGAGGTTGGTGCAAGACCACCCAATGCACTTGTCACTTGTGACACTTTTTGGTTGTATCCATGCATTCGGACATCATTACTGGCCAATAATATCTGAGTTTTTTGATCTTCATTTTCATTTTTGGCCCTGACTGGTGAGCACCACACAATCAGGCGTGTACTTCCTTGACAATATTTTGTGCTTTTGCTCTACTTAGGCATCACAACTACATCTGATCGAATGATCTTCTGTAAAGGACATCACCCATTAGAACATATGACATGGCTCTTCTTGTGATATGATATGCCTCATACTTTTCCTCTAGTAACTTTCTAGTCTCCAAATATTCATTAATGACTTACGCCAATCTTTGTTGATATCAAAAACTGCAATCATCATTCCTTCTTATTTTTCTAGCTTGTGTAGATTCTCGAAGTTAATTCGAGACAAAACTCGTCATCCCTATATTGTAATGTCAATGGAATCCTCTGGGGGACACGCTAGCTCCTTAGCAAGTTTTGATAAAGCGTCAGCATGGGCATTATCTCCCCAAGGAATCTGGTAGAGAGTCACACTGAGAATCTATTCGAACAACTTCATTGCATACTGATGATATTCTACTAGTCTTGGCTTCAAAATCTTGCATTATCCAGTGAATTGTTGGATGACAAGTTGAGAGTCACCATAGATGGTAATATCCATTATATCTATTGAGATCGCCAACTCCAGACTAGTGATTAACGCTTCATATTCTACATCATTGTTGGTGCGCGGCGCTTTCAGGTGGTATGAGAATCTTAGCATACCCTTATCTGACGTGATAAAAATCAGACCAATTCCTGCTTTGCTTGGTATAAATTTTCCTGATCCTTTATCTTTTCTGGCTGATGAAGCTCCATCGAAGTATATCTCTTAGTGTTGTGTACTAAGGAATTCCATTTGTACTACCTGTTCATCTAGTAACTCATCATTAAGAGGGGACCCAACTGGAAGTGGGTGTGTGGCGAGAAAATATGCTAAAATCTATCCCTTGATAGCACAGAAAGGAACATAAGTTATACAAATTGCAATAAAATCATTAACCATCTTGTTAAACGACCGAAAAGTGTTCGTCGAGTCATCAAATATTACAAAGGATTAACCTTTAAAATTAAGGTTATCTTATGAGAAAGTATGTAGTGTCTAAGCTTCTAAGCGGCAAAAATTAAAGCTAGACAATGCTTTCTGATAGGAGGATACTTTACCTCCATCGGTATTAGACGTTGAATCGAGTAGTATTGCGCATTTTTCTTACCCTTGTCATTGACCTGAGCTAACATGGCTTTGAGAGAGTCGTGTAATGATGCAGTATAAAGTATCAATGATTTTCCCGGATAGGGGTTGCCAAAATAAGAGGTGTCATTAAAGATTGCTTAATGTCCTCGAAGGCCGGCTGACATTTCTCTTCCCAAACGAATTTGGCTTCCTTTTTAATTAATGTCGAGAAGGACTGTCACCTACCTAAGAGATTAGAAATAAAGCATTTCAGATAAGTCAATTTTCCTTGGAAGGAGCATAGTTGTTTCAAGGTTTTGGGAGGATGCATTTCCAAGATAGTTTTAATCTCATCTGGGTTGCTCTCGATTTCTCGATGACAAACAACGAATCATAGAAACTTCCCAGAGGTAACACCGAATGCAAACTTTAAGGGATTCATCTTGAGATTAAATTGTCGTAATCATTCGAACACCATCCTCAAATCATATAAATGGTCTATTTTTTGTCTACACTTGATGAAAAAATTATCCATATAGCATTCCACTTGATTGTGAATGAGGTTGTCAAAAATCTTTGTCATTGCTCACTGATATGTTGCTCCAACATTCTTCAACCCAAATGACATTACTTTGTAGCAAAAGATTTTGATCGGTGTTTTGAATGATGTAAGTGTTGCATCCTATGAAGCCATCTTGATTGGTTGTACCCCGATGATCCATCCATGAAGGAGAAGATCTCATGTGTCGAAGCGATGTCCACCTACATTTCTGGTATCGGCAACAGAAATCCATCTTTTGGACATGCTGTATTTAAATCCCTGAAGTTGACACATACACAAATTTGTCCATTTTTTCTCTTAACTAGCATAATGTTGGCTAGCCATGTTAGGTATTGCTCTTCTCTTATGAAGTTAGCATCTATTAACTCTTTTACTTCTGTAATGACTTGCTGCTCTATCTCGAGGCGCATCCTTCTAGGAGCTTGCTTCACTGGGGTTATATCTTTGTCCACCCTAAGTTTATGAATTGCAACCTTTGCTGATAGTCCTAGACTTTCATCATAGCTTCAGGAAATGCATTCTTTAAATTTAGATAATAACTTGATCAATTCAAAGGATTCTTCGTTGTTGAGTAGAGAACTTATAAATGTATGTCAGGGTTGTTCTTCCATCCAGAGGTTAATTTCCCACAATTCATCAATAGTTGATTTAATTTATTCCTCAAATTTTGGCAAAGCTTCACCTATTAACTGATATTGAGAGTCATCCACAATACCGAGGCAGTCATCTTCCAATTCACTAGTAACAATGACAACGACTTTATATATGCTTAAAAATATAAGTATTTAATACAGCTCCTAAAAGATTTAATTCCTCAGCAATTGCACCAAAAACTTAATAACAGTTATAGATTCAATAAAGATGTATGTATAAAATATTCAGTAATTGTAAAGTCACACTTATCAACGCAAGTACATGTATCGCTCAAGTAATATAGGGCTCTAATGGAGTCCTAGATATCGATCCCACAGGGAGTAATATTAGAACTACAAACTAAGATTTTAGAAAAGTAATACTTAATCACATTGATGGAACTCAGATTGCTTATCTGTCACTAATAGGCAATTGAAGTAAATAAGTAATTTTAGTAACTTTTAAATAACAAATTATACTAATGAAGGTTCTAATGTGATATTCAATATATAAGAAAACATTCTTCTCCTTGTCAAGAAATTATAGTGAATGGATAAAGTGAATCAGTTCTAGTTGTATTGTGCCAAATAAGAGCATACATATTATTTACCCTTTGGTCCAGGCATAAAGAACATTGACTAATCTTACACTTGTTTACTGAATCTGCGGCTAGGCTGGAAGGATACCGACTCTCACTTCGGAGCTCCCACGTTCCCCTCGCCTGAGAGCTAACATCTACACTTCAGCATCCAAACGATGGGACCGAATTGGGGATTTTAGTTTGTAACTCTAAAATTTCCAATTCTATGCCCGATAATTTTATCTCCCTATTTATTTGCACCAAACTTCCAAGGGCTTCAAACTCTCTGAATCTTGGACGTAGTCTTCACTTTAGTTGTAAAACTTAATATATTTGAAGAAATCAATTGGCTAGATTGAAAGTAAATTAAGATCGAAGTGAAAAGATCATCACAATTTCATTAACCTTTTCATGGTTCAACCAATTCAAATCACCATTTCATAAATCTCAAAACAAGGAGAAAGGCAGAAAAAACTACTCAGATCTCATGGAAAAAAATACAACAAAACTCAGAATTCATATCGAAAAGCAACGTCATACAAACTACAACAAGTAACTAAACTTATCTCTAATTTCTCCCTATGCAAACTCCTTGAAGTTTCTCTGAATCTCTTTCTTTCTTTACAGCACACAGAATTCCTCTTCAAAGCGGTAAGGAGGAAGAAATCTCTCACCTTCCCTGCACTCTTACAATCTCTAGAAAGAATTCCTCAAAATTTAGACTCTCTACACTTTTTCTACACTTCAATTTTGAGCCTCTCCCATTCTATTTTCGGCCAAAGTCTTCTTCTTAACGACGTGGATGAGTTTTCCCAAGAGTTGCCTAAGCAGCCCTCTAAAATTCGTCCTCATCCAATGCATTGTTGGACATAACCGCCGAGCTCGCCATCGGCGGCCTCGAGGGCGCCGTTGGCGGGCCTTCTAAGTGAATTAAATCTGGAGTCTCAGAAAAAGTCCGCCGTCGGCGCTCTAGTTCAAATCTTCACATTTTGGTCCTTTTTGCTCCAAATTCGCTCCTTTTTGCATCTTTTTGCTCCAATGACCCTAATTCACCATTCCTGCAACAAAATATCAAAAATACCTTTCTTTAAAGTGTAATATCATAAAATACAGTAGAAAATAGGTATGAAAATCTCAACATATTTTCCTTTGGTCAAAGAACCATGCAAAATTTTGAGTCATCGATTGGTCCTACGGTGCCAAATCCGAGACCTTTTGAATTGGGAGTTTGACTTTTAACATTCCATAATATTTCAAAAAGTTGTAATTTATCTTTCGGTATTTATTTTGGCAAATATCCCAATTGAATCAACTTTTGTACACAAGGTGAAAAGTAACCGAAAGATAATTTCATTAATTCATTAGGATTCTCATCCAAATTTACATGATTTTTGATATTAGCAGAAGTAGAAGCATGATAAAATTTGATCAGATATGAACTAGCGCTATGGACTTCCTTGACCTCTAAACTCTCGACCTTTTTTTGGCAAATCAGAGCAAGGGCCATGACATTCTTATAGTAGTTTATCCGATCTTACATCGTCTCATATTCACTTTTCTCCACATCTTCCAAGGATATCACGTAATGTTACCTCTTCTATTTTGTCATCATTATTTCCTCCTCAAATTTTTTTTTTCATTAATATTAATAGTCAGTCTAGTCCATTCAACAATCAAGTTGGCTCTTCCTCGTTCACGTCCCCAGCCTTGATCTCGGGTATATGGGCTAAAAGAACCTCTACAACATCATTGTGAAGAGATAATAGTAGATTTTCGAAGCAGAGTTGAATGGCCCTTGTCTTTGTGATTCCTCTGAATCTTTTTCTTCATTTGAGAACTTCACGTGAGAAGATAGTTTTCTTTAGAGGTGCGTAGTAAGCGGCGTCTTCATGAATGCCAACTCCATGCACTGAAAAAGGTTACAAATCTCCCTTGATACAATGCTCTTGTCCTTATAATACTTAATGCATTGATGTAGGGAAGACGGAACCATGTCATGCTCATGAATCCACGGTAGACCAAGTAGAGCATTAAAAGAGGCCTCGACATCGATGATATGAAACTTAGCGGTTGTTACTAATTCTCCAACTTTCATAAGTAATATAATGGACCCAAGGGCTCTCTCTCCCTTTTGGTTGAATCCTCTTAGCATCGTTTTATCAGTTGTACACTTTTGAGCCTCAATGTCCAAATAAGCCAGCATCTGTAGACTCATCAAGTTGAGCGATGTTCCAAAATCCACCAAAACTCAGGACAACACAAATCTGTCAATGTTAACGGAAATGTAGAGTAGTCGATTGTGGTTGGCAGTACCAAGTAGCAATCCTTCATCTGTGAAATTTATCCTAGACTATTCTTTTAATGAGAAAACTTTATCCAAGGATGTGCTGGACAACTGAGCTAAGGAAATCTCCGGATCAAGGAAAGTTGTAACCAGAGACTGTCTCATTTCCTTTGTCAGGATTAGAGCATTGTAGATGCTTAATTTGGTTGGCAACTTCCTAAGATGAGCTAGCACATTATAATCCACTTTACATAGTCCTAAAATCTTTACTTGGTTATGGGTTTCTTCCACTGGCGGAGGTGGAGGTAACTCTTCTCGAGTTACTATTTGCTTTCCTTTATCTGCCGAAGCTGTTTTCGGGGGTAATACTTTTCCGCTCCTTAAGTTCACTTCTATGATTTCTACTTCTTGAGATGCTATAGGAAAAACTTCCAGTGCTTCTTCTTCATCATAAAGATCCATGTTGATAACAAGTGGTGCACTATGGCACACGAGGATTGGTTCCTCACTCCGGTGCTATCGTAATTGATGTTGCCAACATCTTCTTCACTTTTGTTAACGGGTTCATCGAACTTAAGTATAATTTGAGGATCGGTTTGGGCAGAGTTAAATTGAGCAAAGTCAGTCACGTTCTCATCAGAAAAAGTTAAAATGTAGTCAAAACTATAATCATTATATTCATAATACCCCGGTGGGGTGAAAAAGTAATCATACATGGTCAGGGGTTTGAGGATTTTCTTCCTCGAATCTGAGACAACCAATATAACAAAGGCAGCCCTTATCCTACCCCCCCCCCCCCCCCCATGCTATCAGTTTTTGTAACATCACTCTTTTCTTTTGCTTCTGGTTGCAGCAATTTCTCTAGTGAAATCTTTAACTTGGGCTGAGTAGTTTGTAGATTCTTAATGACTGCCTGTACCGAAGCGGTTTAAATCCGATCAAGTATCTTCTTTGATGATCTATTCCAGGCTGTGCTCCATCCATCTCCCTCTGCATATAAATTTATTGAATGATTAGCTCTGCCAAAATTATATTTACAAAACCTCTTTGAAGTTCTTTTAAATATTTTTTTTGAGATCATTATATTCCCTTCTTTAGGATTTCTCTCGAGCCAATTCTTGAAGACAAAACTTTCTTCTATAGTATGTCCAAGAAATCTATGGTACGGGCAGTAATCGGCCTGATATTTCTTGTCAACTTCCTCAGGTCTCCTTAGATCCGTTCTACCACTTCATATTTGAAGCAATATACTGCTTTCTTTCGTTCTAAAAGAGTTGAACCCATTCTACCATTTGCTCGGTATGGTCCTCCCTGGTGTGACTGTTGGTTGGGTTGAACATGTTGTCGTGTCCATTGTTGCTGGCTATGTTGTGATGACATCTATGAATTTTGATGAGAATACTCCGCTGGAATCTTCATTGGTTTCTTTCCCTTATCCACTGTCTCCACTGTTCCAAACTTCTTCTCAAATATCCTGATTGTCCTGATCTTTTTTTATTTCTCTTGAAAATCCATATGCTTGACTTCTTCTCGCAGATTTCTAGCCTTGCTGAGGAGCTTCTCGAAGGATTTGATCGTGAGTCCCTTAAGCATTAAGGCTATTAGCCCATGGAAAATTTTGAGTAGAATCTCAATTGCATGATATTTCTATAGTTGAGGTTCACATTTCATGCTAAGGTTTCTCCACCTCAAAATATAACTCCTAGAGTCTCGTTAGGCTTTTGTTTCTCTAATATGAGGTCTCCAATGGACACATGATGTTGTGCTCCAGCAAATCTCTTCACGAAAAACTGTTCTAAATCAAAGATTGTCCTCACTGATCCACTGGGTAACTCTACATACCAATCAAATGCTATCCTTGATAGGTGCCGACAAATTGATGGAAAAGTAGTGCTTTATTACCTCCGGTATTGCCACAACTGGCTCGAAAATGTGCTATATGTTGTTTGGGATTTCTAGTCTTGTCAAATATCTTAACTTTTGATGACACAAAACCCTTAAGATAGGGTACAACATCGAACTCTTCCGGGTAGGGTCTACCCTTTAAAATCAATGCACCACTCTTAGATTGAGCTAAGGCCTCCCAAACTTGTTCGACCATTTTTTTTTAATTCCTTTTCTGGTATGGCGCTTTGGGTAGAATCCTTCTTTTGTTGATCATCACTGTTAGCTGAGGCAACTTTCCTCCTCTCATCTATGATTTGTATAATCTCTGGTTGGTTGAATTCTGGAGAAGCTAACCGTTGTGGTTGAGACTGTCAATGAAATGCAGCCATAGCTGCCATGGCAGTGGCCATCTCTTTCATCCTTTTCTCCATTTGATTAATTTTCTCATCTCTTAGTAAAATAGCCCTCCGTAGCTCATCCACGATGTTCCCTTCAACAAGAGGTTGGGCATCACGCGCAGATGTAGCGGCTCTGGTTTCGATAACATGAATATCCATGAAGTCTTCATCGAGATAGTTGTTAAAGTCAGAATCTTCAGCATCATTATTAACGAAAACTCCATGTTCTCAGGCCAACTAAAAAATCTCGACCCTGAGTTTCTTAAACTTTTCTTCAATTATTGATTTTTATATCATCCTAAGATTTGGAGGACTCCGTTGAACATCCTCTACTTGCTCATCCATCTTGCTAACCATTGCTGTGACAATGTCAGATACTTTGGACCTTACTTCATTCCATAATCCTGTCTTACAGAATCACTGAATTATATCGATACGGCGACCTTGGGTACCCACACCTTTTTCTTTGACGGTGATGTCTTGAGACGGGGTGTCTCAACAGAAACATCAGCATATTGAAGAGAGGTATGCTCCCCATCGCAAAGACCAGATACAGTACCAGGTAACCTCTCTATCATTCCCTTCAGAACTTTGAAAACATCTTTATGGCTGGTAATTGGTAGAACCCTCAGACCCAGATGTGACTTAACCAGTCAACAACCTATAAGTCTAGTGACGACATAAGCGATAGTGACGGTGGCAGTATCAACTCTGCTTCCCAAGCAGATCCTACAGGAATGCAAGGAGGTAGAGTTTCAGTTGGTGTTTGAGACTATCTTACAGATCTCGCATCCCTTATAATTTCTTTCATCATGTCAGGGGATGCTGCACATCCCACTCATTTCAAAAATTCACCAACTCAACAACCCTCTTCAGTAGCTAGTCTCTGGAACACTGTACTAACTCGGCGATATGATTAGGCTTATTCCTCTCCCCACCATGTCCATGAGGTACCGGTAAAGTAGCAGCAATCTTTTGGATACTCTCGTACGCATCAGTGTCCTTTAAGGGATGGAACCTACTTCCTCACAAAATCGGATAGGTCTCCAGTAATCATAGTTCCTCCTGATGAGAAATTTCATCAACTGTCACATCTTCAGAAATCTGAGCTTTAGTAGCCTTTTGAATCTTTTGACTGNAAAATTATAGTGAATGAATAAAGTGAATCAGTTCAAATGTATTGTGCCAAATAGGAGCATACCTATTATTTACCCTTTGATCCAGACATAAAGAATATTGACTAATCCTACGCTTGTTTATTGAATCTGCGGCTAGACTGGGAGGATACCGACTCTCACTTTGGAGCTCCCATGTTCCCCTCGCTAGAGGGCTAACATCTACACTTCAGCACCCAAACGACAAGACCGAATTGGAGATTTTAGTCTGTCACTCTAATATCTCCAATTCTACGCCCGATAATTTTATTTTCCTATTTATTTNCTCATTTTCAGCCAAAGTCTTCTTTTAAAGATGTGGAAGAGTTTTCCCAAGTGTTGCCTAAGCATCCCTCCAAAAATTGTCCACAGTCAATGCATCTTTGGAAATAACCGCCAATCTCGCCTTCAGCGGCTTAGAGGGCGCCGTCGGCGGGCCTTCTAAATTATTTAATCTGGAGTCTCAAAAAATTCTCTTCGTTGGCTCCGTTGGGCTCGTCGTCGACGTCATTGGGCTCACCGTCGGCGCTCTAGTTCAAATCTTCACATTTTGGTCCTTTTCGCTCCAAATTCGCTCTTTTTTGCATCTTTTTGCTCCAATGACCATAATTCATCATTCCCTCTGCAATAAAGCATCAAAAATACATTTCTTTAAAGTGCAATATCATAAAAAACAGTGTAAAATAAGTATGAAAATCTCANTGGGACGAAATTGGAATAATGCCAGACAGAAATGTTCTTGATCATATATAATTCATTGATCCATGTAGGAGTAAAAGTTATCCATCTACTTCGCACATAGACGACTCCCTGGTTGATTCCATGCAAATTAACATAAAACTCTTTCACCACAGGAACAACCACGGCAGCAGTAGTGTAGCACAACACTTCCCATCTTCGCTGCACAATCATTTCTTCAATTGTCGTCGATGGATTATTCAATCCTCGATTTATGAATCCTGATTCAATGATTAATCTCTTCTTTGCCAGTACCTTGTTGAAGATTCATTGCGCTTCCGCACTAATGAACTTTCTTCGGTTGAACACTCGCATTTTATGATTTTTAGGAGAATTGGACGCCATAGGAATGAATTTGGTGGAGTTTCACCTCGTTCTTAGGGAAATATGAACTTAGGAATCAAATTTGGAAGTTTAAAAGGAGTAACTCCCACCTAAAACCACCAAAAACAACCCATTCAAACTCCAGAAACCACCATGCCGCCGGTCTAGCCATCAACGGCGTCGAGGATGCCGTCGGCGGGTATTAGAATTTAATTGCCTGGACTCTTGGGAAAAACCTGCCATGGGCGGCGTTGATGGTGCTGTCGGCGCCCAAGGCAAAAATTTCATAGTTTTGCTCTAGTCCAAATGCATTCCAATTTTTCTGTATGGATCCAATTTTTATGACGATTCAAGGGTAAATAAGAGTAGTAGAGTTCAATACTACCACAAACTAACAATAATTTCAAAGAAAACTACTATATTTGCAATAAAAATAAAGATAACTATGGATTGCCTCCCATAAAGAGCTTGGTTTATCATCGTCAGCTCGACCTATTCAGGTATTATTCAGGTTGACTGACCATTAAAACCTCTTTAAAATTTGGTCTTTTACCCAAAAAATACAGTTTTAATCTATGTCCATTTACTTTAAATCTATTTCCAATCATTTGATCTTCAATTTCAATAGCTCCGTAAGTATAAACTTGAGTCACGGTAAAGGGTCCTAACCAACGAGACTTCAATTTCCTAGGGAATAACTTCATCCTTGTATTGTAAAGCAAAACTTCTTGTCCCAGTTCAAAGTTCTTCCAGTTAATCTTTTGATCATGCCATAACTTTAGTTTCTCCTTATAAATTTT
>JXCR01081460.1:82042-101023 GCA_002079205.1 Phalaenopsis hybrid cultivar
GCTCCAATGACCATAATTCATCATACCTGCAACAAAGCATCAAAAATACATTTCTTTAAAGTGCAATATCATAAAAAACAGTGTAAAATAAGTATGAAAATCTCAACATATTTTCCTTTGGTCACATTTATATGTTAAAAGCATTTTATGTAAAGCGGGAAAATAATATTTTGGTGATCTATCAAATCCTAAATCATATCTTGGTGAACTCCTATTAATTCATTTGAGGATGATTTCATTAAGCAAAACAAACTAAGTTTAGTAGACCTTTGAGGTATCCCAAAGGTCTGGAGAAAGAAGCAGGTCCATGCTTCCCTCTCACCGCCTTGTGAAAAGTCTCAAGCTCATTTAAACTTATTATGTTGCTTAATAATCTTTCCTGTAAATATCTCTAGTGTTCAGTGAACATCAATGTTTCAATTATCTCTAAGAGTAGGGTCATTATCACTTATCATTTAATTTAAGAATTATGTAGGTGAAGAGCTTTAAAAGGGGCAAGTTAATGCTATTAAGACACTTAGAAAATTTCAGCTTTAACTTGGGCTTGTAGTATTTTAATGGTGTTTAATTTCTAGTTACATTCACTTTTCTAATCCTTATTTAACCAAATTTGATTTAGCCTAGGTCACTACTAAGCCCTTAAGATCTTGGTGGATACATTAGTAATTTTTTTGAAAGAAATTGAATTTTAAGTGATAGTGATTCATCATCAAAAGGTTTGAATGTCATTTGAGCACCAGATAGGGGTATTAAATTAGTGAGTTATTAGCATCTAAAACCGTACCCCTAAGTCTAAGATCATTTAATTTACTAGACTTCCAAACTTTAATAATTTAGGAAATTTAGGAAATTGCAAATTCAACCTTTAATTAAGAAAAGTGAAATTGGTTTCTACCAATTAATTCCTTATGTTTCAATCATCTGATATGTTAATTAAGATAAAAGATTACCAATTTCCGTTTATTGAATTAAGCCTAAATGTTAATTAGGGCTAAATTTTAAAAATTGCACTTTCACCTCTAAGGCTCTATCACTCCATAATTCATCAAATTTATTTCAAATCCTCACAGTCTAATCACAGAATTAGGACCAAACTCTCAATTAGTCAATGTTCTTNCAATTGAATTTTAAGTGATAGTGATTCATCATCAAAAGGTTTGAATATCATTTGAACACCAGATAGGGCTATTAAATTAGTGAGTTATTAGCATCCAAAACCGTACCCCTAAGTCTAAGATCATTTAATTTACTAGACTTCCAAACTTTAATAATTTAGGAAATTTAGGAAATTGCAAATTCAACCTTTAATTAAGAAAAGTGAAATTGGTTTCTACCAATTAATTCCTTATGTTTCAATCATCTGATATGTTAATTAAGATAAAAGATTACCCATTTCCGTTTATTGAATTAAGCCTAAATGTTAATTAGAGCTAAATTTTAAAAATTGCACTTTCACCTCTAAGGCTCTATCACTCCATAATTTATCAAATTTATTTCAAATCCTCACAGTCTAATCACAGAATTAGGACCAAACTCTCAATTAGTCAATGTTCTTTATAGCGCTAGGAAGAGGGTAGAGAATATGATTGCTCCTATTTGGCACAAATTAGTTTTTAAAAATATTTTTCAAATGATTTCAATTTCTTCACAAGCCATATTTTTATTGTAAAGGGGAAGAGTGTTTTCTCATACTTGAACTTTTTGTCAACAAAAATATTCAACAATTTTGCTTTTGAAAATTTAGCATCTACTTTAACTTAACTATTATAGTTGTACATCTACATATTTATTAGCATTTAACTTGAGTAGTTTAACTTCAAACTTCATACTTTACTTTGTTTTTGTTTTTATTTTAATTTAAGAATAAAATATTAATAGCTAGCTTATATATATTTCCTGCTTCCCTGTGGGATCTATATCTAGGACTCCATTAGAGCCCNCTAGTTTAACTTCAAACTTTATACTTTACTTTGTTTTTGTTTTTATTTTAATTTAAGAATAGAATATTAATAGCTAGCTTATATATATTTCCTGCTTCCCTGTGGGATCTATATCTAGGACTCCATTAGAGCCCTGTATTAATTGAATGATACTTATACTTGCGTTATATGTAGAAGGGAATTGGGAGTTTAAAAGAGGTTTAAAAGATAAATTATTTTCATTAAAGTTAAATTATTGTTTGGGTTACATTGCATATTTATTATTAATTTAATTCCAAGTTTTCGTGTGTCACATCTTCTCTAGCTCCAGATTTGGGTGGAATCTTTATGGCATCTTTCTCCTATCCATTCTTCTGAAAGTCACAGACATCCTAGAGTGTCACACCCTTGGAATTCAGTGCTTGGCAAGGTCTGCTCCATTTTCTTTGAGAATCAGCATTGAACCTATCGGTAGTGGAATNTTTGCGTTATATGTAGAAGGGAATTGGGAGTTTAAAAGAGGTTTAAAAGATAAATTATTTTCATTAAAGTTAAATTATTGTTTGGGTTACATTGCATATTTATTATTAATTTAAATCCAAGTTTTCGCGTGTCACATCTTCTCTAGCTCCAGATCTGGGCGGAATCTGTATGGCATCTTGCTCCTATCCATTCTTCTGAAAGTCACAGACATCCTAGAGTGTCACACCCCTGGAATTCAGTGCTTGGCAAGGTCTGCTCCATTTTCTTTGAGAATCAGCATTGAACCTATCGGTAGTGGAATCTCAACGGATCCCCTGAACTCCTAGGGGCCGATATCATCGATCTCTTTCCGAATAGTATATTGCTCTTGCTCATGAAGGAGACCATGTAGAAAGGCCTCATGAAATCATGATGGTCTATGTACGGGGGAATGCAATTGCCTTCATCGTAGATGTTGATGATAGAACTGCAGTATGATCCATCTAACCATTCACTTGATCATCCGTTTTATCTTAGGGGGAATGGGGTCCACCTCATCATCTCTTAAGATGCCTGGGGGATTCCCTTGTCTATGATTAGTGAAATTATAGCAGCAACCACACTAAATGGTTATCCTACCTTTCCCTCTCATCCACCTTTGTGGCTCTGAGTAAGTTCTTTCCATCAGCAGACCAGCCCAACCCTTGTCTCTTAGATCAAATATGCAGTCTAGAATTCTTCTTTCATCACTTTCAGAGAAGACTCATGTGTATAGCTCCAGGCCTTCCAAGTTGTTGACGATATTTCCTCAAATTTCTTCGTAAAACCTGAATACTCATCTCTTAACTTTATTTATTCTTTTCCAATTATGCTGTGGGGATCCTTTGAGATCATTGAGGCAGATCTATCATCTCCACATTTGTAGTATATCACATCTAACTTAGCTCCATAGGTAATGGAATGCATGACTCGGTATCCAGGTAAGCTGCTTTCTGGTGTCCCATGTTAGCAGCTACAAATTCTTCAAATGAATTGTAGTGGTCTAAGTGTAGAACATTGCACATCGGACACTCCACGAATGCCCCTCCCATTTATGACTGAGTAGGAATTTTGACGTCGCACGTTGGGCAAACCTTGTAAAATTCATCTGGTACTTCAGATTGCACTTGTTCTGTAAGAAATTCATACTCATCTTCTATAGCAGAACCGACGAAAGTTTCCCTCAAGCAAGGATTGTAAATCTTCCCTTCATGGATTGGGGTAAGTAAATTTTTTGCCTCTTTCAGGCATCTTCTTTCTTCATGTAGAAAAGATCTGTGCATCAATTGGAATTTTGTCGCTGAGTCCTTCTTAAAGGTGGATCTGGCAGTCTTCCTTCGTCAGTGCTGACTAGGTCCCCGGTTGGCGTGGTTATCATGGATGGTAAATGGCTTGTCCTCTCCATTGGATTCTATTGTGTTACTGGTTTTTTCCTTTTGGGAGAGGTGTCCTCTCCTATTCCAATCCTCAAAAGCGATGATAACCTTTCCTTTTTTTGTCGACTAACTATATCCATCAAGGGACCCTCATAGTTAACATTGACCTGCCCAAATTCCAAGTCAAATTTTATGATGCCGCCCTGATGTGCCCTTTTCTCGTTGAGTCCAAGATTCAAGTCATCCTTGAAGGTAAGAATCAACTTCTTCCCTAACATTTTTTCTGCATATGACAGGAAATACATCAATATGCTAAAATTTAGTGGGAACAAGAACAAAATAAAACATTCATTAAGCATAATTTTAATTTGTAAAGAAGCAAAAATTTTCTTTATTATTATTATTATTATATTTAATTTTAGTGAAATGTTAAAATTAAGAAAAAAAGAAGAGAAAAGAATGAAGTGAGCAACTTTGAAATTTTCATTTTATTAAGATTAATCTTATTACAAAACTTTGGAGTCAATCATAAACGTTTGGCCAAATAAGTAAACCCAAGGCAATCTAGTTCTTAAAATCTCATTTTAAACAATGTCACGTTGCATAATACATTTTTAAAAATTGTCCATTGATTGACAACATGGGTCACTCACCTCGAAAATCCACCAGCTAGTAGGCTCCTTTTGAATAGATTGTTTCTACGACAAATGGTCCCTCTAAAGTTGGTTCAAGTTTTTCAACTACCTTAAGACATGCAAGAATAGGTCTTTTGAGAACAAGAACGAGGTCACCCACTTTGAACGTTCTCAAGCGGACCAATTTTTTGTAAGCTTGTACCATCCTGGCCTGGTAAAGTTCTAAATTCTGTTGCACTTCTAGTTGCTTTCCCTCGAGGCTTTCTAATTATTCAAGTCTGAGCTTTGTACTTTCTTCTTATGTGATTTGGTTGGCGATGGTGAGTCTGAGAGACGGTGTCTGAATTTCTAGTGGTAGTATGGCCTCAGACCCGTACAAGCGTGTGAAGTGTACATTGAGTAGGAGTTCTGAACATAGTCGGTAGGCTCACAAAGCCTCCAACAATTTATTATGCTAATCTTTTTTTTTTCATCCAGTATCTTCTTCAAAATCTGTACCAGTGTCTTTGTGAAGGCCTCAACCACGCCATTTGCTCTGGGATAGTAAATCGTCGAGTATCTCTAGTCTATCCTATGCCTTTTGATGAAATTTTAATCTTTGTGCTCTTGAAGGTTGTCCCATTATCGGAGTTTACTCTACGCGGTACACCGAAATGGTAAAATATTTGAATTTTGAAAAATTGATGGATGAGTTGTGTTGTAACCTCTTGTAACGGCACTACCTCTACCCATTTAAGGAAGTAATCCATAGCGGCAAGAATAAATAAGTGTCCCTTAAAGGATGGAGGGTCTATCAGACTTATTATGTTCGTTCCCCAATACTCAAACGATCACGAGGCGATGGTTGGATGTAGCACATTCGGAGGTTGGTGCAAGACCACCCAATGCACTTGTCACTTGTGACACTTTTTGGTTGTATCCATGCATTCGGACATCATTACTGGCCAATAATATCTGAGTCTTTTGATCTTCATTTTCATTTTTGGCCCTGACTGGTGAGCACCACACAATCAGGCGTGTACTTCCTTGACAATATTTTGTGCTTCTGCTCTACTTAGGCATCACAACTACATCTGATTGAATGATCTTCTGTAAAGGACATCACCTATTAGAACATATGACATGGCTCTTCTTGTGATATGATATGCCTCATACTTTTCCTCTGGTAACTTTCTAGTCTCCAAATATTCATTAATGACTTACGCCAATCTTTGTTGATATCAAAAACTGCAATCATCATTCCTTCTTATTTTTCTAGCTTGTGTAGATTCTCGAAGTTAATTCGAGACAAAACTCGTCGTCCCTATATTGTAATGTCAATGGAATCCTCTGGGGGACACGCTAGCTCCTTAGCAAGTTTTGATAAAGCGTCAGCATGGGCATTATCTCCCCAAGGAATCTGGTAGAGAGTCACACTGAGAATCTATTCGAACAACTTCATTGCATACTGATGATATTCTACTAGTCTTGGCTTCAAAATCTTGCATTATCCAGTGAATTGTTGGATGACAAGTTGAGAGTCACCATAGATGGTAATATCCATTATATCTATTGAGATCGCCAACTCCAGACTAGTGATTAACGCTTCATATTCTACATCATTGTTGGTGCGCGGCGCTTTCAGGTGGTATGAGAATCTTAGCATACCCTTATCTGACGTGATAAAAATCAGACCAATTCCTGCTTTGCTTGGTATAAATTTTCCTGATCCTTTATCTTTTCTGGCTGATGAAGCTCCATCGAAGTATATCTCTTAGTGTTGTGTACTAAGGAATTCCATTTGTACTACCTGTTCATCTAGTAACTCATCATTAAGAGGGGACCCAACTGGAAGTGGGTGTGTGGCGAGAAAATATGCTAAAATCTATCCCTTGATAGCACAGAAAGGAACATAAGTTATACAAATTGCAATAAAATCATTAACCATCTTGTTAAACGACCGAAAAGTGTTCGTCGAGTCATCAAATATTACAAAGGATTAACCTTTAAAATTAAGGTTATCTTATGAGAAAGTATGTAGTGTCTAAGCTTCTAAGCGGCAAAAATTAAAGCTAGACAATGCTTTCTGATAGGAGGATACTTTACCTCCATCGGTATTAGACGTTGAATCGAGTAGTATTGCGCATTTTTCTTACCCTTGTCATTGACCTGAGCTAACATGGCTTTGAGAGAGTCGTGTAATGATGCAGTATAAAGTATCAATGATTTTCCCGGATAGGGGTTGCCAAAATAAGAGGTGTCATTAAAGATTGCTTAATGTCCTCGAAGGCCGGCTGACATTTCTCTTCCCAAACGAATTTGGCTTCCTTTTTAATTAATGTCGAGAAGGACTGTCACCTACCTAAGAGATTAGAAATAAAGCATTTCAGATAAGTCAACTTTCCTTGGAAGGAGCATAGTTGTTTCAAGGTTTTGGGAGGATGCATTTCCAAGATAGTTTTAATCTCATCTTGGTTGCTCTCGATTTCTCGATGACAAACAACGAATCATAGAAACTTCCCAGAGGTAACACCAAATGCAAACTTTAAGGGATTCATCTTGAGATTAAATTGTCATAATCATTCGAACACCATCCTCAAATCATATAAATGGTCTATTTTTTGTCTACACTTGATGAAAAAATTATCCATATAGCATTCCACTTGATTGTGAATGAGGTTGTCAAAAATCTTTGTCATTGCTCACTGATATGTTGCTCCAACATTCTTCAACCCAAATGACATTACTTTGTAGCAAAAGATTTTGATCGGTGTTTTGAATGATGTAAGTGTTGCATCCTATGAAGCCATCTTGATTGGTTGTACCCCGATGATCCATCCATGAAGGAGAAGAACTCATGTGTCGAAGCGATGTCCACCTACATTTCTGGTATCGGCAACAGAAATCCATCTTTTGGACATGCTGTATTTAAATCCCTGAAGTTGACACATACACAAATTTGTCCATTTTTCCTCTTAACTAGCATAATGTTGGCTAGCCATGTTAGGTATTGCTCTTCTCTTATGAAGTTAGCATCTATTAACTCTTTTACTTCTGTAATGACTTGCTGCTCTATCTCGAGGCGCATCCTTCTAGGAGCTTGCTTCACTGGGGCTATATCTTTGTCCACCCTAAGTTTATGAATTGCAACCTTTGCAGATAGTCCTAGACTTTCATCATAGCTTCAGGCAAAGCATTCTTTAAATTTAGATAATAACTTGATCAATTCAAAGGATTCTTCGTTGTTGAGTAGAGAACTTATAAATGTATGTCAGGGTTGTTCTTCCATCCAGAGGTTAATTTCCCACAATTCATCAATAGTTGATTTGATTTATTCCTCAAATTTTGGCAAAGCATCACCTATTAACTGATATTGAGAGTCATCCACAATACCAAGGCAGTCATGTTCCAATTCACTAGTAACAATGACAACGACTTTATATATGCTTACAAATATAAGTATTTAATACAGCTCCTAAAAAAATTAATTCCTCAGCAATTGCACCAAAAACTTAATAACAGTTATAGATTCAATAAAGATGTATGTATAAAATATTCAGTAATTGTAAAGTCACACTTATCAACGCAAGTACATGTATCGCTCAAGTAATATAGGGCTCTAATGGAGTCCTAGATATCGATCCCACAGGGAATAATATTAGAACTACAAACTAAGATTTTAGAAAAGTAATACTTAATCACATTGATGGAACTCAGATTGCTTATCTCTCACTAATAGGCAATTGAAGTAAATAAGTAATTTTAGTAACTCTTAAATAACAAATTATACTAATGAAGGTTCTAATGTGATATTCAATATATAAGAAAACATTCTTCTCCTTGTCAAGAAATTATAGTGAATGGATAAAGTGAATCAGTTCTAGTTGTATTGTGCCAAATAGGAGCATACATATTATTTACCCTTTGGTCCAGGCATAAAGAACATTGACTAATCCTACACTTGTTTATTGAATCTGCAGCTAGGCTGGGAGGATACCGACTCTCACTTTGGAGCTCCCACGTTCCCCTCGCCTGAGAGCTAACATCTACACTTCAGCATCCAAACGATGGGACCGAATTGGGGATTTTAGTTTGTAACTCTAAAATTTCCAATTCTACGCCGGTAATTTTATCTCCCTATTTATTTGCACCAAACTTCCAAGGGCTTCAACCTCTCTGAATCTTGGGCGTAGTTTTCACTTTAGTTGTAAAACTTAATATATTTGAAGAAATCAATTGGCCAGATTGAAAGTAAATTAAGATCAAAGTGAAAGGATCATCACAATTTCATTAACATTTTCATGGCTCAACCAATTCAAATCACCATTTCATAAATCTCAAAACAAGGAGAAAGGCAGAAAAAACTACTCAGATCTCATGGAAAAAAATACAACAAAACTCAGAATTCATATCGAAAAGCAACGTCATACAAACTACAACAAGTAACTAAACTTATCTCTAATTTCTCCCTAAGCAAACTCCTCAAAGTTTCTCTGAATCTCTTTCTATCTTTACAGCACACAGAATTCCTCTTCGAAGCGGCAAGGAGGAAGAAATCTCTCACCTTCTCTGCACTCTTACAATCTCTAGAAAGAATTCCTCAAAATTTAGACTCTCTACACTTTTTCTACACTTCAATTTTGAGCCTCTCCCGTTCTATTTTCGGCTAAAGTCTTCTTCTTAACGATGTGGATGAGTTTTCCCAAGAGTTGCCTAAGCACCCCTCTAAAATTCGTCCTCATCCAATGCATTGTTGGACATAACCGCTGAGCTCGCCATCGGCGGCCTCGAGGGCGCCATTGGCGGGCCTTCTAAGTGAATTAAATCTGGAGTCTCAGAAAAAGTCCGCCGTCGGCGCTCTAGTTCAAATCTTCACATTTTGGTCCTTTTTGCTCCAAATTCGCTCCTTTTTGCATCTTTTTGCTCCAATGACCCTAATTCACCATTCCTGCAACAAAATATCAAAAATACCTTTCTTTAAAGTGTAATATCATAAAATACAGTAGAAAATAGGTATGAAAATCTCAACATATTTTCCTTTGGTCAAAGAACCATGCAAAATTTTGAGTCATCGATTGGTCCTACGGTGCCAAATCCGAGACCTTTTGAATTGGGAGTTTGACTTTTAACATTCCATAATATTTCAAAAAGTTGTAATTTATCTTTCGGTATTTATTTTGGCAAATATCCCAATTGAATCAACTTTTGTACACAAGGTGAAAAGTAACCGAAAGATAATTTCATTAATTCATTAGGATTCTCATCCAAATTTACATGATTTTTGATATTAGCAGAAGTAGAAGCATGATAAAATTTGATCAGATATGAACTAGCGCTATGGACTTCCTTGACCTCTAAACTCTCGACCTTTTTTTGGCAAATCAGAGCAAGGGCCATGACATTCTTATAGTAGTTTATCCGATCTTACATCGTCTCATATTCACTTTTCTCCACATCTTCCAAGGATATCACGTAATGTTACCTCTTCTATTTTGTCATCATTATTTCCTCCTCAAATTTTTTTTTTCATTAATATTAATAGTCAGTCTAGTCCATTCAACAATCAAGTTGGCTCTTCCTCGTTCACGTCCCCAGCCTTGATCTCGGGTATATGGGCTAAAAGAACCTCTACAACATCATTGTGAAGAGATAATAGTAGATTTTCGAAGCAGAGTTGAATGGCCCTTGTCTTTGTGATTCCTCTGAATCTTTTTCTTCATTTGAGAACTTCACGTGAGAAGATAGTTTTCTTTAGAGGTGCGTAGTAAGCGGCGTCTTCATGAATGCCAACTCCATGCACTGAAAAAGGTTACAAATCTCCCTTGATACAATGCTCTTGTCCTTATAATACTTAATGCATTGATGTAGGGAAGACGGAACCATGTCATGCTCATGAATCCACGGTAGACCAAGTAGAGCATTAAAAGAGGCCTCGACATCGATGATATGAAACTTAGCGGTTGTTACTAATTCTCCAACTTTCATAAGTAATATAATGGACCCAAGGGCTCTCTCTCCCTTTTGGTTGAATCCTCTTAGCATCGTTTTATCAGTTGTACACTTTTGAGCCTCAATGTCCAAATAAGCCAGCATCTGTAGACTCATCAAGTTGAGCGATGTTCCAAAATCCACCAAAACTCAGGACAACACAAATCTGTCAATGTTAACGGAAATGTAGAGTAGTCGATTGTGGTTGGCAGTACCAAGTAGCAATCCTTCATCTGTGAAATTTATCCTAGACTATTCTTTTAATGAGAAAACTTTATCCAAGGATGTGCTGGACAACTGAGCTAAGGAAATCTCCGGATCAAGGAAAGTTGTAACCAGAGACTGTCTCATTTCCTTTGTCAGGATTAGAGCATTGTAGATGCTTAATTTGGTTGGCAACTTCCTAAGATGAGCTAGCACATTATAATCCACTTTACATAGTCCTAAAATCTTTACTTGGTTATGGGTTTCTTCCACTGGCGGAGGTGGAGGTAACTCTTCTCGAGTTACTATTTGCTTTCCTTTATCTGCCGAAGCTGTTTTCGGGGGTAATACTTTTCCGCTCCTTAAGTTCACTTCTATGATTTCTACTTCTTGAGATGCTATAGGAAAAACTTCCAGTGCTTCTTCTTCATCATAAAGATCCATGTTGATAACAAGTGGTGCACTATGGCACACGAGGATTGGTTCCTCACTCCGGTGCTATCGTAATTGATGTTGCCAACATCTTCTTCACTTTTGTTAACGGGTTCATCGAACTTAAGTATAATTTGAGGATCGGTTTGGGCAGAGTTAAATTGAGCAAAGTCAGTCACGTTCTCATCAGAAAAAGTTAAAATGTAGTCAAAACTATAATCATTATATTCATAATACCCCGGTGGGGTGAAAAAGTAATCATACATGGTCAGGGGTTTGAGGATTTTCTTCCTCGAATCTGAGACAACCAATATAACAAAGGCAGCCCTTATCCTACCCCCCCCCCCCCCCCCATGCTATCAGTTTTTGTAACATCACTCTTTTCTTTTGCTTCTGGTTGCAGCAATTTCTCTAGTGAAATCTTTAACTTGGGCTGAGTAGTTTGTAGATTCTTAATGACTGCCTGTACCGAAGCGGTTTAAATCCGATCAAGTATCTTCTTTGATGATCTATTCCAGGCTGTGCTCCATCCATCTCCCTCTGCATATAAATTTATTGAATGATTAGCTCTGCCAAAATTATATTTACAAAACCTCTTTGAAGTTCTTTTAAATATTTTTTTTGAGATCATTATATTCCCTTCTTTAGGATTTCTCTCGAGCCAATTCTTGAAGACAAAACTTTCTTCTATAGTATGTCCAAGAAATCTATGGTACGGGCAGTAATCGGCCTGATATTTCTTGTCAACTTCCTCAGGTCTCCTTAGATCCGTTCTACCACTTCATATTTGAAGCAATATACTGCTTTCTTTCGTTCTAAAAGAGTTGAACCCATTCTACCATTTGCTCGGTATGGTCCTCCCTGGTGTGACTGTTGGTTGGGTTGAACATGTTGTCGTGTCCATTGTTGCTGGCTATGTTGTGATGACATCTATGAATTTTGATGAGAATACTCCGCTGGAATCTTCATTGGTTTCTTTCCCTTATCCACTGTCTCCACTGTTCCAAACTTCTTCTCAAATATCCTGATTGTCCTGATCTTTTTTTATTTCTCTTGAAAATCCATATGCTTGACTTCTTCTTGCAGATTTCTAGCCTTGCTGAGGAGCTTCTCGAAGGATTTGATCGTGAGTCCCTTAAGCATTAAGGCTATTAGCCCATGGAAAATTTTGAGTAGAATCTCAATTGCATGATATTTCTATAGTTGAGGTTCACATTTCATGCTAAGGTTTCTCCACCTCAAAATATAACTCCTAGAGTCTCGTTAGGCTTTTGTTTCTCTAATATGAGGTCTCCAATGGACACATGATGTTGTGCTCCAGCAAATCTCTTCACGAAAAACTGTTCTAAATCAAAGATTGTCCTCACTGATCCACTGGGTAACTCTACATACCAATCAAATGCTATCCTTGATAGGTGCCGACAAATTGATGGAAAAGTAGTGCTTTATTACCTCCGGTATTGCCACAACTGGCTCGAAAATGTGCTATATGTTGTCTGGGATTTCTAGTCTTGTCAAATATCTTAACTTTTGATGACACAAAACCCTTAAGATAGGGTACAACATCGAACTCTTCCGGGTAGGGTCTACCCTTTAAAATCAATGCACCACTCTTAGATTGAGCTAAGGCCTCCCAAACTTGTTCGACCATTTTTTTTTAATTCCTTTTCTGGTATGGCGCTTTGGGTAGAATCCTTCTTTTGTTGATCATCACTGTTAGCTGAGGCAACTTTCCTCCTCTCATCTATGATTTGTATAATCTCTGGTTGGTTGAATTCTGGAGAAGCTAACCGTTGTGGTTGAGACTGTCAATGAAATGCAGCCATAGCTGCCATGGCAGTGGCCATCTCTTTCATCCTTTTCTCCATTTGATTAATTTTCTCATCTCTTAGTAAAATAGCCCTCCGTAGCTCATCCACGATGTTCCCTTCAACAAGAGGTTGGGCATCACGCGCAGATGTAGCGGCTCTGGTTTCGATAACATGAATATCCATGAAGTCTTCATCGAGATAGTTGTTAAAGTCAGAATCTTCAGCATCATTATTAACGAAAACTCCATGTTCTCAGGCCAACTAAAAAATCTCGACCCTGAGTTTCTTAAACTTTTCTTCAATTATTGATTTTTATATCATCCTAAGATTTGGAGGACTCCGTTGAACATCCTCTACTTGCTCATCCATCTTGCTAACCATTGCTGTGACAATGTCAGATACTTTGGACCTTACTTCATTCCATAATCCTGTCTTACAGAATCACTGAATTATATCGATACGGCGACCTTGGGTACCCACACCTTTTTCTTTGACGGTGATGTCTTGAGACGGGGTGTCTCAACAGAAACATCAGCATATTGAAGAGAGGTATGCTCCCCATCGCAAAGACCAGATACAGTACCAGGTAACCTCTCTATCATTCCCTTCAGAACTTTGAAAACATCTTTATGGCTGGTAATTGGTAGAACCCTCAGACCCAGATGTGACTTAACCAGTCAACAACCTATAAGTCTAGTGACGACATAAGCGATAGTGACGGTGGCAGTATCAACTCTGCTTCCCAAGAAGATCCTACAGGAATGCAAGGAGGTAGAGTTTCAGTTGGTGTCTGAGACCGTCTTACAGATCTCGCATCCCTTATAATTTCTTTCATCATGTCAGGGGATGCTGCACATCCCACTCATTTCAAAAATTCACCAATTCAACAACCCTCTTCAGTAGCTAGTCTCTGGAACACTGTACTAACTCGGGCGATATGATTAGGCTTATTCCTCTCCCCACCATGTCCATGAGGTACTGGTAAAGTAGCAGCAATCTTTTGGATACTCTCGTACGCATCAGTGTCCTTTAAGAGATGGAACCTACTTCCTCACAAAATCGGATAGGTCTCCAGTAATCGTAGTTCCTCGTGATGAGAAATTTCATCAACTGTCACATCTTCAGAAATCTGAGCTTTAGTAGCCTTTTGAATCTTTTGACTGCAGTTTATTCTTTGTGACCGAGTTAATGGGGCAGTTCTCGAACTTGATCCAACTTTAAATACCGATGGTGAAACAACAATATCTTATATAATCATGACTTCTTTTCCATTAGCAAAAACGGGAGCCAAAGGCTTAGTAGGTGCCACAGTGGCAATAGTATTTACCTCCTAGTAAGAAGGGAAATCCTGAGGATAGTCCAGGCTGAACTCAGCAGACGGCTCCTGAACTTCCAAAGTGGCAACCTTCATTACGACGAATGGGGCTTTCCCGAGTATGTCCTCGAGTTCATCAAATCTAGCTCCGAACTTGATGGTGCGTGCGACATTGCAGGCATCACAGATCGTTGGCAAGTTGCACGAGAAAGTAACATAGGGAAAACCATTGCAATAACTTTAAAAAAAAAGAAATTTCTGAGGTTAATTATTTTGCCAATACATTGTCGTGCTAGTGCGAACACAAAAAATTAACAAAGTTTGACCTGTAGACTGAACAAGTTTTTAATTAATTCTTGAAGATTTTAAAGTTTAGTAAAAATGGTTTGATAGTAGAAAGATTTGATTAATATAAAAAAAGTTATTGAGCAAGTGCAGCATGACATGATTCGATTTAATTTGCAAAATAACAAACCAAACTTAAAAGGGAAAGTGAAGTTTAAGATCCAGTGCGGGAACAACTTTACGACACACAATGCCCGGGTGAAACTAGTCCATCAACACACCTATTAGGGGTCCGAACCCACATAGATAAAAGTACTAATAAACTCCTGAACCTCTCTGTTCAAAGGTGATCGAGCAGATGGTCCTGAAGTCCAAAAAATTTGACCGTACTTACCCAAGAAAGAAATGGGTGGAGCATGTCAACGGGAGAAGGGTAATTTGGTCTATAAGGGACATGGATACATTGCTAATGTATAAAAATAATATTTCTTGATTTAAATGGAGAGAGAAACTTTTCCCTAGCGCAGTCGCCTAAAGCTGTCAGCACTAAAAAGTCAGAGGGTCGCTCGTTGGAAGCTGACGGTAGCGGGAATTGAAATTCCTTCGCTCGCTTTGGAATGACATTTAATTTATATATGTATATGTATATAGAAAAATATAAAATCTAACTAATTTTATATCTTTCATATTTTAAATGAAAGAACACTACACCTTAAACCATGTATCTATCCCGAAAGATAAATACAAGACTTGAGGATGAGACTCGATCAAATAAACTAAGNTAACTGATTTTATATCTTTCATATTTTAAATGAAAGAACACTATACCTTAAACCATGTATCTATCCCGAAAGATAAATACAAGACTTGAGGATGAGACTCGATCAAATAAACTAAGAAATATATGACATTAGTTTGGTATGCAAAAACCATTTTATTTATAATCCGACAAGTTCCCCTATTTAATATGAAAAATTAAATAGGATTTATATTAAGCTGGATTTGAAAAATTTTCCTATAAATGCAAGCCGTTGTAGTTAATTACATTTTACATAGCCGAAGTCATCTAAGAAAACTCTCGATAAAAATCAGGAGATATTGTCTTCAATAAGGTCAAAAGAATAGGACTTTTTAATGAGATCGAACAAAGAGGTTTGAAAGAGGAATGACTCAAATTTGGAACATTTTATGAAATCCAAAGGAAGAGAAACTAGGGGATGTCACAGATCCTGAGGAGAACCTCGGTATCTTTCCAAGCTACCCTAGGGTTTGGCTTCAGGTTAGAGGAGAATTTATTCAAATATTTCATCATACTAATTTTATTAATTTAGGGCTCACATTTGTGTGAGAAGATCACACAAACAGCTTGGAAGATGTGAGGGTTTTGGTCATAACGAACGACAACCTCAGAATCCTAAGACGAGTTATGGCTTATATTGTATAACAGAGCTATACAAAAACCTAAAGATAAGTTGACGATTTATGTTGCATAAGCAAACAACCTCGGAGCCCTATGACTTGTTCTTTAATTTCTAAGGAATGGTTTAGCTGGGGTAGACATGTTTTGCTGTTGAAGATGGTAGTGTTGCCCACAATGCTAGCTCCGAGCTCCCCATCGTAGCACCTTTGAGTTCGATGTTAATTTTAAGTTTACATGCAATTATTGAGTCAACGATCTGCTATCGGGTACCTCCTATAAAACCAATTACTGACCTCTTATTCTAAGATATAGTGTGTAAAAAAAATAGTAGCAGGTATAGCAAAGGAAAATAGTGACATCACAGTATGTATATGAGCAGTAAAGCATGCAGTATAGGAAAGCATTATAATGTAGCAGATTAAAAAAATAGTAGAGTGTGTTGTAAAGTAAAATGATGTAAATGTAAAACAAACCTGTATACCTAGGAGCTCTACTGCTACTTTAAGTGTGGTTGACGTAGCAGGTATAAGTATAGTGATATAATTTAAGAAACGAGCTAGCATGCATTGTATAAGTAAAGTGAGCAACAAAAGAAACACCACTTAGAAAAAACTCGAGAAAAAGCGACAAATGGCCCAAGACAGAAACTTGAGAAAAACAACAAATGACAACTCAAAGAAAGTCAACGAAAACACGAGAAGATCACAGAAAAAGATCATGAGTGCTTTACCGAAATCTCCAATGAATTCACTTGAAAAACTCAAAGAGAGAGAACTGCAAGCACTCGGGTCGGGGCTAGGCTCAGATACTATATATTTATACTTGAGGGATGTCGAAGGCTACTATCGGTCATCCNTGTTGTGTTGTAACCTCTTGTGACGGCACTGCCTCTACCCATTTAAAGAAGTAATCCATAGCGGCAAGAATAAATAAGTGTCCCTTAGAGGATGGAGGGTCTATCAGACTTATTATGTTCGTGCCCCAACACTCAAATGATCACGAGGCGATGGTTGGATGGAGCACATTCGGAGGTTGGTGCAAGACCACCCAATGCACTTGTCACTTGTGACACTTTTTGGTTGTATCCATGCATTCGGACATCATTACTGGCCAATAATATCTGAGTTTTTTGATCTTCATTTTCATTTTTGGCCCTGACTGGTGAGCACCACACAATCAGGCGTGTACTTCCTTGACAATATTTTGTGCTTTTGCTCTACTTAGGCATCACAACTACATCTGATCGAATGATCTTCTGTAAAGGACATCACCCATTAGAACATATGACATGGCTCTTCTTGTGATATGATATGCCTCATACTTTTCCTCTAGTAACTTTCTAGTCTCCAAATATTCATTAATGACTTACGCCAATCTTTGTTGATATCAAAAACTGCAATCATCATTCCTTCTTATTTTTCTAGCTTGTGTAGATTCTCGAAGTTAATTCGAGACAAAACTCGTCGTCCCTATATTGTAATGTCAATGGAATCCTCTGGGGGACACGCTAGCTCCTTAGCAAGTTTTGATAAAGCGTCAGCATGGGCATTATCTCCCCGAGGAATCTGGTAGAGAGTCACACTGAGAATCTATTCGAAAAACTTCATTGCATACTGATGATATTCTACTAGCCGTGGCTTCAAAATCTTACATTATCCAGTGAATTGTTGGATGACAAGTTGAGAGTCACCATCGATGGTAATATCCATTATATCCATTGAGATCGCCAACTCCAAACTAGTGATTAACGCTTCATATTCTACTTCATTGTTGGTGCGCGGCACTTTCAGGTGGTATGAGAATCTTAGCATACCCTTATCTGACGTGATAAAAATTAGACCAATTCCTGCTTTGCGTGGTATAAATTTTCCTGATCCTTTATCTTTTCTGGCTGATGAAGCTCCATCGAAGTACATCTCTTAGTGTTGTGTACTAAGGAATTCCATTTGTACTACCTGTTCATCTAGTAACTCATCATTAAGAGGGGACTTAACTGGAAGTGGGTGTGTGGCAAGAAAATCTGCTAAAATCTATCCCTTGATAGCACAGAAAGGAACATAAGTTATACAAATTGCAATAAAATCATTAACCATCTTGTTAAACGACCGAAAAGTGTTCGTCGAGTCATCAAATATTACAAAGGATTAACTTTTAAAATTAAGGTTATCTTATGAGAAAGTATGTAGTGTCTAAGCTTCTGGGCGGCAAAAATTAAAGCTAGACAATGTTTTCTGATAGGAGGATACTTTACCTCCATCGGTATTAGACGTTGAATCAAGTAGTATTGCGCATTTTTCTTACCCTTGTCATTGACCTGAGCTAACATGGCTTTGAGAGAGTCGTGTAATGATGCAGTATAAAGTATCAACGATTTTCCTGGATAGGGGCTGCCAAAATAAGAGGTGTCATTAAAGATTGCTTAATGTCCTCGAAGGCCGGCTGAGATTTCTCTTCCCAAACGAATTTGGCTTCCTTTTTAATTAATGTCGAGAAGGACTGTCACCTACCTAAGAGATTAGAAATAAAGCATTTCAGATAAGTCAATTTTCCTTGGAAGGAACATAGTTGTTTCAAGGTTTTGGGAGGATGCATTTCCAAGATAGTTTTAATCTCATCTGGGTCACTCTCGATTTCTCGATGACAAACAACGAATCATAGAAACTTCCCAGAGGTAACACCGAATGCAAACTTTAAGGGATTCATCTTGAGATTAAATTGTCGTAATCATTCGAACACCATCCTCAAATCATATAAATGGTCTATTTTTTGTCTACACTTGATGAAAAAATTATCCATATAGCATTCCACTTGATTGTGAATGAGGTTGTCAAAAATCTTTGTCATTGCTCACTGATATGTTGCTCCAACATTCTTCAACCCAAATGACATTACTTTGTAGCAAAAGATTTTGATCGGTGTTTTGAATGATGTAAGTGTTGCATCCTATGAAGCCATCTTGATTGGTTGTACCCCGATGATCCATCCATGAAGGAGAAGATCTCATGTGTCGAAGCGATGTCCACCTACATTTCTGGTATCGGCAACAGAAATCCATCTTTTGGACATGCTGTATTTAAATCCCTGAAGTTGACACATACACAAATTTGTCCATTTTT
>JXCR01081460.1:110936-142808 GCA_002079205.1 Phalaenopsis hybrid cultivar
GATTAAGCTAAGCTCTTCCAAGCAGCAAATAAAAGTAAAGACGACAAATGAAATGGAGGAAAGAAGGAGAAATGAGGGTAAGAAGAAGAGGAAGAAGAAGGCACCTATGTTTATTGTTCAAGAGAAACAATGAGAATCAAACACCAAGCAAGCCGGGGAAGAGCCAACCAAGAAGAAAGAATTGTCTGGAATTTTGGCAGCACCTCCCCCTTTCTCCCAAAGTTTTCAGCCAACCCCCAACCCTCCACCAAATGGGGTTTTTTATAGCCTAAGAAGAGGAATAGGTTTACCTATACTTACTTGGACGGTGAACCGAGCCTGTGCGACTCAGGAGGAAGGAGCAGCGCTGTCCCGATAAGGGTCGTTTATGGGAGCGAAAGCGAAGATCTTCCTTGCGGGCGGCTCGAGAAGACATGCAGAAGATAAGGGATTCCGATGGGGAGGATCTGTCAGGCATGCGAACGAAATGGGGGGAGGAGGCGTGAGAGCTTGATTTGGGGATCATCGATTCAGGATTTTTTTTTTAAAAAAAACATTTTTTTTATTGTTGACTTCATTTTTTGTTGAGGTTTAGTTTTTTCTCTTTAGTTGCCTAAGATCTAGCCATAGGACTTTCTTGTTGACTATTCTTAGAAAACTAGAAAAGGAACCCTCACTATTAGAAATTCAAAACTCTTCCTTGCTCAACTTGAAGTTCCACATATTGGTCCTAACATCTAGCACTTAGTAGATGGGGTCAGTATGAGGGAGCTCAAGATGAGCCCCCCATAGGCTTGTCTGACCTTAGGGTTAGCCCTGGGTGTTTGTCTGGAGCTATTTCACTTACCTACACTCACTCTCCTCCACAATCACTCACAACCCCAAATCCAAAATTGTTGACTTTGATCCCTTGATTCTTTTGGGATACTCATGTAGATGGTCCCCTAAACCCACTAGCCCTAGGCGGGGGTTTAGCTAAGACCAGTACATAGAGGACCCAAATGAGGATTCCATTGGTCCATAGTTCACATATGGTGGTTGGCTTCCCAATTCTACCAAAAATACCCAACTTGGCCTTTTGCCCCTAAATCTACCCAAATACCTAAATGCCCTTAAAACCTTAAATTTGGTAAAAAATTCCCAAATTCACTCAAAATACCCAAATTTATTCAAAAATCATTTCAAACAATTTTAAAATACCCAAATTACCCAAAATCACACAAAAATTCCAAAATTACCAAAATACTCCCAAAATTGCCACAATTACAAAAATATCATTGGCACCCAAAACTTTCGCAAAACCTCCAAAATTACTCCAAGTGTTTCCAAAACCAATTTGGACCCTTTAATTGAACTCAATTCGACCAATTTGACCATTTTGACCAACCCTCCCCCCCTCCCCCCCCAAATTGCCTTTAAAGGCTCAATTTCCCCAAATTTACCTTAAATGTCCATCAATTTGGACCCAATTTCCCTCAATTTCAATTTTAAACTCAAATTCACCTTTCATTTGACTAATTCAAACCAAATCCAAGCCTAATTGGCCCATTCTTTGAGCTCAATCTTGATCCAAGTTAAACCCCCAATTTTTGCTCTACGACTTAATCCCACCAAATTGAACCCCATAGCCTTCTCAATTTGCCTCAATTTGGATCCTATATCTTTTATAAAACTCCTACATACTAAAACTGACCTTCATTTGACCTTGGTGAAGCCTCAATTTCATTTAATTTTAACCCAAGTCCAAAAATCCCCAAGCTTGTCCCAAATTGGTTGTCCCCAAATTCCACCAAATTGAATGCCTTAACCCAAAAATTGGCACAAAATTTATGTTGAAAACTCTTCATGACATTCCTATCGACAATTTTCAACAATCAATTTGAACCTCACCCATTCTTAGCCCAACTTCGACCCAAGTCTAGTCCAACATGCCCAAATTGACCAAAATCTTCAAATTGAGCTTCCAATTGGACTCAAAATCATTTCAATACTTCAGTAAAAATCTTCATGACCATCATCCATACAATGTTGATAAATCAATTGGGCTCAAAGTCATGGCTAGCCTAACCCAAGCCCAACTCTTAGTCATTTGGACCCAAATTGGACGCATGCACCAAAATTAACTTATCCATCTCAAAGCCACTAAATTGATGACTCCACAGCCACTAAGCACTCTCTATTGACCAGGATAAACCCCCTTGGACCATCCATGGTGAGCTATGGACCATTAGATCTCTAAATTAAGGGATTTATGCCCATTTATGGGCCTTAACCAAAAATCTTCCCCACCATCACTTGCCATTGAGGCTTAATTATAATTACCCTCCCACTATCCTACATGACCTATTGGCCACCTCCCCTGGCCTTGTCGGCCGGCCTAGTGGCCGCAAAACACCAAAATTAAGAGCCCCAAACTAAAATTCAAACCCAAACTCACCCATCTGAGCTGACCAATTCCAATTGGCTTTAGCAAGCACCATTTTGCACCCTTCAATTGGCCATGATAGCCACCCTAAGAGATTTTATTTGAACATCACCTCCATGGAAAAAAAAGAAGAGCTGAAATTTGCTTAAGGAAATTCTGCCAAATTTCTCTTATAGACTCCCTAAGACCTCCTCAGTTCAAGCCCACCATTTCCCGCCATTGATCCCCACTGCGGAAGCTCAATTTTGAGCTCAAAATTCTGACAAAACTAGGACAGAACCCCCCACAGCTCCACAACTCACCAAGCTCAAATTACTTGTCCACACACCATCCCCACAGTGAAAGAAGTTGATTCCCCACAAAAGCCCCCTCTGAAATAGCCTTTAACCTAGCTCTAGACCAACACCTGAAAATCACCTTGATCAAAGTCATACTGAGACTATTCACCAAGGCTTGTAACTTCATCCGGAGGTTCACTGGGACCAAACAAAGCTACGACGACCATCTGATTGAGACCTCCCCTCTCAGACAAAGGTATTGAACCTTAACCTTAATCTGAGCTTATTTTTACTCTCCATACGTATTTATATTATTTCATTATGTACAATCCGTATAGATAGATTCATCTTGAGTAGATGAAGTTTTATAAACAAACCCCAAGTGATTTAGTTGAGTCTAGGGCAAGGTATTAAGGTTTTAGTGTGAATGGCCCACGGGTTAGGTCACTTGGGGATGATACTAGAGAGTCATCCGATCGCGCGTGTATTCAACGGACGGAGGAGATCAACCGGACAGATCCATGGTGCATAAAGCCCGATCCACGTAGAGGCTACATGGCTAGCAGTGTCAAATGGCAGAGCGACACGTGGAGCCTTCGGAGTGGACAATAATGAGTTGGTGCCGTGTGGATAAGTAGAAAAATATGGAATTTTTGAATAATTTTAAATGCCTAAACATCAAAAATCCATATCTTTCTCTAGAAAAATCATAAAAATAAAACAAAAATACCCTCTTGCTCAGTGAACAGAAGAGAATAATCTATAATAAAAATAAAAATTATTTTCTTATTACCTGATTTTTAATGAATTAAATGCCCTCTGTAGTATTTTAATTCTCCATGATTAAATATTGTCACCATTGCTTAAAATTTTGAGGGTTCATTCCTCATCACAAAGGGGATGTTCTCTGATTTTTCAAGGTCAGAGAACTTCTCTATGCTTCTAACCCTAATTTTCAAGCTAAGGTGACCATTTTGGTTTATTTTAATTATATAAATCAAAAAACCACCTGACAAATTATGAGAACAATTTTAGTAGGTTTCTTATGATCAGAGAAATCTAGGAAAAATATTGTGATGCTTTGAATCATTTTGTGAATTTCTATACTTAGTTAAATTTAAATACCTTGTATTAATTTATGTAAATTAAATACATATCAAAAATTTTGAAAATCAACTCCACATTGTTCATAAAAATCATATCTACCCATTGTAAAAATTTGAAAATTATTTGGCTTAATTTAAGCACTAAAGTGAATCTTTTACGAAAGCTTGTACTTTTGTACAAAAATAATTATAATAAATTAAATACACTAAGAAAAATCATGAAAATTAATTTTCTGAGTTCCTTGTGATCAGAGGCACTTAAGAAAAATAAAATTTATTTTTGATAAATTACTTGATTTTGAGCCTCTTTTTTAAATTTAAAGTAATTAAGAATAAATAAAAATTCCAAAAATACAAAAATATTTTAAAAAGTCCCTAACTATTCTCTGATCACTTGAGACTCAATAAAATATTTTCCTTAATTTTCTTAAGTTAAAAATAAATTTTTAAAAGCTTAAAAGTGAATTTTCCTTATTTTCTCACTAAAATAATTATAATAAATAAATTAAAAGTTAGAAGAATATATTATGCGAAACCAATGTATTGACCGACAAATTTCCCTATTTAATATAAGGAATTAAATATGGTTTATATTATGCTGGGTTCGGGAAAAGCTTCCTATAAGGGCAANTAGCTCATCCCTTGAAGCAAATGTCATGCATATATTACTATATACTCTTTTTGAGGAGACAAATATAGATAACAATGATAAACAAATGATCAACAGGCATACCCTTATATGCCTCTGCTTCTTATTACTAAACCACTTTCAAATGCTCATAGATATTACTCTATGATACAATCTATGAAATATTTCTTCCATAAATAATCTCAGTGATCACTTCTTTATCTAAAGAAAAAAACTAATGTCCAAGAGGAGAAATATATAACAATAATCATGCCTGAACATCGATTGCAATGTGCAAATNAAGAGAAACGGTGGCGTAAATGTAAAAGTAGAACTTTGGTGTTATAAATGTAAATATATAAAAATTGGATGGCATGGGCATGAGCAAGAAGGTCGAGCTCATCCCTTGAAGCAAATGTAATGCATATATTACTATATACTCTTTTGGAGGAGACAAATATAGATAACAATGATAAACAAATGACCACCACGCATATTCTTATATGCCTCTGCCTCTTATTACTAAACCACTTTCAAATGCTCATAGATATTACTCTATGATACAATCAATGAAATATTTCTTCCATAAACAATCTCAGTGATCACTTCTTTATCTAAAAAAAAAAAAAACTAATGTCCAAGAGGAGAAATATATAACAATAATCATGCCTGAACATCGATTGCAATGTGCAAATTAGTTTCAAAGAAAAGCTTTCTCACTTTCATAAAATGATTGCATCAATTCCTTTGTACACTCCAACAAGATAATTCATCCAAATAGCTTCGCATAAGGCAGTTTAAGAGAGGAAGAGAAAACCTCAAATTATATATATATATATATATACATATAAACTAGAAGCTATCTTCAAATAGCCAAGAAGAACCAAGGTATATTCAATTCTGTTTGGATTCAAGAAGAACCCAAACCCTCAAATTTATGCACATAGCACTTTGCACAACCCACGAAGGGGGGGCCGGGAGAATTTATGCTTTCAAAAGCTGCTTGACAGCAAGATTTAAGCAGGATATATATATGTATTGATTAAGCTAAGCTCTTCCAAGCAGCAAATAAAAGTAAAGACGACAAATGAAATGGAGGAAAGAAGGAGAAANTATTCACTTATGTTTGGATTCAAGAAGAACCCAAACCCTCATATTTACGCACATAGCACTTTGCGCAACCCACGAAGGGGGGGCTGGGAGAATTTATGCTTTCAAAAGCTACTTGATAGCAAGATTTAAGCAGGATATATATATATATATATGTATCGATTAAGCTAAGCTCTTCCAAGCAGCAAATAAAAGTAAAGACGACAAATGAAATGGAGGAAAGAAGGAGAAATGAGGGTAAGAAGAAGAGGAAGAAGAAGGCACCTATGTTTATTGTTCAAGAGAAACAATGAGAATCAAACACCAAGCAAGCCGGGGAAGAGCCAACCAAGAAGAAAGAATCACCCGGAATTTTGGCAGCACCTCCCCCTTTCTCCAAAAGTTATCAGCCAACCCCCAACCCTCCCCCAAATGGGGTTTTTTATAGCCTAAGAAGAGGAAGAAGTTTACCTCTACTTACTTGGACGGTGAACCGAGCCTGTGCGACTCAGGAAGAAGGAGCAGCGCTGTCCCGATAAGGGTCGTTTATGGGAGCGAAAGCGAAGATCATCCTTGCGGGCGGCTCGAGAAGACATGCAAAAGATAAGGGATTCCGATGGGGAGGATCTGTCAGGCATGGAACAAAATGGGGGGAGGAGGCGTGAGAGCTTGATTTGGGGATCATGGATTCAGAATTTTTTTTTTAAAAAAAGATTTTTTTTATTGTTGACCTCATTTTTTGTTGAGGTTTAGTTTTTTCTCTTTAGTTGTCTAAGATCTAGCCATAGGACTTCTTGTTGACTATTCTTAGAAAACTAGAAAAGAAACCCTCACCATTAGAAATTCTAAACTCCTCCTTCCTCAACTTGAAGTTCCACATATTGGTCCTAACATCTAGCACTTAGTAGATGGGGTAAGTATGAGAGAGCTCAAGATGAGCCCCCCATAGGACTGTCTGACCTTAGGGTTAGTCCTGGGTGTTTGTCTGGAGCTATTTCACTTACCTACACTCACTCTCCTCCACAATCACTCACAACCCCAAATCTAAAGTTGTTGACTTTGATCCCTTAATTCTTTTGGGATACTCATGTAGATGGTCCCCTAAACCTACTAGCCCTAGGCGGGGGTTTAGCTAAGACCAATACATAGAGGACCCAAATGAGGATTCCATTGGTCCATAGTTCACATATGGTGGTTGGCTTCCCAATTCTACCAAAAATACCCAACTTGGCCTTTTGCCCCTAAATCTACCCAAATTACCTAAAGGCCATTAAAACCTTAAATTTGGTCAAAAATTCCCAAATTCACTCAAATTACCCAAATTTATTCAAAAATCATTTCAAACAATTTCAAAATACCCAAATTACCCAAAATCACACAAAAATTCCAAAATTACCAAAATACCCCCAAAATTGCCACAATTACAAAAATACCATTGGCACCCAAAACTTTCGCAAAACCTCCAAAATTACTCCAAGTGTTTCCAAAACCAATTTGGACCCTTCAATTGAACCCAATTCGACAAAATTGACCATTTTGACCAACCCCCCCCCCAAATTGCCTTTAAAGGCCCAATTTCCCCAAATTTACCTTAAATGTCCATCAATTTGGACCCAATTTCCCTCAATTTCAATTTTAAACTCAAATTCACCTTTCATTTGACTAATTCAAACCAAATCCAAGCCGAATTGGCCCATTCTTTGAGCTCAATCTTGATCTAAGTCAAACCCCCAATTTTTGCCCTATGACTTAATCCCACCAAATTGAACCNTAATTGGCCCATTCTTTGAGCTCAATCTTGATCCAAGTTAAACCCCCAATTTTTGCTCTACGACTTAATCCCACCAAATTGAACCCCATAGCCTTCTCAATTTGCCTCAATTTGGATCCTATATCTTTTATAACACTCCTACATACTAAAACTGACCTTCATTTAACCTTGGTGAAGCCTCAATTTCATTTAATTTTAACCCAAGTCCAAAAATCCCCAAATTTGTCCCAAATTGGTTGTCCCCAAATTCCACCAAATTGAATGCCTTAACCCCAAAATTGGCACAAAATTTATGCTGAAATCTCTTCAAGACATTCCTATCGACAATTTTCAACAATCAATTTGAACCTCACCCAATCTTAGCCCAACTTCGACCCAAGTCTAGTCCAACATGCCCAAATTGACCAAAATCCCAAAATCTTCAAATTGAGCTTCCAATTGGACTCAAAATCATTTCAATACTTCAGCAAAAATCTTCATGACCATCATCCATACAATGTTGATAAATCAATTGGGCTCAAAGTCATGGCTAGCCTAACCCAAGCCCAACTCTTAGCCGTTTGGACCCAAATTGGACCCATGCACCAAAATTAACTTATCCATCTCAAAGCCACTAATTTGATGACTCCACAACCACTAAGCACACTCTATTGACCAGGATAAACCCCCTTGGACCATCCATGGTGAGCTATGGACCATTAGAACCCTAAATTAAGGGATTTATGTTCATTTATGGGCCTTAACCAAAAATCTTCCCCATCATCACTTACCATTGAGGCTTAATTATAATTAACCCTCCCACTGTCTCACATGACCTCCTGGCCACCTCCCCTGGCCTTGTTGGCCGGCCTAGTGGCCGGAAAACACCAAAACTAAGAGCCCCAAGCTAAAATTCAAACCCAAACTCACCCATCTGAGCTGACCAATTCCAATTGGCTTTAGCAAGCACCATTTTGCACCCCCTCAATTGGCCATGATAGCCACCCTAAGAGATTTTATTTGAACCTCACCTCCATGGGAAAAAAAAGGAAGAGCTGAAATTTGCTTAAGGAAACTCTGCCAAATTTCTCTTATAGACTCCCTAAGACCTCCTCAGTTCAAGCTCACCATTTCCCGCCATTGATCCCCACTGTGGAAGCTCAATTTTGAGCTCAAAATTCTGACAAAATCAGAACAGGACTCCCCACAGCTCCACAGCTCACCAAACTCAAATTACTTGTGCACACACCATCCCCACAGTGAAATAAGTTGATTCCCCACAGAAGCCCCCTCTGAAATAGCCTCTAACCTAGCTCTAGACCAACACCTGAAAATCACCTTGATCAAATTCATACCGAGACTATTCACCAAGGCTTGTAACTTCATCCGGAGGTTCATTGGGACCAAACAAAGCTACGACGACCATCTGATTGAGACCTCCCATCTCAGACAAAGGTATTGAACCTTAACCCTAATCTGAGCTTATTTTTACTCTCCATACGTATTTACTGTATTTCATTATGTGCAATCCATATAGATAGATTCATCTTGAGTAAATGAAGTTTTATAAACAAACCCCAAGCGATTTGATTGAGTCTAGGCCAAGATATTAAGGTTTTAGTGTGAATGGCCCACGGGTTAGGTCACTTGGGGATGATACTAGAGAGTCATCCGATCGCGCGTGTATTCAACGAACGGAGGAGATCAAGCCGGACAGATCCATGGTGCATAAAGCCCGATCCGCGTAGAGGCTACATGGCTAGCAGTGTCAAATGGCAGAGCGACATGTGGAGCCTTCGGACTGGACAAGAATGAGTTGGCGCCGTGTGGATAAGTAGAAAAATATGGAATTTTTGAATAATTTTAAATGCCTAAACATCAAAAATCCATATCTTTCTCTACAAAAATCATAAAAATAAAACAAAAATACCCACTTGCTCAGTGAACAGAAGAGAATAATCTGTAATAAAAATAAAAATTATTTTCTTATTACCTGATTTTTAATGAATTAAATGCCCTCTGTGGTATTTTAATTCTCTATGATTAAATATTGTCACCATTGCTTAAAATTTTGAGGGTTCATTCCTCATCACAAAGGGGATGTTATCTGATTTTTCAAGGTCAGAGAACTTCTCTATGCTTCTACCCTAATTTTCAAGCTAAGGTGACCCTTTTGGTTTATTTTAATTATATAAATAAAAAAACCACCTCACAAATTATGAGAACAATTTTAGTAGGTTTCTTTTGGTCAGAGAAATCTAGGAAAAATATTGTGATGCTTTGAATCATTTTGTGAATTTCTATACTTAGTTAAATTTGAATACCTTGTATTAATTTATGTAAATTAAATACATATAAAAAATTTTGAAAATCAACTCCACATTGTTCATAAAAATCATATCTACCCATTGTAAAAATTTGAAAATTATTTGGCTTAGTTTAAGCACTAAAGTGAATTTTTTAAGAAAGCTTGTACTTTTGTACAAAAATAATTATAATAAAATAAATACACTAAGAAAAATCATGAAAAGTAATTTTTTGAGTTCCTTGTGATCAGAGGCACTTAAGAAAATAAAATTTATTTTTGATAAATTACTTGATTTTGAGCCTCTTTTTTAAATTTAAAGTAATTAAGAATAAATAAAAATTCCAAAAATACAAAAATATTTTAAAATGTCCCTAACTATTCTCTGATCACTTGAGACTCAATAAAATATTTTCCCTAATTTTCTTAAGTTAAAAATAAATTTTTAAAAGCTTAAAAGTGAATTTTCTTTATTTTTTCACTAAAATAATTATAATAAATAAATTAAAAGTCAGAAGAATATAAAATTTTATTCTCTGAGTTTTCCGAACTGAGAGAATTCTAATAAAAATATATAAATAATTTTTGTAATTAAAACACTATTTTTTATTTAAAATAAATCATGAAAATTGATCCAAATTAAAATAATAATAATGATAATTTAATTAAAAAATTATGAAATTTTGCCTAAGTGTTTCTTTGACCTTAGGAGACCTCTATTAATTTTTCCATAAATACAAACTTTATTTTGGATAATTAAATAAATCAACTTTTGAAAATACTAGTTTCTAAATTTAAATAATTATCTAAATTAAATTAAATTTTGAGAGGTTCACATGCTCTCCTCTAACATTATAATTACGTCATGGATATGATACTCTAAACCCTCTAAATCATTTGAGTTGTGTATAAAGAGTTATGAGGTGTAGTGCCCCAAGGGCAAAGTGGTAATTTTAGACTTTGGTGCCCTAATCAAATTTTATGATTAACTAAGAGAAAATGGGTAATTTTGATGTTAATGAAAATGTTTTGATGATTGAAATACAATTGAGCTAAAAGGTAGAAACCCATTCAACACCCTTGCACAACATCAACTAAAAGCATAATTCTTCTAATCTTCATGACTTGGAAGTCAATTAAACATCAAATGATCCTTAAGTGATGGGCTTAAGCCAGAAAGATGATAATTTACTTTTCTGAAGCCCAAAGTTGAGGATGATGTGATCATTTAATAAGAATACATGTCTTTTAAATCAAAATTTTAATAATCACCTTTTCACCTATCATGATTGTTAAAGGCTTGGTAGTGACATAGGTTCAATGTTTAAACTCAAGTTTATTGGATTTAGAAAATAATATGATTAGTGATTAACATCTTTAAGCACTACAAGCCTGACTTTAACTCCGGGCACCACAATCTTAAATGACTCAAACACGCCTTAAGGGCACCCATTCACATAACTTTTAACTGAAATATCAATTGACTAATTGAGTATCCTATCCTTGGGATAATTAAATTGTTAAGCTTCACTGAGCAACAGGGTAGTCACACTTCAACCTCCGATGATTAATGGAACAATATGAAAAGTTCAAAATGAACTCAAAATAATTCAAAAGAGCCTCAAAGTAGTTATGTGTCATTCCCTCAATACTTTGAAATCTTCTAGATATTTTGAAGGACAAATTGAACTTGTCATATTTTTTTTCTAAAATTATCTACTAGGATCTTTCGAGATTCAACAAAATCATAACTTGGGCTTGGTAGTTAAACCTTCATCTACTCTTACAACTTAAACCTTCTTACAATACTTGCAAGTACTAACCTTTCAGGTGGTTGAGCGATAAGACTCGACAGGTATGCATTTTAAATTAATGCATTTACCTTCTTGTACTTCTTATTTCAAATTTGCATGTTAAACAACGATGTCACCCTGCATGAAAACCTAAAATTGCTAGGATAGCCACAAAACCAAAACCAGAACTAAAATCAACCAAGATAAAATTCACCGCCACAACATTCAAAATATAAGACAACTCAAAAATTTAATATAAATTTCACAAAACAATAATTGCAACTAAATTAAGACGTCTCTACCGGACGATCGGGAGTCCCTCGGAGTAGGTAACCTACCGTTGCTAATGAGAATTCCCACGGTCTAAATGAAAGTACGACATTCATTAAGTTGAGTTTAGTAAAATTATTTGGACTAAGTGAATCCAAAAAAAAAATAGTGGTACCAGAATGAGGGAACCGTAGGATCCTAACCGGTGTAGCTCTAATCAACTTTAACATCCCGCATAATATTTAAAGAACCATAATCATAGGGACATCTGATTTGACATCATAACTTGACACATTAAAAGACTTAAACTCATCATGACAAGGAGCTTGGAGCTTTCCTATAGGTAGCATTCTAGGACAACGATCTATAACAGCAAGAGGATCTGCAACAACATATATTTTCTTAGAATTAAACAACAAGCCATAGGATTTCGATGTTGTCTGCCTAATGCAACATAAATCCTCAACTTTTTCTTTAGGCCTTTGTATAGCTCTGTTGTGCAATATAAGCCCTAACTCGTATTAGGATTTCAAGGTTGTTGTTTGTCACGACCTAAATCCTCACATCTTCTAAGTTATTTGTGTGATTGTTTCACATAAATGTAAGCCCTAAACAAATAAAATTGGTAGTATGAAACATTAAAATATTTCTCCTCAAAATTGAAGCCAAATATTAGGATAGCATGGGAAGTCACTGAGGTTCTCCTCTGGATCTATGACATCCCCTAGTTCCTCCTCCCTTGGACTCTACTATAAAATGTTCCAAATTTGAATCATTCCCTATTCACACTTCTTTGTCCGATCTCGTTGAAAAGTTCTATCCTTTTGACCTCTTTGAAGATAACATTTCTTGATTTTCATCGAGATTTTTCTTAGGTGATTTCGGTTATCTAAGATGTAATTAACTATAGGGGCTTGCCCTTACAGGAAGCTTTTTCGAACTCAAATTAATATAAACTTTATTTAATTCTTCGTATTAAATAGAGAAACTTGTCGGTAAATAAAATGGTTTTCGCAGACCAAACAGATGTCATATATTTCTTAGTTTATTTGATCGAGCATCACCTTCAAGTATTGTGTTTATCTTTTGGGATAGATATGAGATTTGAGGTATAGTGCTCTTTATTTTAAACTATGGAAGATATGAGATCAGTTTGATTTCATATTTTTCTAAACTTTTATATATATATATATNCGATTCCGGCGACTGACAGCTTCCAACGGGCAACTCCTCAACTTTTTAGTGCCGATATTTATAAATAAGATTTAATATTTAAAATTCCCCAATTCGTGCATGCACAAAACAACATTAAAATGGATGTTCTCCCCAGGCAAAGTCAACATTCTCGATGTCTCAGTGCAGTCTGTTTCGTCATCTGGGGTCGTCCGGGCAACCTCATCGACGATCGTGTCAAAAGTGCCTCAAATTTAATTTTCATCAAAATTTTAGTTTGAGCTTAATTGATTGATCAAAATTGTGCAGATGGTTGTCATGAGAGGTTTAGAAAAGATTTGGAGTGATTTTTAATTGATTTGGGAGTTCAATTTGGTGGTATTCGGACAATTGATTTGGCGACATTTGAAGACATGGCTAAATATGGGCAAAATTGAGAGTTTTGGATTTAGGTTGAAATTAGACTCAAATGTGTGTCAATTGTGTTGAGAATTTGTCTGAATTGAGTTTCTTCACAATGAATTTGAGTTTATAATTGAAATTGGGGGAGATCATGATCAAATTGATGGGCATTTGAGATGAACTGAGGTAATTGGGCCTTTTAAGCGCAATTTAGAGCTTTTGGTAAAAAAATGTCAAATTGGTCAAATTGAGTCCAATTGAAGAGTCTAAATTGGTTTTGGGGACAAAAGGCTGAGTTGGGTAGTTTGGTAAAATTGAGGTGCCAACCATCCTATTTGAGCTTTGGACGAACGGAATCTCCATTTGGGTCCTCTATGTACTGGTCTTATCTAAACCCTAACCTAAGGCTACTGTGTCTAGGAGACCATCTACATGAGTGTCCCAAAGGATCAAGGGATGAAAGTTAACAAGTTTAGGTTTAGGGTTGTGAGTGAATGGGGGTGAAAGTGAGTGACAGTGAGTGCAATTTGGTGCAAGTGAGTGAACTAGCTCCAGACCAACATCCGGGTCAACCCTAAGGTCAAGCAGTCCTATGGAGACTCTCCTTGAGCTCCCCTATAGTGGCCCCACCTACTAATTTCTAGAGGTTTGAACCAGTATATGGAACTTCAATTTGAGCACATAAGAGTTTAGAATTTCTAATGGTGAGGATTCCTTTTCTAGTTTTCTAAGAATAGTCAATAGAAAAGTCTTATGGCTAGTCCCTAAGCAATTAAAGAGAAAAAACTAGACCTCAACCAAAAATGAGGTCAACACGCCTAGAACTGGCGCTTAAGTGCCAGTAAAACTGAGAAGGCCGCATCTAAGTGCCAAGTACCTTATGCTTAAGCACTAGAGGTAGTTACTTGGTGATTCAATGAATTTGGACGAATTTTGAAGAGATGTTTGGATCAACTCTTGGTGAAATGTGGGAAATGGTTAATGGACACGAAAAATACATTCAATTGGCTTTTGAAAGGAGGTAACTCCTGGCAGATTCATTGATTGTGGACACATTTTGAAGAGATAACAAGAGACTTTTTGAAAAATTATAAAAGATAACTTGGATTGACCTACTCTCTCCAGCACTGCTAGAGAAACTCTCAGCCCCTTAGCCATCGACACATCTCTCTCTATGATTAATTAGGATATATTTTTAGAGAGAAGAAGAGAGGAGTTGTAGTGTGTGAGTAGAGAGTATTGTAAGAGAAGGGAAGATAAGAGATTCACATGAACTTCAAGATTTTTTATCTTTGTGACTGTATTTGGTTTTAATTTAAACTTCTTGTTTGTTTGCATGATTTCTGCTTTCAAACTTAAGTGTGGTTGTGTTTTCTCCATGAATTCTGAGTAGTTTTCTTCATCTTTTTCCTTAAAATGATAAGTGATTAAGTATTAGTTAGAAGTTGTGTGAAGTATTAATCTTTAATGTTGCAATAAGTTGTGATGATTTTAAACCTTGTACTTCATTTACTTCTTGATTTGACCAATTAAGATGTTAATATTTATTGTGAGAACATGAAAGATCCAAGATGGTATTGTCTCAGTCAACTAATGGTATGAAACACATGAGATTGTATGGATAAGAATGTAATTCATATGATTAAGTGAAAATAAATAGGAAAATAAAGTTTGAATGGTGTAGAATTAGAGAACTTTTGAGTGATAGTCTAAAGCCCCCAATTTGGTTTATAGTTTTTAGGTTTTGATACGAGATGTTAGCCCGCAGGTGGAGGGAGAAGATGAAACTCTAGAGTGAGAGCTAGTATCTTCCTTACCTAGCCCATCTTTTAGACTATTCAAATTTTAAACTAGCCAATGTTCTTTATAACATCTCTAGTAAGGGACCTATCTTTTGGTGTGAAGAGGTGTGTTTTTTTGGAAAAAAAGAGGGAATTTTGAATTCTCTTGAAATGACTGCTGGCCCAAATTTAAAAAATGGAGGAGTCTAAAGAAGAAAATGGGGGCAAGAGGTTCGAAGTGAAGAGGTCGGCGTGAGAGAGAAATCTTAGGAGAAGATAGGATTTTCTTCTGGAGTTGTAAGAGGAGAGGGAATTTGAGAGATTTCTTCTTCAGTACATTTCTAAGAGAGAATTGAGTGTGATTGTAAAGAGAGAAAGTGCTTAAAAGGAAATTTAAGGGATTTGCTTGAGAAGGATTGTTAGATAAGTTGTGTCATTTCCTTTCTTTGTTTTGTAAACTTATTTTTATATATAAAATCTATGTTTTGTTGTATCATTCTTATGAATTCTAAGTAATTTACTTTATCCCTCTCCCTACAATGAGATATGGTTTTGTGAAGAATTAATCTTGTTATATAAGATTTTAAATGTCAATAAATTACGATGATTCAAACTCTGATCTTCATTTTCTTTTTAATTTGGCCAATTAAAATGTTAAAATTTGTTGAGAAACATAAGATCAGAAAGGGTTATGCTTTCTGCAATAAGGTAAGTGTCACATTCAATTTCATGGGTGAGAATATTCTATGGGATTGTGTGCAAATAAATAAGAAAATATACTTTAATTGACATAAAATTAGAGGTTTTAAGGTGATAGATTAAAATCCCCAATTTGGTATAGTTGCTTGGAAACTAAAGCAAGATTGTTAGACCTCAGGGGTGGGAGAAGTGAGAGCTCTGGAGTGGTAGCCAATATCCTGTCAACCTAACCTCAGATTTAGGGACCAAACTCTGGATTAGTCAACGTTCTTTATGCACTCTCAGAGGGTAAGGAATAGGATTCCTCCTATTTGACACAATACAATTTTATATGAATTTTAAATGATTTTAATTACTTCACAATTCATAAACTCATTGTAAATGTTTGAACTCTTCATTACAAAAGTTTGTTTAGTATTTATAAGTTTACTTTTGAAGTTTAGCAATTAGTTTAGTTAACTTAATTCTTTTAACTGCATTTCATTTAGCATACACTAAGTTTACTTTAGATTTGTTTAGCGTACTTAAGTTTTTTAGATTGAATATCATGTTTGACGTTATAACCATAAGAATTTCCAAATCCTTGTGGGATCGGTACTCAGAACTCCATTAGAGCCCTTTATTTCTTGAGCGATACGTATACTTGTGTTATTATTACGGTTCAACAGCTTAAAGATTTTAAAAGATAAAACTATTTAAACTACATTATTTTTAATGGGATTGAACTGCATATTTACTATTTATGTTGTGGTGTGTGTATTTTAATATTGAAAGATATTTGCAACACACCACAAAAACTGCCCCATCAGTAGCTAGGAATGGTCTCCCTAAAATACTTTTATAAATATTGTATCTATTCTTATCATCCACTTTAACCAACACATTTTCTATAACCCCTTTAGGATAAGTGATAGATCAATCAGCTAACTCCAGGGTTACAGTAGTTAGAGAAATATCTCCTAAACCTAGTCTTTTAAAAATAGATAATGGCATTTTCACAATTTTTTTCTCCAATTGCACAAAGTATGATGAAACTGCGAGGATCTTTGAGTTTTTTAGGAAGCTTTTTCGAATTATTGCATTATACTCTTCACTAAGTGCAACAATCTCATAATCTTCAAACTTCTTTTTTTAATTTAAAATTTTTTTCATAAACTTTGCATAACTTGGCATTTATTCTAGAGCTTCTACAAAAGGTATATTAATTGTCATTTTTTTAAAATATCTTAAAAAATCTTGAAAATTGTTGATGAAATTTTTGTTATCTAAGTCTTTGAAGAAAAGGAGGTGGTGGTCTTTCTACATTATTCTTAGTTTGAAAAACATGTTTTTTCACTTCCTTAGGAATTCTTTCTTCGGATTTTTCATTTTCTTTATCTTCTCTCTCTACTTTGATTTCTTTCTGAACACTAACACTTTATTCCTTCCCACTTCTTAGTTGACAACTTTAACTTTCTCTTATTCTTTATTTTTAACTTTAGGATTGATCTCAACATTACTAGTAAGGGTTCCCTGAGACTTATTGCTAAGTGCATTAGAAATATGTCCCAGTTGATTTTATATGTTTCTTATAGCAGTACTCTAACTCTGTAATTGATTACCCATTCGTAACACCACTTCTTCTAAAGACAACTTCTTGTCCTTAACTTATTGATTAATTTTAAATCCAAGAGGATAAGTTGGTCTAAAGTTAGAATTACCGTGGTTGTTTCAGTTTCCCAATGGGTTTACTTGATTGTTCCCCCACTGTTGACTTTCACCACTAAAATTGTTATTCCAGTTACAGTTTGGATGGTTTTTCCAATCTAGGTTATAATAATTGGAGTATGGGTTATTGGGTCTTTTAAGAGCATTTATAGTTTCTAATGAAGTTTGATAATCAAGCATTTGTAATAATGAAGTTTCTTCAATTAATTCAGGTGTTTAAAAAAAATTCATTCCAATTTGGTTTATTTTCCTAGATAATGCAGCAACTTGTGAAGTAACTATTGAAATAGCATCATTATCATGAATATTGGCTACTTTCTTAGAATTTACCTTTTTGGAAGACCATTGAAAATTATTTGTAGTCATTTCTTCAATTAAAGCATAGGCTTCATCAAATGATTTAGACATTAATGAACCACCAGTAGTAGCATCTATGATAGAGCTAAGGGATCCAACTAATCCATTATAAAAAGTTTGAACAATTAATCAGTCTGGTAAAGCATGATGTGGAAACTTTTTAAGGAATTCCTTAAATCTTTCCCAAGCTTCATAAATTGACTACCCTTCATACTGAGTAAAAAAAGTAAAATCATTTCTAAGTTTAGCAGTTTTTGAAGGTGGAAAATACTTAGCCAGGAATTTTTGTGCCAAATCTCCTCAAGTTTTAATAAATCCAGGTGCTAGTGAATTTAATCACATCTTAGCTTTATCCCTTAATGAAAAAGGAAAAAATCTAAGTCTGATAGTAACATTTGATGCACCAACATATTTTAATGTAGCACACAGTTTTAAAAAGCTTTCAAGTTGTAAATTTGGATCCTCATTTAGTGTTCCCCCAAACTGATTGTTTTGTAGCATTTGTATTATTGTAGGTTTAAGTTCAAATTGGTTAGCCACTACAGCAGGAGTTTGAATATTTAAGTGAATTTCATCTGTCATAGGGTTAGCATTATCCCTTAGAGATTTTTGTAAATTATGATATTCATTTTCAACATTTTGAATTTCAATATTTTTTTGGGAAGTGTTCCCCATATCTTGAAAATTATGAAGTCTTCACTATTTTTGAATTTTTCTTATAATACATTCTAATTCAAAGTTTTAGGGCACTAAACCTTCATATCTCGAACTACACATACAAATGATCAAATTTAAGAAAATAAAACAACAAAACAAAAATAGTGAAGACTTCAATTTTTTTGGTTTTATATTTTTCAATTTTTATAATTATCAGATTTTAATTTTTTTAATTTTGTTTATTTTTAATTTTTTTGGTTTTTAATTTTAAATAAAATTGCAATTCAAAAAGTTTACTTTCCAAATTTAAAAAGTTTTGTTACCTATCCCTGGCAATGACGCCAAAAACTTGACCCGACCCGCAATTACGTGTACTTTAATTTTCCAAAATATTATCAAAAACTTGACCCAAATCATATTCAACGGCTATTATGAATAAATAAAACGATATGAAAAATAAATAATAAAACTTCACATTAGAGGTACTACGCAAGTATATGTATCATTCCAAGTAATATAGGATTTTTAAAAAACCCTAGTATCGATCCCACGAGGTAGTTGAACTCCTTTAAATTGGCTTGCAAAACTCAAAAGCAAATTCCATTTAAATTGTAGATTAAGTAAAAATGAAAAGATAATATTGGTTAATTCTAAATTAAAATAGATAGAAACAACTATAATTAATAGCTTAATAAAAGTAATTCTAATGAGTTTGAAAAATATGTAAAGATCTTTCCCCTTGCAATGAGATAATAATTTATGTAGAATTTCAATGACAAAAAATATGATGAAGTATTGTGACAAATATGAGCATTCCTATTCTTTACCCCCACCCGGTGCTATCAAAGTATATTGGCAAATTTGGAGCTTTTCAATAGCTTGGATAGTAGTGATGAGTAGATTCTGGCCTCTCACCCCCAGATTACCCACTATGCCCTATCTATATGACCTACTAGGTACCCTTAAGATCCAAAATTTAAACAGAATTTGAAAAAGAATCTAGTTCGTCACTTTAGAAACATCAATTCTCCGCCCATCAAAACTTATCTCTCTATTTATATGCACTCCCCTTTAAGTGATTGCAACGGTTCTGCCTAGAATGAAATGTTACACTCTCTAGTTGGGTGAAATCATAACCCTCTCAGGTGTTTATGTTTCTCAACCGATTTTAACCTCACAAGTGGCCAATTTATAAAGTCAATGAAGAATTGGTGAAAATGTCATCACAATTTTTAAAAGTAAAAAGAAATCCTTAAATCATTCTCATCCCACAAGATTAATTCCCAAGAGCAAGGAAAAAGAAAGAGAACTACTCAAAATTCATGGACAAAAAAACAAAAACACTAAATTTGTATTGAAATCCAGGTCTTAGAAACAAAAACTTAAACACAAATACAAAGTATCTTATGTCTTCTCCCCAACACAAATTCTGGAGTCTCCTTGAAGAATTCTCCAAACACTTACTCTTACAACACAAAACACACATAAACTCACACTTAAATACAAAAGTGAGACTTCCGAAAGCCTTCTAATGCTGCGAAAAAGTCCTCTTTTTCGTCCAATATTTGTCCATATTAATTGAGCTCTCTGAAAATAACCAAGGGTTCCTTTAAATGCTCCTTTAAAATTTGACCAAATTCAATGAATCTTCTAGAAGAGAAATTATTGGAGCTATAATGCCCACTACACGCATCGGTGGCCCTATAGTACGAGGGGTGATGCTATGGTGCCACGTAAATTGCACCATTTTTTTTGTTTTTCCCTCATTTTCTTTAGACGTCCATTCCATGTACCTGAAACCAAAAACAAAAATAACTTTCTTTAAAGTACAATATCTATGTAAAAAAAGATCATAAAATATGCACTAAAAATAGCTAATTTTAAGGTGGATCATGCTTCATTTCCATATAGCAATGTTTCAGGTGCCCTGTATATAACTGAATCAAATGAAACATATGGAGTGGTATTTTATCCTTACCTTCTCTAATTTTTTAGTGGAATTATGAAGAATAGATGAAAGAGGGTTCTAGATAGTAATGTTTCGGTGCCCTTTATGTAATTACCTCAATTAGAAAATAAGCAATGGTTAACTTTAATGTTTGATAGAGAATTTGAAAAATAGATGAAAGAGGGAGCTTGATTTGAAAATAACAAATGTTTCAGCTGCCCTGTATGTAATTGCCTCAAATGAAAAATATGTGATGGGGTTTTATCACTATCTTAGATGTTTGAGTGAGAATTTGAGAAATAGATAAAAAAAGGGTGGTTGATTTGTAGAGGGCGATGTTTTGGGTGCCCTATATGTAATTGCCTCAAATAAAAAATAAGGGATGGGGTTTTATCACTACCTTTGATGTTTGAATGAGAATTTAAAATTTGAATGAAAGAGGGTGCAAATTTGTAAATAATAAAGTTTTGGGTGCCCTGTATGTAATTGCCTCAGGTGAAAAATATGAGATGGGCTTTTTTCATTAGCTTTGATGTTCATAGTGGTGTTGGTGTAGTATGGTGTGGTGTGGTGTGGTGTTGATGTTGGTGGTGTTGTCGGTAATGTGGTGGTGGTGATGATATGTTTATACTATTGATGATTCTGTAATGGTTTTGTGGTATGATATTGGTGTTGTGGTAGTAGTTTGGTGTGGTGTTGATGGTGGTGGTAATGTTGGTAATGCGGTGATGGTGATAATTTTATGATAGTTTCAGTGATGTTGTGGTGATTGTGTGGTGTTTTGGTGATGTTGTGGTGATTGTATGGTGTGTTAGTGGTTTTGTGGTTTTGATGTTGACAATTATTTTCTTTTCATTAGCAATGCTAATTTTCTTTGATTTGTGGTATCTTAAATGATACTTTTTGTTTTTTATGGAAAATATTTATCTTGACTAGTTCTTTTTATGTTAGTATCACAGTGGTTAAGACAAAAGAAATCAATTCTTCTGTTATGTGGGAAAAAAATTTTAAACTAATACCTCTACCTTAAGGAGATCGATTTGAGAAATAGACCAACAACCTATTTTAACATGGCAGGCTATCAAAAAATTATAAAAGGATTTAAGAAAAGCATTTGAAGGGAATGTGATAGAATGCAATTGAAATCAAATGGGATCAATTAAAAAAGGGCTGGAAATTTTGGAATGAATTGAAACGAGGATTCACAGGCTTGGATTGAGATCCGATAAAGAGAACTATTGATGTTTTGGAAGAATGGTTGACCGAGAAATTGGAGGTGAGAATTTATGAAACATATGCAGCTTTTTTCAACTTTTTTTTCCTTAGAGACATCAACAAATCAGTCTCCCATTCCTTTATAGGCAGTGTCAAATGAAAATAAAATTTAAATTTCGTGTCATTGAACCTGTGCTGGAAGAGAAGTTGAATCATATGATTGGTGAAGTCATGAAAATGGGTGATCATGCATGGGCTTCTAATGAGTGAGACTTTGTTGGCATAACTGAGAAATTAGATGTCAAACAAACAGTTGAATCCAATGAAGGGCCAGCCTGAACTTCAAGAAAAAGATTAATGTTGGTGTAGTTTTCATTAGAATTCAAATCCACACTTAATGATATCATGCACCAATGACCCTAACACATCAAGCAACTTCTATTCAGTAAGTAATATAAATTCTAGAATCAAGTCCAAAAACTTATGAAGAAATGTCATTATACTTGTTCTCTATAAATTTGCTTTAAAATCCTACCCATCGAGAGTTCCCATGACTGCAGGGTCAATTATTCATGTTATTTTCATGACAACCGAGACTCGTAAATATCATTTTATTTGTTGAACATATCATATTTATTTTTACATGGTGTCGATATTTATATCACTATTTGTGACTTTACATGTGCTCTACTTTTGTTATGGTCAGTTGAGAAATAGTACACACGACACTCACACATTCAATTCTTTTCCAAGAACTCTGAAATATAACTCTCAGCTGCCATCCCCATGTTTGTTTGACTTTCAACAAATTAGAAGGTATTTTCACTGCAATACTAGTTATTATATTTTTTTTCAGATAAATATTATTTGGTAGATGTTGGATACTCCTAATAAAGATGGTGCCTCAAACCATTTCTTGATATTAAAAACCACATTACTGATTTTTAATGAGTCGGCAATGCCACTCAGGGTAGGAAATAGATGTTTAACAAGTGCCACTCATCCTTATGAGGTGTCCTTGAAAGGACGCTTGGAGTTTTGAAGAAAAAATGGGTCATTCTGGCATATGCCAACTTGTCTGTTTCAAAAACGAGTGTAAATTTGGGTCTTCACAAGGGATCTCTACAACTACAATCAACAAATTTCTTCATGCAATGATATTGACTTCAATAAGGCTAGTGAAGATCATTCAAAAGCCCATGATGAAGCATATGAATATCACTTGGGACAATATTTATCACAGGCTGAAAGTGACTTGACTAAAACTTACAGTCAGGATGGAGAAGGTGCAAGGTATCTGATAGAGTTGAGAGATTGAATTATGGATTCCATCATTGGTGGTTGACTGGAGTGAATTATGGGTGTCTTCTTTGATACTTTATTTACAATGTGTTAGAAAACGTTTATTATTTATTGAACTGGTGGTTTATACAACAATATCCATTTTGAATCTCAATGTAGGGTAGCTTCTATTTAAAGTTCTTTTGCATGTATTTCTGCCCCACTTGGATGACCTGTGAGACAACTACAGGCATAATATATAATGTAAGTCTTTATTGTACATTTTCTTTTTTGGTTTAGAGGTTTATGATGAGATATTTGACCTTATGAGTTCTTCTGGATGACCTATATGTCACTATTGGCTCTTGACACATATACAATCATCGTGAAGGCAACCAAGTACCTCTCTTTTTTAGTCGTATGACTGTTGAGGTTCTTCTGGATGTCCTTTGAGGTGATATGCATATGTGACATGATTGATATTATGTGATTTAAAGGCAACCAAGAACACTTTTTTTATAAGGTCTACTATATTTTTATGGTGACAGATTCATTAGTTTATACTATATTCTCTGAGACCTCACAATTTCATAACACTTGTATTGAGTATTTGCACTGTTGCATATAAAGGTTTGTGCTTTGTTATTTTAAACCTTCATAAAAGATGAGTTCGAGGACTTCTGGTACCTCCAGAGCATTATACTACTACTGTGGACTATAATTTTTTCTGTAGGTTTTGCAATAGTCACATAGCTGCGGGAGACAATTTTACAGGTGTACAATGAGAAGAACTGAAAGTTGTAGCTACCTTCGGTAGGCAAATGAGTTCGAGGACTCCACTGTCGTAGTGATCAGACAAAGAGAGTTTCGCTGGTAGATGAATTATCTTGTTACATTAATCAAGTGCATTTTAAAAATATATTATCATATTACTAGTATAATGTTAATATTTTTTTTTTAATTTTCATGTTTTTCACTGTTTAGTGAGGTGTCTGTTTATATTTTGTAGCATTAAAACTGGATATTTACTTTCAAGTACGAAATGTGCTAGCAGGATTGTTCTGTTGTAAACAACAATATACCATAGTGGCAGAAAATTCATTTGTTTAGAAACAGTTGCAGCACAGCTGTTGTAAAATTACAAAAAATAAACAANGCTTTCAAGTACGAAATGTGCTAGCAGGATTGTTCTGTTGTAAACAACAATATACTATAGTGGCAGAAAATTCATTTGTTTAGAAACAGTTGCAGCACAGCTGTTGTAAAATTACAAAAAATAAACAAACACCCAAACTTCTCCACTGCAGCTACTGCACAACAGCTTCCTAACACAGTTTTACGCAACAACTTTTTAATAAGCTACAGCTGCCCAAACAGACCGTAAGTTATAGTTCAAAAGTTATTCAGAATGATCTGCAATGATTAATTCAGGTTTGCAAGTTGAATGCAATTACATATAGCATAAGAAATTTCCAGCAACAATGACGCTTAAAATTTTATGCACTAAAAATCTAGTTTTCGTGCTGTTTCACCTTAAAAAATTATCATTAATATTCAAAGATAATGATTAAGAGAGACCAACATTTGTCATAATTANCAACTTCTCCACTGCAGCTATTGCACAACAGCTTCCTAACACAGCTTTTACGCAACAACTTTTTAATAAGCTACAGCTGCCCAAACAGACCGTAAGTTATAGTTCAAAAGTTATTCAGAATGATCTGATATGATTAATTCAGGTTTGCAAGTTGAATGCAATTAGATATAGCATAAGAAATTTCTAGCAACAATGACGCTTAAAATTTTATGCACTAAAAATCTAGTTTTCGTGTTGTTTCACCTTAAAAAATTATCATTAATATTCAAAGATAATGATTAAGAGAGACCAACATTTGTCATAATTANTGTACAATTTTATATTTTCTTGTGAAGGTGTAGAGCCAATCTATTGGGATTTTGGTGGTGTGTAGGTTGGGATTGGAATTTGTCCTGGTTTCGGGCAAGAATTCAAGCCCAAAATTGGATTGCCTTGGTGGATTTGAGAGGAGCAAATTGGTTGCAATGTACTAAGGGTCTCTTAGAGAAGTTCTCTGAGGAGTTTTACAGGCCTTAGTAAAAAATTTTTACCACACCTTTCCATGGTCGTGAGGGGTAGATTTTATAGAAATTGGCCAATGGGGAGCTTGGCTGGCCAATTGAGAGGTTAGCCCCACTGCTTAGGTGTCAAGCAAGGGATCTATTGGCTCAATTTTGGCTAAGGTGGCCTCTTGGCATGAGTTTGGGTTTTGGCCATGTGGGGGCTCACGGCTTTAGGTTTTAGCTTGGGTTAAAATGGCTAACCAAGGGTAGGATCAGGGTTAAAGCTTATAATGATCAGTAAAAATGACACCACAGGGTATGTACATGTGTCCTTGATTTAACCTCTTTATTATCCCCTTTAAAGATTAAAATTAAAATTTTTACCCATGAGATAAATATCAAGCCTAACCATGGGTTGATGGCTGGCTTTAAACTCAACCCCCTAGATTCTAGGATGAGCTAAGGTAGGGCTCATTTGACCATACCAAGCTCAATTGGTTTGGATTTAGTCATAAGTCCAAAAAGGTGAATATGACCAAATCTTGTGTTTTAACTAGGTTAGGCATGTCAATTAGCCCAATTAAATATGGTATTTGGTGTAAGAGACCATGAGGAACAACTTTTATGAAGGGTGAAAGTCATTTTGATGTCAATTGGTTAATCAATTTGGTGGATTTTTTATTTTTGACCCATTTTAAGCATATTGGGCTGTTAATTGGTTAATCAATTTGGTGGATTTTTTATTTTTGACCCATTTTAAGCATGTTGGGCTAAGCATGGGTCAAACTTGGGCTAGCCATGGGCTAAGCTCAAATTGATTGTTGTGGTTGGTGAAGAATGGTTAACCAATTTGGTGGATTTTTGATTTTTGACCCATTTTAAGCATGTTGGGCTAAGTTGGTTAATCAATTTGGTGGATTTTTGATTTTTGACCCATTTTAAGCATATTGGGCTAAGTTTGATCAAACTTGGGCTAGCCATGGGCTAAGCTCAAATTGATTGTTGTGGTTAGTGAAGAACATCATTAAACTTGAGCTAGCCATGGGCTAAGCTCAAATTGATTGTTGTGGTTGGTGAAGAACATCATAACAAATTGGGCTAGCTTTGGGCTAAGCTCAAATTAATTATTTTATTTGGTGTAAAACATCATTAAAACAATTTGGTGGATTTTTGATTTTTGACCCATTTTAAGCATATTGGGCTAAGTTTGGGTCAAATTTGGGCTAGCCATGGGTTAAGCTCAAATTGATTGTTGTGGTTGGTGAAGAACATCATTATTAAAGGGCTAGTCATGGGCTAAGTCCAAATTGATTGTTATGTTTGGTGTAAAACATCATAATGAACAAGGCTAGCCATGGGCTAAGCTCAAATCGATTGTTGTGGTTGGTGAAGAACATCATTATGAACAATGGATTTTTTATTTTTGACCCATTTTAAGCATGTTGGGCTAAGTTTGGGTCAAACTTGGGCTAGGATTTTTGATTTTTGACCCATTTTAAGCATATTGGGCTAAGTTTGGGTCAAACTTGAGCTATTTTGGTATAAGCTCAAATTAATTGTTTTATTTGGTGTAACACATCATTATGAACAACTTTCATGAAGGGGCTCAAATTGATTGTTGGGGTTGGTGAAGAACATCATTATGAACAACTTTCATGGGCTAAGCTCAAATTGATTATTGTGGTTGGTGAAGAACATCATAATGAACAATTTTCATGAAAGGCTAAGTCCAAATTAATTGTTTTTTTTGATGTAAAATGTCATGATGAACAACTTTCATGAAGGATGAAAGTTGTTTTGAAGTTGATTTGATGGTCAATTTGAATGGGTTTTGATGGGTTTGGATTTAGACCTAACTTAAGCATGTAGGGCTAAACTTGGGTCAAACTTGGGCTAGCTTTGGGCTAAGCTCAAATTAATTATTTTGGCTGGTGTAAAACATCATAATGAACAATTTTCATGAAGGATGAAAATTATTTTGAAGTTGACTTGATGGTCAATTTGAATGGGTTTTGATGGGTTTAGGTTTTGGACCCAAATTAGGAATGTAGGGCTAAACTTGGGTCAAACTTGGGCTAGCTTTAAGCTAAGCTCAAATTAATTCTTGTGTTTGGTCACAAATGACTTTATAAAGGATTTTCAATAAAAATTGGATGCCAATTTGAGGTTTAAGGCATTCAATTGTTGAGATTTGGGGTGTTAGCCAATATTGGGGCTAATTAGGGGTTTTGGTCAAAGATGGTCAAATTTACCAAATTGGACCATAGTGTAGTGGGACAAAATGAAATCGAGAATATTTTGGATTTATTGGGATTTTTTGGGAATTTTTAGAATTTTTGGATTTTTGGGCCATGGAGGGGTATTTTGGTAATTTGGTCATTTTTGTCATTTTTGGCAAATTTGGATGTATTCAAAGTATTTGGAATGAGTTTTGATCAGTTATGGGTATTTTGGCCAAATTTGGATCCCAAGGACATTTATGTAATTTGGAGGTGCCTAGGGGCAAAAGACCAAGTTGGGCATTTCAAGTGCAATTGGGTAGAAACCGATTTTGAATGAGTCATGGACCAATGAAATCTCCATTTTGGGTCCCCAGAGTATTGTGAGGGTTTTGTGAGGGTATTGTGGGATCTTTGAAGTCTCATTTTGGGTCCCCATATATTGGTCTTAGCCATGTGAGGGTATTGTGAAGATATGGTGAAGGTATAGTGTACCTTAGCTCCAAACTAACAGCTAGGGTTAATCCTAAGGCCAAGTAACCCTATAGGAACTCTTTTGGAGCTCCCCCATAATGATCTTACCTTCTAAATATTAGAGGTTATGACCAATATGTGGAACTTCAGGTCGAGTAAAGAAAAGAGTTTTGAGTTTCTAATGGTGAGGGTACCTTTTCTAGTTTTCTAAGCGCTGAGTAAAGAGAAGAGTTTTGAATTTCTAATGGTGAGGGTACCTTTTCTAGTTTTCTAAGACGTAGAAAGAAGAGTTTTGAATTTCTAATGGTGGGGGTACCTTTTCTAATTTTCTAAGATTAGTCAAAGTTTTGAATTTCTAATGCTGAGGAGTACCTTTTCTAATTTTCTAAGACTAGTCAATAGGAAAGTCCTATGGCTAGACCTAGGCTACAATACCTTTTCTAATTTTCTAAGATTAGTCAAAGTTTTGAATTTCTAATGCTGAGGAGTACCTTTTCTAATTTTCTAAGACTAGTCAATAGGAAAGTCCTATGGCTAGACCTAGGCTACAATACCTCTTCTAATTTTCTCTAAGACTAGTCAATAGAGAAAGTCCTATGGCTAGACCTAGGATACTGAAGAAGTTTCTAGACCTCAACCAAAAGTGAGGTCAAAGGCTTTGAATTTCTAATGGTGGGGTACCTCTTCTAATTTTCTAAGACTAGTCAATAGGACTCCTATGGCTAGACCTAGGCTACTAAAGAAGTTTCTAGACCTCAACCAAAAGTGAGGTCAAAAGTTTTGAATTTCTAATAGGGTACCTCTTCTAGTTTTCTAAGACTAGTCAATAGGAAAGATCCTATCGCTAGACCTAGGCTACTAAAGAAGTTTCTAGACCTCAACCAAAAGTGAGGTCAACAAATGTTTCGGTGCCCTTTATGTAATTACCTCAATTAGAAAATAAGCAATGGTTAACTTTAATGTTTGATAGAGAATTTGAAAAATAGATGAAAGAGGGAGCTTGATTTGAAAATAACAAATGTTTCAGCTGCCCTGTATGTAATTGCCTCAAATGAAAAATATGTGATGGGGTTTTATCACTATCTTAGATGTTTGAGTGAGAATTTGAGAAATAGATAAAAAAAGGGTGGTTGATTTGTAGAGGGCGATGTTTTGGGTGCCCTCCATGTAATTGCCTCAAATAAAAAATAAGGGATGGGGTTTTATCACTACCTTTGATGTTTGAGTGAGAATTTGAAATTTGAATGAAAGAGGGTGCAGATTTGTAAATAATAAAGTTTTGGGTGCCCTGTATGTAATTGCCTCAGGTGAAAAATATGAGATGGGCTTTTTTCATTAGCTTTGATGTTCATAGTGGTGTTGGTGTAGTATGGTGTGGTGTGGTGTGGTGTTGATGTTTGTGGTGTTGTCGGTAATGTGGTGGTGGAGATGATATGTTTATACTATTGATGATTTTGTAATGGTTTTGTGGTATGATATTGGTGTTGTGGTAGTAGTTTGGTGTGGTGTTGATGGTGGTGGTAATGTTGGTAATGCGGTGATGGTGATAATTTTATGATAGTTTCAGTGATGTTGTGGTGATTGTGTGGTGTTTTGGTGATGTTGTGGTGATTGTATGGTGTGTTAGTGGTTTTGTGGTTTTGATGTTGACAATTATTTTCTTTTCATTAGCAATGCTAATTTTCTTTGATTTGTGGTATCTTAAATGATACTTTTTTGTTTTTTATGGAAAATATTTATGTTGACTAGTTCTTTTTATGTTAGTATCACAATGGTTAAGACAAAAGAAATCAATTCTTCTGTTATGTGGGAAAAAAATTTTAAACTAATACCTCTACCTTAAGGAGATCGATTTGAGAAATAGACCAATAATCTATTTTAACATGGCAGGCTATCAAAAAATTATAAAAGGATTTAAGAAAAGCATTAGAAGGGAATGTGATAGAATGCAATTGAAATCAAATGGGATCAATTAAAAAAGGGCTGGAAACTTTGGAATGAATTGAAACGAGGATTCACAGGCTTGGATTGAGATTCGATAAAGAGAACTATTAATGTTTTAGAAGAATGGTTGACCGAGAAATTGGAGGTGAGAATTTATGAAACATATGCAGCTTTTTTCAAATTTTTTTTCTTTAGAGACGTCAACAAATCAGTCTCCCATTCCTTTATAGTAAGTGTCAAATGAAAATAAAATTAAAATTTTGTGTCATTGAACCTGTGCTGGAAGAGAAGTTGAATCAAATGATTGGTGAAGTCATGAAAATGGGTGATCTTGCATGGGCTTCTAATGAGTGAGACTTTGTTGGCATAACTGAGAAATTAGATGTCAAACAAATAGTTGAATCCAATGAAGGGCCCAGCCTGAACTTCAAGAAAAAGATTAATGTTGGTGTAGTTTTCATTAGAATTCAAATCCACACTTAATGATATCATGCACCAATGACCCTAACACATCACAAGCAACTTCTATTCAGTAAGTAATACAAATTCTAGAATCAAGTACAAAAATTTATGAGGAAATGTCATTATACTTGTTCTTTATAAATTTGCTTTAAAATCCTACCCATCGATAGTTCCCATGACTGCAGGGTCAATTATTCATGTTATTTTCATGACAACGGAGACTCGTAAATATCATTTTATTTGTTGAACATATCATATTTATTTTTACATGGTGTCAGTATTTATATCACTATTTGTGACTTTACATGTGCTCTACTTTTGTCATGGTCAGTTGAGAAATAGTACACATGACACTCACATATTCAATTCTTTTCCAAGAACTTTGAAATATAACTCTCAGCTGCCACCCCCATGTTTGTTTGACTTTCAACAAATTAGAAGGTATTTTCACTGCAATACTAGTTATTATATTTTTTCCAGATAAATATTATTTGATCGATGTTGTATACTCCTAATAAATATGGTGCCTCAAACCATTTCTTGATGTTAAAAACCACATTATTGATTTTTAATGAGTCGGCAATGTCACTCAGGGTAGGAAAGAGATGTTTCACAAGTGTCACTCATCCTTTTGAGGTGTCCTTGAAAGGAAGCTTGGAGTTTTGAAGAAAAAATAGGTCATTCTGACATATGCCAACTTGTCTGTTTCAAAAACGAGTGTAAATTTTGGTTTTCAGAAGGGATCTCTACAACCACAATCAACAACCTTCTTCATGCAATGATATTGACTTCAATAAGGCTAGTGAAGATCATTCAAAAGCCCATGATGAAGCATATGAATATCAATTAGGACAATGTTTATCACAGGCTGAAAGTGACTTGACTAAAACTTACAGTCAGGATGGAGAAGGTGCAGGGTAGCTGATAGAGTTGAGAGATTGAATTATGGATTCAATCATTGGTGGTTGACTGGAGTGAATTATGGGTGTCTTCTTTGATACTTTATTTACAATGTGTTAGAAAACGTTTATTATTTATTGTACTGGTGGTTTATACAACAATATCCATTTTGAATCTCAATGTAAGGGCGCTTCTATTTAAAGTTCTTTTGCATGTATTTCGGCCCCACTTGGATGACCTGTGAGACAACTACAGACATAATATATAATGTAAGTCTTTATTGCACATTTTCTTTTTTGGTTTAGAGGTTTATGATGAGATATTTGACCTTATGAGTTCTTCTGGATGACCTATATGTCACTATTGGTTCTTGACACATATACAATCATCGTGAAGGCAGCCAAGTACCTCTCTTTTTTAGTCGTATGACTATTGAGGTTCTTCTGGGTGTCCTTTGAGGTGATATGCATATGTGACATGATTGATATTATGTGATTTAAAGGAAACCAAGAACACTTTTTTTATAAGGTCTACTATTTTTTTATGGTGACAGATTCATTAGTTTATACTATATTCTTTGAGACCTCACAATTTCATAAAACTTGTATTGAGTATTTGCATTGTTGCATATAAAGGTTTGTGCTTTGTTATTTTAAACCTTCATAAAAGTTGAGTTCGAGGACTTCTGGTACCTCTAGAGCATTATACTACTACTGTGGACTACAATTTTTTCTGTAGGGTTTGCAACAGTCACATAGCTGCGGGAGACAATTTTACAGGTGTACAATGAGAAGAACTTAAAGTTGTAGCTACCTTCGGTAGGCAAATGAGTTCGAGGACTCCACTGCCGATAGTGATCAGACAAAGAGAGTTTCGCTGGTAGATGAATTATCTTGTTACATTAATCAAGTGCATTTTAAAAATATATTATCATATTACTAATATAATGTT
>JXCR01081460.1:160253-185804 GCA_002079205.1 Phalaenopsis hybrid cultivar
GTCAATGAGTTTTGAATCTCTTTATCATCAATAACAATAATGATGGGACTTTTTTAGCCCTTCAAAATGAGATTCTAAAGTCTTATGTCATAAAATTGCAAAAACATCCTCCTCCAACTTTTTCAAAAATAAAAAAGCAGTAAAAAGTGGCGGTTAAATGGTAGAGTGGCTTTCATTTATTTTATCAGTATTAAGATCAAAAGACATATTTAAGGAAAATCAAATCATGTAAATTCCATGGATAACTCTTCTAATGTAATACCAAAGAATGTGTAGCCAAGAATTCGAAACCAATAGTTAATATATGTGAACCCAAGAAAGAGGATGAATTGGGCTTGTTATTTTTTCAAATTTGCTTATTTTTTATATATTCCTGGAAGTAATCTCTAAATTAAATTATAGCTTAATTCATGGCCTTTTATGTTAGAGTTGTATTAAATTTTTTGTGGATATTTTTGTTGGATGTTAGTGAAGACTAAGCAAAGTCATGATATCAAGTCTGATGTTATTTTTTCTACTCTTAAAATATGCAATAATTGGATAGTTCTATTAGTTATTTTAGGCTTAAAAAAGTTTTAATGTATTATTAAGGTGTGTAAAGATCAAATTTTAAGTTTTTAATGGAGAGAAAGAAGGAGAGTGATAATAGGTCAAGGGCATCCTAGTTAGGGATTCTTCTTATAAGTGGCTTGGAGAATTTATTTTAATTGATGTAGAAAGGAGAAAAAACCTAGAGAATAAAATTTGATATATTAAAATGGAGGTAGGAGACAGAGAGGAAGATCAATTAGGGAATAGAATAATTATAGCTTCCACCAATAATAACCCAAGAGGAGTTGGCCATCAAATAGACCAACAAGAAGTTTGACCACCAAAGACATAACCATGGAAATCTCATATTTAAAATTTTATTAATATACTATAAAAATAATTTTCTATTTCATCAAATTAAATATTTAAATGATTATATTAGGTTTTAATGCTTAAAATTAAATAAAATAAGGTAAAAAGGGAAATATTCAAACTTAAATGAGAAAAAACTGACGTGAAGTAGAACAACTTAATTCCACTCACAATTAAGCTTGGTTAGGTCTCCAAAAAATGAAATTAAAATAAACATAATGGGAGACAACTAAAAAAAAGTCGCCTACATGATGAAAAATATTAAAAATTAAGGTATTTTATATCTCATAATTTTAAATTTTAAATTCATATTTAAATCATGCATAAAAGTTCTAATTCTTTGAAATATTAACTTCCTCAACTTTTTTTACTTAATTTAAATTTCTTAGTTTTTGATATATCCTTTATACGAGGACATTTATACTCTTATTTTTACCTTTAACCCATAATTTTGCTCATGCAGTGGAGACATAAAAAATTATNTAGTTGGCCATCAAACGGACCACCAAGAAGTTTGGCAACCAAAGACATAACCATGAAAATCTCATATTTAAAATTTTATTAATGTACTGTAAAAAATAATTTTCTATTTCATCAAATTAAATATTTAAATGATTATATTAGGTTTTAATGCTTAAAATTAAATAAAACAAGGTAAATAGGGAAATATTCAAACTTAAATAAGCAAAAACTGAAGTGAAGTAAAACAACTTAATTCCACTAGCAATTAAGCTGGGTTAGGTCTACAAAAAAAATGAAATTAAAATAAAAGTAATGGGAGACAACTAAATAAAAGTCTCCTACATGATGAAAAATATTAAAAATTAAAGTATTTTATATCTCATAATTTTAAATTTTAAATTCATATTTAAATCATGCATAAAAGTTATAATTCTTTGAAATATTGACTTCCTCAACTTTTTTTACTTAATTTAAATTTCTTAGTTTTTGATATATCCTTTATATGAGGACATTTATACTCTTATTTTTACCTTTAACCCATAATTTTGCTCATGCAGTGGAGACATAAAAAATTATNCATAACCTATGCAAGGAGTTAAGAGTCACTTTTAACTTCATATATAGAGAAGGCAATAGACCTGTTAATCTCTTGACTAAAAGTGGGGGTGAATCCCACAAAGTTTTTGTTTCCTCCTCCCCCACCTCTCCTCCTAGTTTTTTGCTCCAGGGGAATTTATTTAAAGCCCCACACCTCAGAGCTGTAACTTCTNGATAACCTATGCAAGGAGTTAAGAGTCACTTTTAACTTCATATATAGAGAAGGCAATAGACTTGTTAATCTCTTGGCTAAAAGTGGGGGGTGAATCCCACAAAATTTTTGTTTCCTCCTCACCCACCTCTCCTCCTAGTTTTTTGCTCCAGGGGAATTTATTTAAAGCCCCACACCTCAGAGCTGTAACCGCTTTTTGATCTTGATAGAAATTCTCCTTTCGAAAAAAAAAAATTATATGTATATATATTTATATAATCTTTTGCATACTATATAAGCATTACTCCTCGATTATTATAAAATTTATCTAGTGATAAAAATAAGTTGTNTTCTTTTTGATCTTGATAGAAATTCTCCTTTCTGAAAAAAAAAATTATATGTATATATATATATATATATATGTATATATATATAAAATCTTTTGCATACTATATAAGCATTACTCCTCGATTATTATAAAATTTATCTAGTGATAAAAATAAGTTGTTCATAAGTTTAAAACAAAAAAAAGACAAAGCAAAAAAGTTAATCCACACTTAAGAAGTAATAAGATATTCAAAATTAATATAATCACAAAATCTAGAAACTAGGTATATGCCCTTTCAGTCATCTGGACTACCCTCAATTGCAAACTTCAGTTGTCTAGGAATCAGTTTCCACTGCCGAACCAGACATGAGTGACATCAAGCGATAGCCACCACCGAAAGCAATGAAAAGATGCAGAATAATAGCCAATAAAATAAATTGGAAACATGAGCACTTGCAAGGGAAGACTTTAACCATATATTAAACAAATGAGCACTGCTAAATAAAATAAATTTAATTCACTCAAAATTATGAGATATCTGAATTACAAGACAAAATTTATTTGAATTCTAAAATAAAACAAAAATATTTTTTTTTTTTCCGTGTTAATAGGGGTGTAAACGAGCCGAACACGAGCTGAGCTCAAAAAGTGTGTTTGTGTTCGGCTCGTTTGTTTAATGAGCCGAACACGAGCCGTTCACGAACAAAGAGTNTTATCATTTTATGTGAATTACTGATTAACATTAAAATATTCCATCCCCCATTACTTGATATTGACCAAATTTCATGTTTATTATTTAAGATTATTTGGCATCAATGCCCCCACTATCATCTCTATATGCACTAATTAATAATTTAAAAAATATAAATATTCATTATTTTGGCTAGAAAATATCTATTAGCTGTTATCAAAAGATGCACTTACATTTACTTGATCTCCTCAATACTATTTGATACTTAGAAAATTTTGATTTATAATTTCAATCAATCACTAGCATCTAGAACAATTTAGCAACCATCATATGTTGCCCATCTAAGAATCCAATAAGATTATGTTTTCAATCAATCATATTCTGACCATTCCAACCTTTTTTGGTTGCCTAACTTGAAGTTTGACACCTTAACTTTTTTTTCTTAATACCATAAAAGGAGACATCTTTGATAGGTAATATCTATTACATTATTCTAATGACTTCTTTAGATAACTAAAACAGATTCCCCGGTAATCCTTGAACATAATAATGGAAAGATGCAAACTGCGTGAAGCTTCATTAGTTATTCTTTTCCTAAACTTCTTATGTAAAAATTCTTTTTACTCATTATGGTATATATATATATTTGTGTGTGTGCGCACCCGCGCGAAAGACCTGGCTCATTGGTGTGGCCTCTGCCATAAGTCCCTCAGGTCGGGGGCTCAAATCCCGTAGCGCGGGCTCTTCGAATTAGAATCAAGCATATCGGAGTCTCAACCCATATAGGGGAATCAATATTTANTTCGGGTCGGGGGTTCAAATTCCGTAGCGCGGGCTCTTCGAATTAGAATCAAGCATATCGGAGTCTCAACCCATATAGGGGAATCAATATTTAGTTCCCACTGGACCAAATATCGATTTCACATGTAAAGAGAGAGAAAGAGAGAGATAGGTACTTTAAATGTTTATTATATTCCACGGAGAGATGCTTACCATCCATAAATTTTAGCTANAGGTGCCCACTGGACCAAATATGGATTTCACATGTAAAGAGAGAGAGAGAGAGAGAGAGATAGGTACTTTAAATGTTTATTATATTCCACGGAGAGATGCTTACCATCCATAAATTTTAGCTAAACTCATTAATATCATAAAAATATGATTTTACCAATATCTCTATATGTAAAATAAAAGGATATAATACCATAGTTAAACAAGATGTTATATCACTTTAGTCTCGAGCCATAATGCCAAAAGCAGTGGAAGGAATTAAGTGGGAGACATTTGAGGGAAAAAAAAAAGGATTTCCAATGCCTTTTCCCATCCTTTTCTTAGAACATGGCCGAAGTGTTAAGACTATTGTGCTAAAATTTTAATTATTAATAAAGCTGCCCCACAATTTCACATCTCATAAAAAACTAATAGATTANATCTTTCGCTTTAGTCTCCAGCCATAATGAAAGCAGTGGAAGGAATTAAGTGGGAGACATTTGAGGGAAAAAAAAAAGGATTTCCAATGCCTTTTCCCATCCTTTTCTTAGAACATGGTCTAAGTGTTAAGTCAAAGTAACTTTAATTAATTATTGTGCTAAAATTTTAATTATTAATAAAGCTGCCCCACAATTTCACATCTCATAAAAAACTAATAGATTATTTTGATTATTTATTTTTTTTTTAATTTTCAAATAATAACTTTGATTTCTATATATTTTGCCTTTTTATGCTTTTGCAAAATCAAATAAATTTTCAGTGCTATATATTTTTGAAATAATTTAATGAAAGTTATTCTAAACATCGTTAATTATCGTGAACGATAGATCTGTACTATAGTATGCTGATATTAAGTTTGAATAAGATATGTGCAGATAGATGCGAATTTGATGGTATTTAGTGGTATTTGCTGGTGGTATCGTGATAGTAAAGTATCGCCACAATATCACAAAATACCACTAATCGACACATGCAGATTCCACACGTAATATTCCTTTTCCAATATAATNCAAATAATTTAAAGAAAGTTATTCTAAACATTGTTAATTGTCGACACCGATAGATCTGTACTATAGTATGCTGATATTAAGTTTGAATAAGATATGTGCAGATAGATGCAAATTTGATGGTATTTAGTGGTATTTGCTGGGGGTATTGTGATAGTAAAGTACTGCCACAATATCACAAAATACCACTAATCGACACATGCAGATTCCACACGTAATATTCCTTTTCCAATATAATATATATATATATATATATATATATANTTGCCCAAAACATAGCCACTACTTCTGTCTCCAGTGCATGCACTGTAGTAATTGGTGATTGAAAGAACAACAAACATCGACCATGATGATCACTAAACACACCCCCAATTCCCGCCCCATTAGAGGAAAAACTTCCATCAGTATTTGCTTTGATACTGGGGTAAGCAAGTTTATCCCAGTAAACTTTAATCACATAGAAGTAGTAAGGCCAACTGCTCTATGAATGTTCAAGATGTAGTGGAACTTCTTTAGTTGGATAAGTTTTCTGATAAATGCTAAGCAATCAACAGCTACCTTTAAATCAGTGACAGATGGTCTTCAAATTTTATTTAGTTTCTGGCAGCCCAGATAAACCAAGCAGCAATGAAAGGAAGTGGACCCAATTTGGTGCTCTGCCATCCACTCCAACAATCTAGAAGGTTTATCCACTTCAGTTGCATTGTATTAACCTACATATGTTATATCAAGATATTCTAAACTTCCTGGGAGAAGCTATAGTCAAAGAAGAGATGGCCTACAGATTCCTCTTCAGCCTTACAGAAGTGATAGATTGAAGGGCCCTTCAAACCCTTAAGTTTAAGAATATCATCAGTAGGTAGCAGTTGATAGAAAATTCTCCAATAAAAGAATGACATGGAAGGGGTAAGAAATTTATTCCAAAGGCATTCATCCCATGACACATCCTCCCAGTGATATAGTTTGGAGTATATAGTTTTTGTGAGGCTTTGAGTGGATTTTGCATCTATCACCAACCTGTCTTTCTATGTTCTGTCATATATATATACTCTTCTTTGATATAAATATTTTCTAATAAGTTTCTATTTTTATAATCCTTCATTTTCTACTTATTTCATTGCTCACAAAATTGAACTTAACAAATACCCTGGGTACGGAAGGAACTGGACTTAAGGAATCAAATTTAGAAAAGCTAGTTGTAAGAATCATTAGATGATTTGGAATTAGCATAGAGACTTCAAAGATAAACACTATCATACTATGCACATCACAACGACAACATATAACACACTCTCTGGTATATCCTTAAGTTCAATTGGGAACCAAGATGCTGAGGATATGGTTGATCTTATTACATCCAAAGAACAAACACAAGTCTAATCACAATGAGAAGATTAAGGAATCACCTCCCTAAAATTACATTGGAATCAAAGCAATCCACTCTCAAAACTGAACATCAACATACAAATAAAAACTATACACATCACAACAACAACATAAAACACACTAAAAAAAACAAACTTGGGTTTCCTCCCAAGAAGCATTTAGTTTAACGCCAACAGTCCAACAAATGTAGAATTTACTCAGGTTGACCCAGCATTAAGACCACATTAACTATAGGTCTTTCACCACCTAGGTATGCTTTAAGTCCTTCTCCATTCACTTTAAGGGTCTGTTTGGCGCAGCTGTTGATTATTTATAATCTGCTGATAAGAAGATTATTGTGATAATCTGCAGATTATCAGAATAATCTAGTTTGCTGTTTGGGACAGCTTATTCAGATTAGTTTATTGGTGGTTAAATGACATTCCTGCCTCTGTCTGATAAAACTGTTTGGGGCAGCTTATTCAGATTAGCTTATTGGTCGTTATCCACAACGTTCTAATTTACAAAAAAAAAAAAAAACTGGTAAACAAGAGATTTATGTGGTCCGACCAATGGCCTACATCCACAGAAGACAATCCACGAAAGTTTTATTAAGCAAATCTGTAAAATTACAGAGCTACAAATAAGCTCTCAAATGTGTAAGCTTACTACAACATACTCTCAAATAAACAAACTCCAGTCTTATAACTAAAATTCGGCACAATGAGAATTCGACACAATTACAATATAATGAGAATATAGGAGCTCCATACTGCAATAAAAATCGGAATAGCCTCTTTGACAACTAACTATTGCTACTATCACTGCACCAGTTGCTGAGACAAGGATATACTCCCTTAAAACTTTATATAAAAAAGCTAATAACTCTCAACAAACAACTCATAATCATGTGCTTTGATCTATCAAGCTTGCAGCTAGCATAACAAGCATGTTGAAGCATAACAAGCAGTCAATAACATATTTTTCCACCTCTATCACATACACCCCCATATCATCCTTTTCCAAAAGCATAACAAGCAAGCAGCAAGCTTAAATGCAATAAGTGAAATACATGATCCTTAGGCATTTCCATATCTAACATGTATATCAACATGATCTTCTCTATCACCAAAGAAATACCATCTTTTTAACTAACAAAAAAGTGAGATACGCCATTTTATGCATAGGGTAAGGTGGCATATGTGAAAAAAAATGAAGTTTAGGAGTTAGATATGTAAATATTTCAAAATTGAGTGGTATGAATGTAAATGCCTCAAAAATAGATGGAGGTGAGTGCTACATTGGTAAACAACAACTTTCAGATGGCCTATATGTAATTGTCCTTAAATAATTCAATTTGCAGCCTCTCGCTATCAAGTAAAACATAATAAAAATGGCTAACAAAAATGCATCATTCAAAAAAAAGATTCCTTAAACCATCACCACAGAAAGCAAGATAAAGACACAAAATATGAATAAAATGAAGCCTTGAAAGCCTTGAAACCAATGCAAACTTCTGCATCAAAGACATAAAACCAGAAGCTGTGGATCAAGCCACTTCGGCAAAAACATGAANAACTTGGGTTTCCTCCCAAGAAGCATTTAGTTTAATGCCAACAGTCCAACAAATATAGAATTTACTCAGGTTGACCCAACATTAAGACCACATTAACTATAGGTTTTTCACCACCTAGGTATGCTTTAAGTTCAATTGGGAACCAAGATTTTGAGGATATGGTTGATCTTATTACTTTTAAAGAACAAACGCCAGTTTAGTCACAATGAGAAGATTAAGGAATCACCTCCCTAAAATTACATTAGAATCGAAGCGGTCCACTCTCAAAATTGAACATCAACATACAAATACAGACTATACACATCACAACAACAACATACAACTCACTAAAAAAAAACCAAACTTGGGTTTCCTCCCAAGAAGCATTTAGTTTAATGCCAACAGTCCAACAAATGTAGAATTTACTCAGGTTGATCCAACAAGCATGTTGAAGCATAGCAAGCAGTCAATAACATATTTTTCCACCTCTATCACATACACCCCCATATCTTCCTTTTCCAAAAGCATAACAAGCAAGCAGCAAGCTTAAATGCAATAAGTGAAATACATGATCCTTAGGCATTTCCATATCTAACATGTATATCGACATGATCTTCTCTATCACCAAAGAAATACCATCTTTTTAACTAACAAAAAAGTGAGATATGCCATTTTATGCATAGGGTAAGGTGGCATACGTGAAAAAAAATGAAGTTTAGGAGTTAGATATGTAAATATTTCAAAATTGAGTGGCATGAATGTAAATGCCTCAAAAATAGATGAAGGTGAGTGCTACATTGGTAAACAACAACTTTCAGATGGCCTATATGTAATTGTCCTTAAATAATTCAATTTGCAGCCTCTCACTATCAAGTAAAACATAATAAAAATGGCTAACAAAAATGCATCATTCAAAAAAAAGATTCCTTAAACCATCACCACAAAAAGCAAGATAAAAACACAAAATATGAATAAAATGAAGCTTTGAAAGCCTTGAACCCAATGCAAACTTCTGCATCAAAGACATAAAACCAGAAGCTGTGGATCAAGCCACTTCGGCAAAAACATGAACCATGAACTGCAGCTAATGGAGAAAGCATCCGTTACAACCAAAGGGTGGAGGAAACCCAATTTTCAAGTTTAAAATAAAGAAAAGAAATGGATATCTATAACTAACATTTTTCAATCCATGAAAATCTCCACCAATGTTCATATGTTTTCTGGCGTTATCAGAAAGAAAGTGCAACACTACCCAATGTATTCCAAGAAAATCCAACAAAGGCATCAACAAGAAAACCCTACTTTTATCATCACTTGAAATATGTCATAATTTGGGATAGAAAAAACAGATCACAAGACTAAAAAAATTGCATATTCTAACCGGAGTAAACATATCTCACCGAAGCTACAAGCGAGTTGATTTATGCGAGGGTGAAGATCGAGGAGAGAGACGACTAGAGATAGAGCGATGGAGAGCTAGATGAGTCGATCTACACGAGAAAAAAGATCGGGGAGGGAGACGACAATGATGGAGAGCTGAGACGAGTCGATCGTGAAGATTGGGGAGGGAGACGGCGAGAGAGAGAGCGATGGAGAACTGAAGGGCACGGAAGGAATACGCTACTTGTGGATGCAGGACGCGACCCCTGGGGCGTGTCGAAACTCCTTTAAAAAATCTTCACGCGCTTATCCTAGCGACTACCCAACGCAATACGAATGGAGTTTCCAAACACCTCGGCGGCATTTTCAAAACGCCACCGCAACCTAATAAGCTGGCCCAAACAAACCCTTAATACCCTACCGCTTTTAGGATCTATAATATCTATAGCACCAAGAGAATAAATTTTAACTATAGAAAATGAACCCGACCATCTAGACTTAAGTTTTATGGTAAATAATTTCAATCATGTATTGTATAGTAAAACCTCTTGTCCAAGATCAAAATATTTCCTAATAATCTTTCAATCATGCCATTTTCTCATCTTCTTTTGTAAATTCTTGCATTTTTATAAGATTCTTGTCTAATTTCCTCAAGTTCATTTAATTGAAATATTTTTTTCTCACCAGCTTCCTTCATATTATAAGTGAATTCTTTAGTAGTCTAACTCTACTAGTAAATGACAAGTTTTTTTCAAATATGAGTCTATATGGAGACATTCTTATAGAAGTTTTGTATGCAATCCAAAAAACCCATAATGCTTCATCTAATCTCATAACTTCCAACAAGGGTTGATATTTTTTTCTAAACCCTTTTTTATTTACCTATTAGATACTTTTGCAAAATCACTGTTTGAGGATAATAAGTTGTGACTATCCTTTGCTTAATTCTATACTTAGTAACTAATGCTCTCAATTTTTCTACTCCTAAAGTGGCTTCCCCCATCATTAATGATCACTCTATGCATGTCAAATCTACTGAGGATATTCTTCTTTAAGAATTTATCTACACTTTGAGCATCACAATTTGGAAGTGCTACTGCNATTTCACCTTCATAAGAATATGAATCTCCTTGTTACAGTCTTCTTAATTGACCAGTTATTTGATTATAAGAACCCTTCTTATCCATTACTTTGATATCAAATTCTTGCATCAGAAGGACACATCTAATAAATCTCGATTTGACATCTTTTTTTAAACATAATATATATTATAGCAGAATAGTCAATGTGAACAATACATTTTATTACAATCAAGTATAGTTTAAATTTATCAAAAGCATAAACTATAATAAATAACTCCTTCTCAATAATAGTGTAATTAATTCAAGCTTCGTTAAGAGTTTTACTAACATATTATATTGTCCTAAAGCTGCCTCAATAGCATAGTCACTAGCATCACACATTAGCTCAAATGATTTCCTCTAATTAGGTAAAATAATAAAACAAGTAAGAATATTGAAGGCATTTAAGCATTCATCGTAAAAATTAAATAGGATATCCTTTTCTACGAGATGGCATAGAGATTAGAAAAATCTTTTATATATCGCCTATAAAATCAAGTATGTTTCAAAAAACTTCTAACTCCCCTGATATTAGGAGGAGGAGGAGCTAGTTTTTAAATTTCTTGAAACTTTATTGGGTCAATTTCCATGACTTTTGTAGATATTTTATGTCTTAATACGATTCCTCCCAAAACTATAAATTGACACTTCTCTGCATCGTGAACCAAGATGGTTTCTTCGTAGCATTTCAATAACTTTGCTAAATGATCTAAACAAGAATCAAATTATGGTCCAAACACTGAAAAGTCATCCATAAATACTCAATTCCTTTTTCAATCAGCTCACACAATATAAACAACTTACACTGTTGAGATGAAGCAGGTTCGTTGCACAACCCAAAAGGTATTCTTCGAAAAGAAAAAGTATCATAAGGATGTGTAAATGTTATCTTTTTCTTGATCCTTAAGAGCTATAAGTATTTGATGATACCCAGAATATGCATCTTGAAAGCAAAAATATGGATGACCAACTAGCATATCCAACATCTGATCTAGAAAGTTTAAATGAAAGTGATCTTTCTTAGTGGTAGAACATAATTTTCTATGGTATAGACGTGCTCACCACCCAGTGACAGGTCTAGTTAGAATTAGTTCATTTTGTTCTAATTAACTAATTCATCCTTAGTGGTTACTTTCACTCATCCTTTCTTAGAAACACAATGAATAAGGCTAACTCAGATACTATCAGATATAGGATAAGTAATACCTGCATTGAGCCATTTCAATATTTACTTTTTGGCAACATCTTTCATAATTGGATTTAATTTCCTTTGAGGATTTTCTTAGGATTCATGATCATCTTCCATCAGGATTCCATGCATACAAATAGAGGGATTAATACCCTTTGTATCTGTTATGGTCCATCTGAAAGATTTTCTTATAATTTCTTAAAATATCCATTAATTTATCCTCTTATAAATGATTCAAATATGAAGATATGATAACTGTCAATGTAGATGACTTCCTAAANAGTAAATATTGCTCAACTAAAGGCAAGTTCATATGATACTATGATATTTTCCAAAAGAGTGATGACCCCACATAAAATAAGCTTTTGAAGCTATAATTTAATTTAATGTTTTTTTTATTTAANGTGGGGTGAGCAAGTTTATCCCAGTAAACTTTAATCACATAGAAGCAGTAGGGTCAACCGCTCTTTGAATGTTCAAGATGTTGTGGAACTTCTTTAGTTGGATAAGCTTTCTGATAAATTCTAAGCAGTCAACAGCTACCTTTAAATCAGTGACAGATTGGTCTTCAAATTTTATTTGGTTTCTGGCAGCCCAGACAAACCAAACAGCAATGAGAGGAAGTGGACCCAATTTGGTGCTCTGCCATCCACTCCAACAGTCTAGAAGGTTATGCCACTTCAGCTGCACTGTATCAACCTACATATGTTGTATCAGGATATTCCAAACTTCCTGGAAGAAGCTATAGTCAAAGAAGAGATGGCCTACAGATTCCTCTTCAGCCTTACAGAAGTGATAGATTGAAGGGCCCTTCAAACCCTTAAGTTTAAGAATATCATCAGTAGGTAGCAATTGATAGAAAATTCTCCAACAAAAGAATGACATGGAAGGGGTAAGAAATTTATTCCAAAGGCATTCATCCCATGCACATCCTCCCAGTGATAGTTTGGAGTATATAGTCTTTGTGAGGCTTTGAGTAGATTTTGCATCTATCACGAACCTGTCTTTCTATGTTCTGTCAAAGGGCATTATGGAAATTAGCTCATTTGAATGTTGATCCAGAAAAGAAAGCAGAAATTCAGCAAACAAAGAGTTCCACTCCCAGCAATCTTCCACCAAGAGATCTATGTTATTTTTTGCCTTATTCCAAAAATATTTATCATCCTAACTTGAATAATCCAAGTCAAAAAAGGATTAATGGGATGAACATAAAAATAAACTATCTTTTGTCATATATATATACTCTTCTTTGATGGAAATATTTTCTAATAAATGTTTATTTTTATAATCCTTCATTTTCTACTTATTTCATTCCTCACAAAATTGAACTTAACAATTACCCTGGGTACGGAAGGAACTGGACTTAAGGAATCAAATTTAGAAAATCTACTTGTAAGAATCATTAGATGATTTGGAATTAGCATAGAGACTTTAATGATAAACACTATCATACTATGCACATCACAACGACAACATATAACACACTCTCTGGTATATCATTAAGTTCAATTGGGAACCAAGATTTTGAGGCTATGGTTGATCTTATTACTTCCAAAGAACAAACACAAGTCTAGTCACAATGAGAAGATTAAGGAATCACCTCCCTAAAATTACATTGGAATCGAAGCAGTCCACTCTCAAAACTGAACATCAACATACAAATACAAACTACACACATCACAATAACAACATACAACTCACTAAAAAAACCAAAATTGGGTTTCCTCCCAAGAAGCATTTAGTTTAACGCCAACAATCCAACAAATGTAGAATTTACTCAGGTTGATCCAACATTAAGACCACATTAACTATAGGTTTTTCACCACCTAGGTATGCTTTAAGTCCTTGTCCATTCACTTTAAGGGTTTGCTTGGCGCAGCTGTTGATTATTTATAATCTGCTGATAAGCAGATTATTCTGATAATTTATAATTCTAACAATCTGCAGATTATCAGAATAATCTGGCTTGCTGTTTGGGATAGCTTATTCAGATTAGCTTATTGGTAGTTAAATGACATTCTTGCCCCTGTTTGATAAAACTGTTTGGGGCAACTTATTTAGATTAGCTTATTGGTCGTTATCCACAACGTTCCAATTTACCAAAAAGAAAAACTGGTAAACAAGTGATTTATGTGGTTCGACCAATGGCCTACATCCACAGAAGACAATCAACGAAAGTTTTATTAAACAAATCTGTAAGATTACATAGCTACAAATAAGCTCTCAAATGTGTAAGCTTACTACAACATGCTCTCAAATAAACAAGCTCCATACTTATAACTAAAATTCGGCACAATGAGAATATAAGAGCTCCATACTTATAATTCGGCACAATTACAATACAATGAGAATATAGGAGCTCCATACTGCAATCAAAATCGGAATAGCCTCTTTGACAACTAACTATTGCTACTATCACTGCACCAGCTGCTGAGACAAGGATATACTCCCTTAAAACTTTATATAAAAAAGCTAATAACTCTCGACAAACAACTCATAATCATGTGCTTTGATCTATCAAGCTTGCAGCTAGCATAACAAGCATGTTGAAGCATAACAAGCAGCCGATAACATATTTTTTCACCCCTATCACATACACCCCCATATCTTCCTTTTCCAAAAGCATAACAAGCAAGCAGCAAGCTTAAATGCAATAAGTGAAATACATGATCCTTAGGAATTTACATATCGAACATGTATATTGACATGATCTTCTGTATCACCAAAGAAATACCATCATTTTAACTTACAAAAAGTGAAATACACCATTTTATGCATAGGGTAAGGTGGCATATATGAAAAAAAATGAAGTTTAGGAGTTAGATATGTAAATATTTCAAAATTGAGTGGTATGAATGTAAATGCCTCAAAAATAGATGGAGGTGAGTGCTACATTGGTAAACAACAACTTTCAGATGGCCTATATGTAATTGTCCTTAAATAATTCAATTTGCAGCCTCTCACTATCAATTAAAACATAATAAAAATGGCTAACAAGAATGCACAGAAAGCAAGATAAAAACACAATATGAATAAAGTGAAGCTTTGAAAGCCTTGAACCCAATGCAAACTTCTGCATCAAAGACAAAACCAGAAGCTGCGGATCAAGCTACTTCGGCAAAAACATGAACCATGAACTGCAGCTAATGGAGAAAGCATCCGTTACAACCAAAGGGTGGAGGANATATATTAACTATTGGTTTCGAATTCTTGGCTACACATTCTTTGGTATTACATTAGAAGAGTTATCCATGGAATTTACATGATTTGATTTTCCTTAAATATGTCTTTTGATCTTAATACTGATAAAATAAATGAAAGCCANGTATATTAACTATTGGTTTCGAATTCTTGGCTACACATTCTTCGGTATTACATTAGAAGAGTTATCCTGGAATTTACATGATTTGATTTTCCTTAAATATGTCTTTTGATCTTAATACTGATAAAATAAATGAAAGCCACTCTACCATTTAACCGCCACTTTTTACTGCTTTTTTATTTTTGAAAAAGTTGGAGGAGGATGTTTTTGCAATTTTATGACATAAGACTTTAGAATCTCATTTTGAAGGGCTAAAAAAGTCCCATCATTATTGTTATTGATGATAAAGAGATTCAAAACTCATTGACCAATGGACTGCAATGGAAAAGACTAGGGTTTACTTAATTATAATGAAGTTAATGAAATATATTGAGCTTTAAAAGTAAGAAAACTATATGAAATTTTTAATTTGAAAATGGAAAAAATGATTTCAGTTTATTATTTATTACCTTTAAATAACTAACAAGGTAAATAAAATTTGAATTCACAGTTTAATGTCAAATTATAAACTTCTCGGGATAAATTATGTGATGAACATTTAGAGAAGTTTTAACTGTTTTCTAAAATAATTAATGAACTTTAAAACCTTAGTAAATATTGCTCAACTAAAGGCAAGTTCATATGATATTATGATATTTGCCAAAAGAGTGATGACCCCACATAAAATAAGCTTTTGAAGCTATAATTTAATTTAATGTTTTTTTTATTTAATAAATTTTTAGTAGTACAAGAGTTGAAATTTGTTTCAAAAGAAGAAGAGGAAAAAAAGGTAAAAGTTTAAGCACTTGTGTTTTGTGACAAAAAATGTATCATCTCCTACAAAAATTTATGATGGTGAAATGGTGTTATAAATTCATCATTAGGAAAGAATGTTCAGGGAAAAAAGTCACATAAATATATGTAAAAATTTGTTTATAAATTTGAAATAAATCAATAGCTAACTTTGCAGATAAAAAGAATTATTTATTAACAAGCTTTAAATGTCATAATTAAGAACGTTACTCACACATTAAATTTTAAAAACCAATTTTAAAAATACTTCACACTGTTACACATCCTACTCAACCATCATAAGAAAAAGTAGAAGTGAACTACTCAAAAAACATGAAGAACACACAATAAAACATCATTTGAAACAAGAAAATCCACTAAATAATTTTGATTATTGAAATACATTANCAGAAGGTTACTCACACATTAAATTTTAAAAACCAATTTTAAAAATACTTCACACTCTTACACATCCTACTCAACCATCACAAGAAAAAGTAGAAGTGAACTACTCAAAAAACAAGAAGAACACACAATAAAACATCATTTGAAACAAGAAAATCCACTAAATAATTTTGATTATTGAAATACATTAAGAAAAATACACAATACTTTGCCTTCTCTTCTTTACAATGCTCTGAGAATGGTTCCCCAAAAATCTTCGGATCCCTTACTGCTCTCTTGAATACTATTCCCACAATACAACTCAAATTCCTCACCAAATAATCAATGAAATATATCCTAATCTTTCCCACAACAAACCTTTCTTCCTTCCTTCCTTTCTTACTTAGATACCTATAATAGGCTGTATAAAATCCTCATAAAAGCTCCTTATCTCGTTGAGTACTCCTCAAATATTGTGTATGTATTATTGAATATTGCCCAAGTAGTTTTTGACGCCTAAGTGGTACGGGGCTGGCGCTTAGGTGCCAGTCTCTTAGATTGCCTAAATCTGGTGCCTAGGCATCCATAAATTTGGTGCCAAGGCATTGGTGAAGTGGTGACTGGCGCTTAAGCGTCAGTCTCTCAAGTTCTCAGAACTGGGACTAGCACCTAAGAGCCCAAGAATTCTGGTGTCTAAGCGCCAGTCTCTTGTAGCCTCCTTAGCTTTNCTTGAGTAACTCCTCAAATATTGTGTATGTATTATTGAATATTGCCCAAGTAGTTTTTGAAGCCTAAGTGGTACGGGGCTGGCGCTTAGGTGCCAGTCTCTTAAATTGCCTAAATCTGGTGCCTAGGCATCCATAAAATTGGTGCCAAGGCATTGGTGAAGTGGTGGTTGGCGCTTAAGCGTCAGTCTCTCAAGTTCTCAGGACTGGGACTAGCACCTAAGAGCCCAAGAATTCTGGTGTCTAAGCGCCAGTCTCTTGTAGCCTCCTTAGCTTTCTGTTTTCTCCACTTTGCTCCATATCTTCTCCACCTTGATCCACTTCTAATAATTGTTATACCTGCAATAAAAATATGAAAATACCTTTCTGTAATTTTATCCATAAAAATGTGCAAAATATAATGGAACTTAAGCATTCTTTTCTACACATCAAAATCCTTCAAACTTGAAGGTTACTTGCCCTCTAGTATGGATAGAATATTAATACCAAATTTGTTAAATTTGAGTGATTTCATTAAAATTATCAAAAATTTGACCTCAGAAAATTCATAGTGTGAGATTTGGATAATTCCAGCAACCAAGTCTAGTCCTAGGATGTAAGAAACCTTGCATCCCACTAAGATACTTGATTTTCTATTTACTTCAAAAAGAAATGATCACTTNCAATTTGACCTCAGAAAATTCATAGTGTGAGATTTGGATAATTCCAGCAACCAAGTCTAGTCTTAGGATGTAAGAAACCTTGCATCCCACTAAGATACTTGATTTTCTATTTACTTCAAAAAGAAATGATCACTTGCTAAACATGGTATCTTAGATGGTAGAAAAATAGAATGGAAGCACTCCTTTTAAGAAGATTTACTGATACTTTATAAATATTAGGAAGCTTAAGAGTGTGGTGAAGCTTTAAATTTTAAAAAAATCTAGTGAAACCAATTTTTGATAAGGCTTCTCTTCACTTTATATTTTATTTTTAATATCTTTGCTTGCTTTAAGATGTAAATTTCAATCCTTGACATAATTTTATGACGATTACTATGTCTGGATAGACCTTTTAACAGTTTTGAATTCTACTATCACCTCTCTAAAGTAAAACACACCACTCTTCTCCACTTTTTACAATTTTCAAAAGTTAAGAAGTATTAGTTGAAAATATAATTTTTTTAGAGGTTAAATTATTATTAAGTATATATCTAAGTGTATTGAATTTAAAAAATATATGTCTCTTCTAAAAAATATATAGTCAAATCATTTTTTCTACCTGTTGGGTTATAAGTTAACTTCTTACTAGTTTAGTCTCATTNATTATTATTAAGTATATATCTAAGTGTATTGAATTTAAAAAATATATGTCTCTTCTCAAAAATATATAGTCAAATCATTTTTTCTACCTGTTGGGTTATAAGTTAACTTCTTACTAGTTTAGTCTCATTTGCATAGAATTTAGCATAAATAAACTATGTTTTTTTCTTTTCCAACATTGTGATAGTTTCAATTTTAATACCACATTCCCCAACTCTGCTAAAACACAACAATTCATATACAGGTTACTGAGGACAAACAAATTTAAGCTCTTATGAGATTTTCCTACCCCCCCCCCCCCCCCCACAATCCCTACAAAAAAAAAACTAGGCTTAAAATACTTCCTAACAAATGTGTCTACCATCAAGATGAGTAGGTATATGAATAGGGAGAAAATAGCATAGAAATAATTTTTACCATATGTGTATACCATTAAGATGAATAGGTATATACAGGGAAAAAATTGCTTAGAAATACTTCCTACCATATGTGTCTACCATCAAGATGAGTAGGTATGTACAGGACAAACATATATGAAGTAGCATGTAAATCAAAACTAAACAGGATTGAAATGAAACAAAACTAGAGAAAGTATAAATATTATAACTGCTAATTAAAAATAAGTCCATAAAAATAAATATAGATTGATCAAAAGAGTTCAGTAGTGTCAACAACAAATAACTAATAAAGTATAGTATATCCACATAGCAAAAAATAAAATTACTATCCAATAAATCCACAAAAATACAAATAAAACTACTCCTCCTTGTCATCATCATCATCATTCTCTTCTTCTTCCTCTTCATCTTCTTTTTCTTCCTCATTCTCTTTCATTGGCCGGTTGTGCTCATATATCTAGTAAGGTGGACATACAGGGAACTCCTCTGAGTTGTTCCCACGATCCACTGATTGCTCTTATACATCTCCAGTTCAACGTCTTGGAAATTAATAAGATGATCAAATTTGATTTTATATTATCAATACAAATGTGAACAATATTTAGTTAATCGATACACCTCACCATGTAAAATAGAAGTGGCTTCCTCTACCCTCTCTAATTTTTGTCCAAATGCACCTTCTATGTAGTTTGCATGATGAAGGATTTTATGAAATTTGCGTGATTATTAGGTGGTGTTTTCATGATACCAAATGTGGAAGGAGAGAAAATAATGTATGCATGGTTCAAGGTTTGATTTTGATTAAGTGGATGATGGGAAGAATTTGTGATGTGGGCTTTGGGCTTTTAAANTGATTACTATGTCTGGATAGACCTTTTAACAGTTTTGAATTCCACTATCACCTCTCTAAAGTAAAACACACCACTCTTCTCCACTTTTTACATTTTTTAAAAGTTAAGAAGTATTAGTTGAAAATATAATTTTTTTAGAGGTTAAATTATTATTAAGTAACACTGCCGTTGCCGGTCCCAAGCCCGGATGCGAAAAGTGGAGGGTTGCGTTAGGTAGTCGACAGCCANCGACTCTATTGATTTAACTTCATTACTTTCTCAAAAATGGCTACTGCACAAATAATCGATTAACTCCATCCGTAAACATACATATTCATTTCCCTTGGAAGGATATTTCATAGATTTTAATACATTAAATGTAACTTCTTGATCATTTACTCTCATAGTTACTTCACCTTTTTGCATATCTATCATAGCTAATCTTGTGGCTAGGAAATGTCTACTTAAAATAATTGAAGTTTCTTTATCTTCTTCCATATCTAACAAAATAAAATTAATATGGAAGCTAACTTTATCCACCTTGACTAAAATATCTTCTATAACCCCATTGGATAAGTGATCAATCAATTAGCTAACTGAAGGGTTACAGTAGTAGGAGACACATCTCTTAATCCTAGCCTTCTGAAGATATATAATGACATAAGGTTTGTACTTGCTCCAAGATCGCATAAAGCTTTTCCAAAAAATCTTTCTCTTATTCCATAAGGAATAGTAAAGCTCCCAAGAACCATAAGTTCTAAGAAAGCTTCTTCTGAATGATAACACTACACTTTTCACTAAGTACAACTGTATCATAATCTTCAAACATTCTCTTCTTGTTTTGAAAATTTTTCATGAACTTTACATAACTCGGTAATTTCTCCAATGTCATGGAAAAATGAATATTAATATTTAGCTTCTTAAATACTTCCAAAATTTTGAAAATTGCTGATCCAACTTTATTTGTTTGAGTCTTTGAGGAAATATAGGTGGTATTTTTCTAAGTTAATCTTAATTGAAGAGATTTGTTTTTCTAAGCCTTTAAATATTCTCCAAAGGTTTTTAAGTTTCTACAGTATCCTTTTCAACATCAATCTCTTTTCGAACTACATCCTCCAACTCTCTTCCACTTCTTAATTGGACAACTTTTACATATTCACTATACTTCTCCTTAGGGTTAATCTCAGTGTTTCTAAGAAAAGTTCTTTGGGGTCGATTGTAAGGGAGTTAGCAATCTGTTCCAATTGGATCTCTATGTTTCTTATTGTTGCACCTTGACTTTGCAGTTGATTCCTCATCTGCAATACAACCCCCTCTTAAGACAACTTCTTTTCCTTAAATTGTGAGTTAGATTTAAAACTTGGAGGATAAAAAGGTCTATAGTTGGTACTACCCTGGTTATTCCAATTTTCTAAAGGATTTGCTTGATTATTTCCCCCATTGTTAATTTTAATAACCAGAATTATCATTCAAATTAAAGTTAGGATGGTTTTTCCTACATGAGTCATATAAATTAAAATAAGAGTTTTTAGGTTTGTTGTTAATTTCATTTAAGGTTTCAAATGATGAAGTACGAGCNGAGGAAATATAGGTGGTATTTTTCTAAGTTAATCTTAATTGAAGACATTTGTTTTTCTAAGCCTTTAAATATTCTCCAAAGGTTTTTAAGTTTCCACAGTATCCTTTTCAACATCAATCTCTTTTCGAACTACATCCTCCAACTCTCTTCCACTTCTTAATTGGACAACTTTTACATGTTCACTATACTTCTCCTTAGGGTTAATCTCAGTGTTGCTAAGAAAAGTTCTTTGGGGTCGATTGTAAGGGAGTTAGCAATCTGTTCCAATTGGATCCCTATGCTTCTTATTGTTGCACCTTGACTTTGCAGTTGATTCCTCATTTGCAATACAACCCCCTCTTAAGACAACTTCTTTTCCTTAAATTGTGAGTTAGATTTAAAACTTGGAGGATAAAAAGGTCTATAGTTGGTACTACCCTGGTTATTCCAATTTTCTAAAGGATTTGCTTGATTATTTCCCCCATTGTTAATTTTAATAATCAGAATTATTATTCCAATTAAAGTTAGGATGGTTTTTCCTACATGAGTTATATAAATTAAAATAAGAGTTTTTAGGTTTGTTGTTAATTTCATTTAAGGTTTCAAATGATGAAGTACGAGCATAAAAAATTTGGCCAAATTAATTTTCCTCAATTACTAGATGTACTTGAGGTTGGTTCATTCCAAATTAATCTAATTTTCTTGATATTGTTGTTGCATGAAAATTTAGAATTGACACACATTAGTAAAATGATGCTAGTTACCTTCCTAGAGTTTATTCTCTTGGAAAGCCATTGAAAATTATTCATGGCCATCTCCTCATTAGAGAATAATCATCATAAAATGGCTTACACATGAGTGAACCACTAGTGGAAACATCAATAATAAATCTAAGGGATCATACTAAATCAATGTAAAAAGTCTGGATAATTAACCAATCGGGTAGAGCATGATGTGGAAACTTTTTAAGAAGTCCCTTAAATCTCTCCCATGCCTCATAAATTGAGTCACATTCTAATGATAAAATGAAGTAATATCATTCCTAAGTTTAGTAGTTTTAGAAGGTGGGAAATACTTAGCTAGAAATTTTTGGGCTAAGTCACCCCAAGTCCTAATCGATCCAGATGCTAATGAGTTCAACCATAATTTAGCCTTATTTCTTAAGAAAAAGGGAAAAAAGACTAAATCTAACAATACCATTTGACACGTAATTATAATGAAATGTAGCACAAATTTTTAAATAACTTGCTAAGTATAAATTTGGATCCTCAGACAGGGTTTCCCTAAATTGGTTATTCTGCACCATTTGGACAATAGCAGGTCTCAATTCAAATGTGTTAGCTTCTACAATAGGAGTTTGAATATTTAAGTGAATTTCATCAATCGTGGGAATTGTGTAATCCCTTAATGTCTATCAGCGTTATGATAATCATTATTTGGTATTTGGTTATCTAAATTGTTTTATTAAATGTTCTTCATTTATTCTACAAGTTTGTGAAAGCCATTTTATTTTCTAATTTTTCTAATAGTCCTCTTTAATTTTGAATTATAGGGCACAAGTCTTACAAGTCATGCACTATGCATTCACTAACTAAAGACTAAGTAGTAAAATTATCACAAACACATAAAAAAAACTCAAAATTAACTTTTTTTTCAAATTTAATTTTTTTTCTTTTTCTAACAAACAAACACTTTCAAAATAAAACTATAGTTTGAATTTCCAAATTTAAGTCTAATTAATTCAGCTAAAATTCTGCTAAGTTTAACTACACCGTAACTCCCTGACAATGACACCAAAAACTTGATCGACTCCACACAAATTCAGGTGCTCTAATACTCTTGGGTCTCTAGCAAGTATACGTGTCATCTCAGCAATATATTATTTTTTAGTCTGGAATGTCGATGCCACAGGGAGTGAGGGAATTAGACTTAAGAGATATTCTAGCCTATTAGGATTAGTTCTTAGCCTTGATTCTAAATTAGGTTAAAGCTGTACAAAGTAATTATACAATAGTGCAATCAATTTTAGATGTTGAATCCTATAAAAATCCTACTTAGCTTAATTGGATTGGTGAATATCAAGATAAAGAGTTACCCTCCCTTGTAATGGAATAAGTGTTGTGTAGGAATAAAATAATTAAAATTATTATTGTTGTAAATGATAAATAAAAGCAATTCTCTTCTTTACCCTCTCCCGAGTGTATAAAGAAGTTTGGTTAAACTAGTTTTAACCCAATTTGAACCCGTCAAAGATTATTTCCCTATCTATTTGCATTGCACTTAAGACTACTTTTCCTTCACCCAATAGCTAAATGTGAATACTCTAAACGTTCCTCCATAACTCTCCCGAGTCATTATGGATCACAACATGTTTTAACTAATCATTTGGCTAGAGTGAAAAGTAAATTAAGCATAGAAGAATACTCATCATATTAGAAATTTAAAACCAATTCTAAAATCATCCTACAATCATACACATCCAAATTATTCATCTCATGAGAAAGATACAAAGAAACTACTCATAATGCATGAAAAAAACACCACAAATCATCTTTTGAAATAAATGCAAATCCACTTAAATTGTGTTTACAAATACTACAATACAAAATAAAACACAATACTTAGTTTTTTACCCTACAAAAACTGATGAGGAATCCTCCACAAAGGATCCCCAACTGCCTCCTACAATGCTGAGTATCTCCCTTACATAATCTCCCTCCAATCCCTTTCCAAATTNCATAGCAGAAAATAAAATTACTATCCAATAAATCCACAAAAAGACAAATAAAAATACTCCTCCTTGTCATCATCATCATCATTCTCTTCTTCTTCCTCTTCATCTTCTTTTTCTTCCTCATTCTCTTTCATTGGCTGGTTGTGCTCATATATCTAGTAAGGTGGACATACCGGGAACTCCTCTGAGTTGTCCCCACGATCTACTGATTGCTCATATACATCTCCAGTTCAACGTCTTGAAAATTAATAAGATGATCAAATTTGATTTTATATTATCAATACAAATGTGAACAATATTTAGTTAATCGATACACCTCACCATGTAAAATAGAAGTGGCTTCCTCTACCCTCTCTATTTTTTGTCCAAATGCACCTTCTATGTAGTTTGCATGATGAAGGATTTTATGAAATTTGTGTGATTATTAGGTGGTGTTGTCATGATACCAAATGAGGAAGGAGAGAAAATAATGTATGTCATGGTTCAAGGTTTGATTTTGATTAAGTGGATGATGGGAAGAATTTGTGATGTGGGCTTTGGGCTTTTAAAATTATTTAATGGTGGGCTTGAATTTGGGCTATTAAAGTTATTTAATGTTGGGCCTAAAATTGGGCCTGGGTAACTTTGAATTTAAAATCGTACTTGAGTTTTAGTGAAATTGAGTTTGGGATAGGTTTGGCAAAAATTCAGGGTAAATTGGAAATTTTTTTGAATTTTTGTGTATTTTAGTAAAATTTGGACATTTTTGTCAATTTTTACAATTTTTGGGCATTTTTGTAAAATTTTTTGTAAAAATTTAGTAATTTGAAGAGGTTTAAAAATGATTTTTGATGAAAAATAAGGTATTTGGTCTATTTTGGNAGGGCATTTTTGTAAAATTTTTTGTAAAAATTTAGTGATTTGAAGAGGTTTAAAAATGATTTTTGATGAAAAATAAGGTATTTGGTCTATTTTGGGCATTTTTGAAAATTTGGGACTATTTTAGTAATTTTACCAATTTTGGTGGATTTGGAGAACGTTGGGTGAATTTGAGTAAATTGGATGGCTATGATTGGATTTGGTTGACTTTAGAGTAAAATTTGGGATTTTGACAATTCTTTGGTATTTTGGGAATTTTGGTGAATTGGACTATTTTTTTGGGTAATTATGGATAAAAATAAATGGTTTTAGGTGGTGAGCATGCAAGCCATGGAAAGCCTTCCTAAAGTCATATGAGCATTATGCGAACTTATTTTGAAGCCTCCACATNGTTTAGAGTAAAATTTGGGATTTTGACAATTCTTTGGTATTTTGGGAATTTCGGTGAATTGGAGTATTTTTTTGGGTAATTATGGATAAAAATAAATGGTTTTAGGTGGTTAGCATGCAAGCCATGGAAAGCCTTCCTAAAGTCATATGAGCATTATGCGAACTTATTTTGAAGCCTCCACATGTTGGTCCTAGTCATCCCAACCAAGGGTTAGAGACTTAGGACTACCCACATGAGACTTCAAAAGGGTTTGGGAGTGGTTATGGACCTAAATGAGGGGGATAGATCAATTTGGGTGAATTAATGGTTTTTGGTGTGTTAGGAAACTTGTGGTGAATCCAAGTGTGTGGAAGCAAGACCATGCTACTTAGGGTTGCTTTAAGATAAATTAATCCTATAGGAACTCAATCTTCAGTCTTCACATGTTGGTCATAACCATCTCAAGTGACAAATGAGGGATTGTGGCCACCCATGTGGGACTTCACAAGAAGAGTCAAGAAGTGTTTAGAAGTTCTATGTGGGTAGGTTCCATCACTAATC
>JXCR01081460.1:196403-212786 GCA_002079205.1 Phalaenopsis hybrid cultivar
ATGTTAGCCCTCAGGTGAGGGGAACGTGGGAGCTCCGAAGTGAGAGCCGGTATCCTCTCAGCCTAGCTGCAAAATCAGTAACCAAGCATAGGATTAGTAAATGTTCTTTATGCCTGGACCAAAGGGTAAAGAATAGGATTGCTCCTATTTGGCACATACAATATTTAATGTATCTCATTCCTTTATATTATCCAATTCATTACATAAGAATAGTAGTTATTAATATCTCAAAATTCTCAAAACTAATTCCTCCAAAAAGGGTTATCTTTAGAATTAATATTTGCATTTAGTTATAGTTACTATATTTACATTAAACACTTGCATTTAGGAGTAGTTGCTAGATAAAACATCATTTTAATCGACATTCTAAACTAAGGACTAACTGTAGGAGACTAGGATTTGACTAAGGACCTTTTACCTTGCTTCCCTGTGGGATCAATAAACGGGACTCCACTAGAGCCTTGTATTACTTGAGCGATACGTATACTTGCGTNTCTATCGTTTGTGCTGATGTGTATATGTTAGCCCTCAGGTGAGGGGAACGTGGGAGCTCCGAAGTGAGAGCCGGTATCCTCTCAGCTTAGCCGCAGATTCAGTAAACAAGCGTAGGATTAGTCAATGTTCTTTATGCCAGGACCAAAGGGACCACAGATTCAATAAACAAGAATAGGATTAGTCAATGTTCTTTATGTCTGGACCAAAGGGTATCGCAGATTCAATAAACAAGCATAGGATTAGTCAATGTTCTTTATGCTTGGACCAAAGGGTAAATGCAAAATCAGTAACCAAGCATAGGATTAGTAAATGTTCTTTATGCCTGGACCAAAGGGTAAAGAATAGGATTGCTCCTATTTGGCACATACAATATTTANTTATTTTGAAGCGTCCACATGTTGGTCCTAGTCATGTTAACCAAGGGTTAGCGAATTAGGACTAACCACATAAGTCTTCAAAAGGGTTAAGGAGTGGTTATGGACCTCAGTGGGGGCATAGATCAATNCTGGTTGTGCTCATATATCTAGTAAGGTGGACATACAGGGAACTCCTCTAAGCTGTCCCCACAATCCACTGATTGCACTTATAAATCTCCAGTTCAACATCTTGGAAATTAAGAAGATGATCNTTGGTTGTGCTCATATATCTAGTAAGGTGGACATACAGGGAACTCCTCTGAGCTGTCCCCACAATCCACTGATTGCACTTATAAATCTCCAGTTCAACATCTTGGAAATTAAGAAGATGATCAAATTTGATTTTATATTATCAATCCAAATGTGAACAATATTCAATTAATCGATACACCTCACCATGTAAATAGAAGTGGCTTCCTCTACCCTCTCTAATAGTTGTCCAAAAGCACCTTTCTGAGTAGTTTGCATGATGAAGGTTTTTTTTGAAATTTGGGTGATTTTTAGGTNTAATCCAAATGTGAACAATATTCAGTTAATCGATACACCTCACCATGTAAATGGAAGTGGCTTCCTCTACCCTCTCTAATCGTTGTCCAAAAGCACCTTTCTGAGTAGTTTGCATGATGAAGGTTTTTTTTGAAATTTGGGTGATTTTTAGGTGGCGTTGTCATGATACCAAATGTGGAAGGAGAGAAAATAATGTATGCCATGGTTTAAGGTTTGATTTTGATTAAGTGGATGATGGGAAGAATTTGTGATGTAGGCTTTGGGCTTTTAAAATGAATTAAACTTTTTTGGGCTTTTAAAATTATTTAATGGTGGGCTTGAAATTGGGCCATTAAAGTTATTTAATGTTGGGCCTAAAATTGGACTTGGGTAATTTTGAATTTAAAATTGGATTTTGGTAAAATTGTACTTGAGTTTTAGTGAAATTGGGTTTGGGATAGGTTTGGCAAAAATTTGGGGTAAATTGGAAATTTTGTTGAATTTTTGTGTATTTTGGCATCTTGGTAAAATTTGGACATTTTTGTCAATTTTGCCAATTTTAAAGCATTTTTGGAAAATATTTGGTAAAAATTTAGTAATTTGAAGAGGTTTAAAAATGATTTTTGATGAAAAATAAGGTATTTGGTTAAATTTGGGCATTTTTGAAAATTTTGGGCTATTTTAGTAATTTTACCCATTTTGGTGGATTTGGAGAATTTTGGGTGAATTTGAGTAAATTGGATGGCTAGGATTGGCTTCGGTTGAGTTTGGAGTGAAATTTGGGATTTTGACAATTCTTTGGTATTTTGGGAATTTCGGTGAATTGGAGTATTTTCTTGGGTAATTATGGATAAAAAAATAATGGTTTTAGGTGGTGAGCATGCAAGCCATGGAAAGCCTTCTTAAATTCATATGAGCATTATGGGAACTTATTTTGAAGCCTCCACATGTTGGTTCTAGTCATCCCAACCAAGGGTTAGAGACTTAGGACTACCCANAAATGGTTTTAGGTGGTGAGCATGCAAGCTATGGAAAGCCTTCCTAAATTCATATGAGCATTATGCGAACTTATTTTGAAGCCTCCACATGTTGGTTCTAGTCATCCCAACCAAGGGTTAGAGACTTAGGACTACCCACATGAGACTTCAAAAGGGTTTGGGAGTGGTTATGGACCTAAATGAGGGGGATAGATCAATTTGGGTTAATTAATAGTTTTTGGTGTGTTAGGAAACTTGTGGTGAATCCAAGTGTGTGGAAGCAAGACCATGCTACTTAGGGTTGCTTTAAGATAAATTAATCCTATAGGAACTCAATCTTCAGTCTTCACATGTTGGTCATAACCATCTCAAGTGACAAATGAGGGATTGTGGCCACCCATGTGGGACACAAGAAGAGTCAAGAAGTGTTTAGAAGTTCTATGTGGGTAGGTTCCATCACTAATTCTCTAAGACAGTCAACTAGAAAATCCTATGACTAGCTCCTAGGCTTCAAAAGAATGGAATTAGACCTCATAAAAAATGAGGTCAATAATTCATTGATCACTTGTACCTCTAAGGTTGGTAAATCATTAAGCCTTTATACATTAATAATTGGAGCTCAGTTTTTTAAAGCAATGACNAGGTTGGTAAATCATTAAGCCTTTATACATTAATAATTGGAGCTCAGTTTTTTAAAGCAATGACTAAAGATACGGCCTGGTCATATGACATGTGTTTTAAATACCAAGAAGTCCATTATTCCTCTGCGGTTTCTTAAACACGAATTTCTTAGAAAAGTTTAAGAAATAATAGTATCTAATAACTAAAGAGTTTCTATGCATTAATTCACTAGTCAAGTTCAATCATTGAAACTCATAATATTTATTTTATTTTCCAACATTACGATAATATTTTATTTATATACCACTGATATTAAGGGTCTTTTGTTATTACTTAAAATGTCAATGCAACTTCATGTAAATAACCTTTTTTTACCAACTCAACTCTTAGTAGAACTCAAAAATCAAAATTTTCAACTCTTATACATGATTATTAAATGATTTAGATCAAATATTAAATATATTTTAAATCTATATTTACCTTGGTTAGGTAAACTGATGCAATAATAACCCAAATAAATCTAATTGATCCATGTGGGCTTAAATATAGCAAATAAACTTAAATATCTCTAACAATCCAATAAATCAAATAAGAAAATAATTTGAGTGACAATTGGCCAGATCGAAAAGTAAATAAAGATCAGAGTTTGAATCATTAACTGGATGATGAGAAGAATTTGGGATGTGGGCTTTTGCCTTTTAAAATGAATTAAACTTTTTTTGGCTTTTAAAATTATTTAATGGTGGGCTTGAAATTGGGCTATTAAAATTATTTAATGGCGGACCTAAAATTGGGCTTGGATAATTTTGAATTTAAGATTGGATTTTGGTAAATTGTACTTGAATTTTTGTGAAATTGGGTTTGGGATAGGTTTGGTGGAAATTAAGGGTAAATTGGGAATTTTGTTGAATTTTTGTGTATTTTGGTAAAAATTGGGCATTTCTGTCAATTTTGGAAATTTTGAAAATTTTTGGTAAAATTTTAGTAATTATAAGAGGTTTAAAAACGATTTTTAATGAAAAATAAGGAATTTGGTCAATTTTGGGCATTTTTGAAAATTTGGGATATTTAGTAATTTTACCAATTTTGGTGGATTTGGGGAACTTCGGGTGAATTTGAGTAAATTGGATGGCTAGGATTGGCTTTGGTGGAGTTTAGAGTGAAATTTGGGATTTTGACAATTCTTGGGTATTTTGGAAATTTTGGTGAATTGGAGTATTTTCTTGGGTGATTATGGATAAAAATAAATGGTTTTAGGTGATGAGAATGCAAGCCATGGAAAGCCTTCCTAAAGTCATATAAGCATTATGAGAACTTATTTTGAANCAAATTATTGTCATTTAAAACCGTATAAAATAAAATTAATTCTTCACAAAACCAAATCTCATTGTGGGAGAACGATAAAGAAGACTACTAAGAACTCATGAGAAGGAAACAACCAAATACAAATTTCATATATAAACATAATTTTACAAAAAAATAAAGAAATAAAAGACAACTTATCTCACAACCCTTCCTAAAGAAATCCGTAGAAGTTCTCTTCAAGCTCTTTCCCTCTTTACAAGCACGCTCAATTCTCTCTTAGAAGTGTAATTAAAAAGAAATCTCTCACCTTCCCTCTCCTCTTACAGCCCTAGAAGAAAATCTCCAAGCCCTTGACTTTCTCTCTCTCTCATGCCTCAATTGCCTCTCTTTCAAACCCCCTTCACACCACCACCATGCCCTAGACTTCCCTCCCTTTTATTAGAAGCTTCCTCCCTCCAAAAATAATTCAAAATTCTCTCCAAAATTTTATCCAAAAGTCAACCATTTTGAATTTCAAAAGATATGTCTATTGATCTAAGAGGCATATCCCTTCATAAAAGAACCTTCCAAAGTGTCTAGATGCGTTGAATCACTCCATGGGGCATTTAGAACAAGTAGTCCCTTTGAATTTAGCACAAAACTTGTCCTGAACCACCTTAATTCATAAAAAATTCATCTCTGGCGCCTTAGGTGTTGGTTCTGGTGTTTCAGGCGCCAAGTTGCTTAAGACTGTATTGTTCTGGGTTTTGGCACTTCAGGCGCCAAATTTGGTTCTTCACGCTCCAACTCTCTATAAAATGGCACTTCAAGTGCCAACTATGGTGCTTTGCACCAGCTCTCTGTAAAGTGATGCTTCAGGACCCAGTTCTGGCGCTTCAGGTGCCAGAGTCACAAAATTTGCTGTTTTGGCTCTGAATTTTATCATTTTTGCTACTTATGCTCCAAATGCATAAAATTGATATACACGCAACAAAAACATGAAAATATCTTTCTTTAAAGTGTAATATCACAAAATATAAGCATTAAATGTATACTTAAGACAACACATTATTTTGGTGTATTGTCTATCATCTCTAATTGTTGTCTAAAAGCACCTTTCAGAGTAGTTTGCATGAAGAAGGATTTTTTGAATTTTGGGTGATTTTTAGGTGGTGTTTTCATGATATGAAATGTGGAAGGAGAGAAAATAATGTATGCCATGGTTTAAGGTTTGATTTTGATTAACTGGATGATGAGAAGAATTTGGGATGTGGGCTTTTGGCTTTTAAAATGAATTAAACTTTTTTTGGCTTTTAAAATTATTTAATGGTGGGCTTGAAATTGGGCTATTAAAATTATTTAATGGCGGACCTAAAATTGGGCTTGGATAATTTTGAATTTAAGATTGGATTTTGGTAAATTGTACTTGAATTTTTGTGAAATTGGGTTTGGGATAGGTTTGGTGGAAATTAAGGGTAAATTGGGAATTTTGTTGAATTTTTGTGTATTTTGGTAAAAATTGGGCATTTCTGTCAATTTTGGAAATTTTGAAAATTTTTTGTAAAATTTTAGTAATTATAAGAGGTTTAAAAATAATTTTTAATGAAAAATAAGGAATCTGGTCAATTTTGGGCATTTTTGAAAATTTGGGGTATTTAGTAATTTTACCAGTTTTGGTGGATTTGGGGAACTTCGGGTGAATTTGAGTAAATTGGATGGCTAGGATTGGCTTTGGTGGAGTTTAGAGTGAAATTTGGGATTTTGACAATTCTTGGGTATTTTGGAAATTTTGGTGAATTGGAGTATTTTCTTGGGTGATTATGGATAAAAATAAATGGTTTTAGGTGATGAGAATGCAAGCCATGGAAAGCCTTCCTAAAGTCATATAAGCATTATGAGAACTTATTTTGAAGCGTCCACATGTTGGTCCTAGTCATGTTAACCAAGGGTTAGCGAATTAGGACTAACCACATAAGTCTTCAAAAGGGTTAAGGAGTGGTTATGGACCTCAGTGGGGGCATAGATCAATTTAGGTGAATTAATGATTTTGGGTGTGTTAGAAAACTTGTGGTGAATCCAAGTGTGTGTGTGCAAGACCAAGCTACTCAGGGTTTATTTATGGTAAATTAATCTTATAGAAACTCATTCTTCAGACTTCACATGTTGGTCATAGCCATCTCAAGTGACAAATGAGGGATTGTTGCCACCCATGTGGGACTTCACATGAAGAGTCAAGAAGTGTTTAGAAGTTCTATGTGGGTGGTTCCATCACTAATCCTCTAGGATAGTTAGAAGGAAAGTTCAATGTCTAGATCCTAGACTTCAAAAGAAGGGAACTATACCTCATAAAAAATTAGGTCAATAATTCATTGATCAATTATACCTCTAAGGTTGGGCTATATGGTCGAGCGATTAAGTTATTTTCTTATAAAGATCATTTTATGACTAGGGTAAATCATTAAGCCCTTATACATTAATAATTGGAGCTCTATTTTCTAGAGCAATGATTAAAGATAAAGCCTGGCCTTATGACATGTGTTTTAAATACCAAGTAGTCCATTATTCCTCGACGGTTTCTTAAACACGAATTTCTTAGAAAAGTTCAAGAAATAATACTATCTAATAACTAAAGAGTTCCTAGGCATTAATGCACTAGTCAAGTTCAACCATTGAAACTCATAATATTTAATTTGTTTTCCAACTTTACAAAAATATTTTATTAATATACCACTAATTTTAAGGGTCTTTTGTTATTACTTAAAATGTCAATGCAACTTCATGTAAATAACCTTTTTTTACCAACTCAGCTCTTAGTAGAACTCAAAAATCAAAATTTTCAACTCTTATATATGATTATCAAATGATTTAGATAAANGCTCTTAGTAGAACTCAAAAATCAAAATTTTCAACTCTTATATATGATTATCAAATGATTTAGATAAAATATTAAATATATTTTAGATCTATATTTACCTTGTTTAGGTAAACTGTTGCAATAATAACCCAAATAAATCTAATTGATCCATATGGGCTTAAATATATCAAATAAACTTAAATATCCCTAACAATCCAATAAATCAAATAAAAACACATTTTGAGTGACCTTGATATGTAAAATTAAATCTAATTTTCATTGGTCATTTATTTGTCCATTTTTAGGCAAACAAATCAAAACCCTTCATGAAAGGGAGGAATCTAACATATTTAATGATCCAATTCAATTAAATACTCAAATTACAAAAATTTTCTTGTACAATTGTAACAAATAATTTATAAGAAATATCTTTAGTCAACCCACTAAATTTTGCACCCTTAATTAGTTTGTCATTTGAACCATAATAAATTAGCTTATCTTTTTTAAACACAAATGAGCAAATTCCATTTTGGTGGTGATCACCAATTGTTCAAATCTCATCANGATTTTCTTGTACAATTGTAACAAATAATATATAAGCAATATCTTTAGTCAACCCACTAAATTTTGCACCCTTAATTAGTTTGTCATTTGAACCATAACAAATCAGCTTATCTTTTTTAAACACAAATGAGCAAATTCCATTTTGGTGGTGATCACCAATTGTTCAAATCTCATCAACAATTTGAAATTAATTTATGCTTAGGGTTTTTGAAACATAATTCAGTGGGATTGAACTTTTGTAATATTGATATTTTTGATGTGTTGTGAAAGATTTGAGTATTATGCATGAATATATAAAAGTTTAGGTGTTAGGCATGCTATTAAATAAGAATTTTGTGGCGGGTAAGTGTCCCTTTAGAATATATGTAACATATTAAGAATTTGCAATACCTTATATTTTCTATTTAAAGATCATAATAATTATAAAATATTTCCTAAAAAATCTAAATTTTTCTAGGAGCATGTTTCCTATGGCCTTTTATTGCCTATATTTATTATGAAAATTTCAAAAAAAAAAAGGTTTTAATTAGTTAATTTTAAGTACTTTTTTAGTTACTAAACAATTTAAATAAAAGACTAGTTAAACCACAATGCCTATACCTCTAAATTTATTTCTTAATTCAACCAAACAATCTTGTTCATATTTACATTTTTTTTTTGTCTAAAACTTTTTATTTAATAAATTGCAATTATACATCTAAGTGGAGCCCCACACAAAGACATATATCTCATGATAAAAAGTTCACATACATAATATAATCTAGCTTTTTCTTTTAGTAATATTTTCTAATTTTATTTATGTAAATACAAATTATTCTTATTATTTCTCAATATTTCTCTCATAAGTTTATCTTGAACACCTTGGATCAATCTTCCCAACCTACTCATCACTCTTTCTTCCACCTTTTCTCTTCATTTCTATTAGCTATCTAGTAGTTAAAAAGCATTATTACTTCAAGTTAACAAAGTCTTCCTTTGAATAAATTTCTCCATCAAGATCTTTGCTAGGCCCCTCAATAAATTTCTCCAACAAGTAATTACTATTTATGTACTAGATTTTGTAAATTGTAATGTTTCAAATGTTATGTATGTAATTATCCCAACATAAAAAGTCATGTTAAATAATATTTATCATTTACATTTTCAACCAAAAAAGTGGGAAGCATGAGGCAAGAAAATTTTCATGGGTCTCCTTGGGGAAAAATTATTACATCAGGACTCCGCATGGAGAGCTACTTGCAGAGTCCAATCTCGGCCTGACGGTGGAAAACTGAGCCCATCTACATAAAAAATAAAAACAAAACTGAAAACGCGTGACCCGACCTGACCGAATATTCCCTCGTATTATTTTGAATATTTTTTTGCGTTATTCACGTGTTATTGGTCTGTTATTGAGGTGTTATTCATATCAGATAACATTTTTCTCATTTTTAATGTGTTATTAGTTTGGTATTCATGAATAACACCTCAATAACACACCAATAACACATGAATAACGCAAGAAATATTCATAATAACACGAGGGGAATATTTCTATAACATGGTCGAGTCGGGTCGCGTGTTTTTAATTTGTTATTGGTGTGTTATTCATATGTTATTGTTGTGTTATTGAAGTAATATTTTTCGCGTTATTCATATGTTATTGGTATTATTATTCAAAGAATAATAATATCTCAAAATCAACTCAATAACACATCAATAACACTTGAATAACGCAGAAAATATTAAGAATAATGCGAATGAAATATTCCAATAGCACAGTCGGGCCGGGTCGTGCGTTTTCATTCTTTTTCTTTTTTTTTTTTTTTTTATGGAGGTTGGTCCAACTTTCCAAGTGTCAGCTCAAGTTAGACTCTACAAACAACTCTATATGTGGAGTACTAATGTAATAATTTTTTTTTGGCAGTCCCACATCCTTTGGTTTTTTGTTATTTTGTAAAAAAAAAAAAAAGTATTGCTGGGTCAGGAAGGCAAAGTAATGTATTAGGTCGCTGTTTCCCACTTTTTGATTGAGCAGATGGGAGCGGATAAGAAACATGAAAACATAAATATACATAAATAGTCGTTGTTATTGCTATTATTATAAAATGTGGCCATTTTTAACAATAATGATCAAATCTTTATGTCTTTACCATTATACCGCTCAGTGTGTAAACGAACCGAAGACGAGTGAGGCCAGACTCAGCTCGTGTCGGCTCATTTATATTTCAAGCTCAAAAAATGTGTTCGTATTCCGCTCGTCGGCTTAACGAGCCGAACACTATCAGTTCATGAACAAAATATTGTTTTGACAACCCTAATCACGTAGTCATAATATGTTAAGGGTTGGGGCAAGATTTAAAAATTATTGTCTATATTAAAATATCATTTGAAACTAATTTAATAATTTTTTATCCTATTTTCTTATTTATTACTCTTAATTCATTATAAATCTTTATAGCCTTGATAGATAGGTATAATTGATGAATAGTATTTCGAGTCAAAACGAGCCAAACACGAACGAACAAATCTATGTTCGTATTCGGCTCTTTAACTTAGCGAAAGAGTCGAACACAGCTTCCTAACGAGTCAAACACGAGCTGTTCGCGAACAACTAGCCATTTTGGCAGCTCCAAAGTTTTTAATGTAAAATAGAAAATATTACTATTTCAAATTTGAACAAGTAAACTATATATTTTCTTGCATAAATAAGGTGACATATACATAAAAATAAAATTTAGGTGTGAGATATATAGAATTTAATTAGTCTTTATATAGCATGCATGTAAATCTTGCTTAATAAAGTTAGTCTTACATCATATTATAATATGTCAAAATAATATTATTTTCTTTTATTTAGTTCATTAAAATAATGAATTATTGGTGACTATTGATTGGTGACCATATAAAATGGATAATGATAAGACCTCAATAAGTTAGCATGAGCTAATCTTTATTTTAAGGGCAAAATAAGCATTTGAACTAAGCTTTTTTTATTTTTTTATTTTTATTTCTAATTAATAGCATTTGAGCACCTAAATAAACATTTATTTGCATGATAATAGTTTAGAATCATAGAAGAAATTATGATATCAACTATCCATGCGTACTTAGTCTTATATCTAGCTTAATTAGGCTAATATATTGTTATGTGTGTGATTAATTGATGATGTTTAGACCTGTGAATTTAAATCGAAGATCCTTAATCACTCAAAAATTTATTGGAATTTAGGGTCGGATTAAACTAAACGAGCTGTACTACTAGCCAAAATTTGAGATCGAATTTTTTTTCGAGCAGATTTTGAGCCGGGCTGGATTTCAGGCCGACCCCAACTCGGCTCGAAATCTGATCGTTAACAACTCTAGTGATGTTAGGGTTATGAATTTAGTGAATTTAGCTCGATGATCGTTACTCGCTTGTAAATTGATCAAATTTTGGGTCGGATAGAGATCAGATCGAAATAAACAATCCGAGCTAGGAGCCAAAATTTTGAGTTGAATTTTCTTATAGTCGATTTTAAGCCAACCCCAACTAAGCTTGAGATCAGATCGTTAACAATCCTATTGATAGTGACCCTCTCACTTGCCAAAAAGATATTCCATTTAAACATTATATTCTTATGAAGAAAACTAAAGTGTGATTTTTTAATTGAAATATTTTCAATCAAATTTCTCTTGATGATATGTAATTATGTAAAAGATGAGGGTCATATGTGTGTGGATATAATAATTCATTTTAATCTAGCTTTCAAGAATTTGATGAAAGTAAAAAATGTAACAAACCAACAAAATAATGATTTAATAAATAAAATAAACTTCATCATAATTCTGCTATATTTAGTAAATTTTTGGCCAACTTCCGACTCCATTAAAGCATCCAAAATTTCAATCAAGGTTTTGAAAATCGAATCAGATTGTTTGATTCAACCGACTAAATTATGAAACAGGCATATGGCCGTCCGGTCGGTACTAATAACATTATTCACATCAAACCGATTTAATGAATCATTCTGATGGTCGGTTCAACCAGCGAACCGGTCCAAGTTATGTAGAACCGGCAACTCGGAATAGCTTCTTAAATCACTTTTAATTATTAAGCCAATAGCCAAACTTTTTCTAGTTAAACTTAAATATATAAAATATATTAGTTTAAACTTATATGCATGAACATTAAAATTTTAAATCTATTAAACATGATTTGATTTCTTAAGAGGATACAGACTTGAGATGTATACATACATGATTTCCAATATTAATAGCTACCAAACCAAAGATCAATTGACACATATTTGTTAAGGGATTAATTGTAGTCAAACTTTGGATGCATTCAAATCAATTCTCATGACCATCTTGAAAGAAGATCTAATAATTTTATGACATCTATAATTATAAAGAAATGGAGGAGAGAAACTTAAGATGGGAGTGGAGAGTGTGAACCAAAATAATGGAGAGTAGCAATAACCATGTCATCTTTTTCTCCACATATAAAATAAGACATTATGGTAGTTGTCTACATTCTCTCTCAATTGGTGGCATAGATAAAGTAGTATCAATATCATTATTTATATAAAATTTAATCACTCCATGTACCCCTTATGATGCCTAGTGGAATACTTTATTTTTATGTGGACATGATTTAAATAAATCTCACCAAAATACCTAAACTTATACCTAATGATTGTGTTCTTTGACATATGCTCTATATCATTATTTAATTTTACTTGAAGGAATTAAAATAGCTCAACATTTTATGTAAAAAGAAAAGTGTACAACATGGCATAAATTCACACTAGTTTGCATAGATTTTAATGTATCACTTACTTTATCTCCTATTAATAGTTGAAATTGATTTACTTTCATATCATGAGTTTTAGCACTTTATTTAAATGTTGTTTGACAATCCATTAATAATAAATCATAAAAAGCTAATGGATTAAATATTTGAGCTTAATGGCTCAACCGACTGATCATATGTGATTTTATAAAATACATTCAAAAGTGTACAATAATAATGCCTATATAATTATATTTCTTTCTCCTCAACTCAACCACCGATACATCACCTGTATTATGTCGCGCGTATTTTCTATTTAGTGCATAATATTGAATGTTTCTTATATTAGACTAACTTGTGTTCAATTAGACATATTTTGGTTGACAAAAATCAAAGGATTTAGATGATGTGANGTTTTTGAAACATAATTCAGTGGGGTTAAACTTTTGTAATAATGATATTTTTTATGTGTTGTGAAAGATTTGAGTATTATGCATGAAAATATAAAAGTTCAAGTGTTAGGCATGTTATTAAATAAGAATTTTGTGGCACGGTCGGGCCGGGTCGTGCGTTTTCATTTTTTTTTTTTTATGGAGGTTGGTCCAACTTTCCACGTGTGAACTCGAGATTAGACTCCGCAAACAGCTTTATATGTAGAGTCCAGATGTAATAATTTTTTTTTGGCGGTCCCACATCCTTTCGTTTTTTGTTATTTTGTAGTAAAAAAAAAAGTATTGTGGGTTCAGGAAGACAAAGTAATGTATTAGGTCGCTGTTTGCCACTTTTTGATTGAGCAGATGGGAGCGGATAAGAAACATGAAAACATAAATATACATAAATAGTCGTTGTTAATGCTATTATTATAAAATGTGGCCAATTTTTAACAATAATGATCCAATTTTTATGTTTTTACATTTATAGCGCTCAGTGTGTAAACGAATCGAAGACAAGTGAGGCCAGACTCAGCTCGTGTCAGCTCATTTATAGTGTGTTCGTATTCGGCTCGTTGGCGTAACGAGCCGAACGCGAGCAGTTCACGAACAAAATATCGTTTTGACAACCCTAATCACATAGCCATAATATGTTAAGGGTTAGGGCAAGATTTAAAAATTATTTTTTATATTAAAATATCATTTGGAACTAATTAAATAATTTTTTATTCTATTTTCTTATTTATTACTCTTAATTCATTATAAATCTTTATAGCCTTGATAGATAGGTATAATTGATGAATAGTATTTCGAGTCAAAACGAGCCGAACACAAACGAACAAATCTATGTTCGTATTCGGCTCTTTAACTTAGCGAATGAGTCAAACACGGCTTCTTAACGAGTCAAACACGAGCTGTTCGGGAACAACGAGCCATTTTGGCAGCTCCAAAGTTTTTACTGTAAAATAGAAAATATTACTATTTCAAATTTTAATAAGTAAACTACACATTTTCTTGCATAAATAAGATGACATATACATAAAAATTAAAATTTAGGTGTTAAATATATAGAATTTAATTAGTCTTTATAAAGCATGCATGTAAATCTTACTTAATAAAGTTAGTCTTACATCATAGTAAGATATGTCAAATTAATATTATTTTCTTTTATTTAGTTCATTAAAATAATGAATTATTGGTGACTATTGATTGGTGACCATATAAAATGGATAATGATAAGACCTCAATCAGTTAGCATGAGCTAATCTTTATTTTAAGGGCAAAATAAGCATTTGAACTAAGGTTTTTTTATTTTTTTATTTTTATTTCTAATTAATAGCATTTGAGCACCTAAATAAACATTTATTTGCATGATAATAGTTTAGAATCATGGAAGAAATTATGATATCAACTGTCCATGAGTACTTAGTTTTGTATCTAGCTTAATTAGGCTAATATATTGTTATGTGTGTGATTAGTTGATGATGTTTAGAGCTGTGAATTTAAATCGAAGATCCTTAATCACTCAAAAATTTATTGGAATTTTGGCTCGGATTGAATTAAATGAGCCGTACTATTAGCCAAAATTTTAGATCGAATTTTTTTTCGAGCAGATTTCGAGCCGGGCTGGATTTCAAGCAGACCCCAGCTCGGCTCGAAATCTGATCGTTAACAACCCTAGTGATGTTGGGATTACGAATTTAGTGAATTTAGCTCGATGATCGTTACTCGCTTGTAAATTGATCGAATTTTGGGTCGGATAGAGATCAGATCGAAATAAACAATCCGAGCTAGGAGCCAAAATTTTGTTTTGAATTTTCTTATAGTCGATTTTAAGCTAACCCCAACTAAGCTTGAAATCAGATCGTTAACAATCCTATTGATAGTGACCCTCTCACTTGCGAAAAAGATATTCCATTTAAACATTATATTCTTATGAAGAAAACTAAAGTGTGATTTTTTAATTGAAATATTTTCAATCAAATTTCTCTTGATGATATGTAATTATGTAAAAGATGGGGGTCATATGTGTGTGTATATAATAATTCAATTATTTGTATGATATTTTAATCTAACGTTCAAGAATTTGATGAAAGTAAAAAATGTAACAAACAAACAAAACAATGACTTAATAAATAAAATAAACTTCATCATAATTCTGCTATATTTAGTAATTTTTTGGCCAACTTCCGACTCGGTTACAACATCCAATCAGAATGTTTGATTCAACCGATTAAATTGTGAAACAGACATATGGCCGTCCGGTCGGTACTAATAACATTTTTCCCATCAACCCGATTTAACAAATCATTCTGATGATCGGTTCAACCAGCGAACCGGTTCAAGTTATACAAAACTGGCAACTCGGAATATCTTCTTAAATCACTTTTAATTATTAATCCAATAGCCAAACTTTTTCTAGTTAAGATTAAATATATAAAATATATTTAAGCATGAAAAATAAAATTTTAAATCTATTAAACATGATTTGATTTCTTAAGAGGATACAGACTTGAGATGTATACATACATGATTTCCAATATTAATAGCTACCAAACCAAAGATCAATTGACACATATTTGTTAAGGGATTAATTGTAGTCAAACTTTGGATGCATTCAAATCAATCCTCATGACCATCTTGAAAGAAGATCTGATAATTTTATGACATCCATAATTATAAAGAAATGGAGGAGAGAAACTTAAGATGGGAGTGGAGAGTGTGAACCAAAATAATGGAGAGTAGCAATAACCATGTCATCTTTTTCTCCACATATAAAATATGACATTATGGTAGTTGTCTACATTCTCTCTCAATTGGTGGCATAGATAAAGTAGTATCTATATCATTATTTATATAAAATTTAATCACTCCATGTACCCCTTATGATGCCTAGTGGAATACTTTATTTTTATGTGGACATGATTTAAATAAATCTCACCAAAATACCTAAACTTATACCTAATGATTGTGTTCTTTGACATATGCTCTATATCATTATTTAATTTTACTTGAAGGAATTAAAATATCTCAACATTTTATGCAAAGAATAAAAAAGTGTATAATATGGCATAAATTCACACTAGTTTGCATGGATTTTAATGTGGCACTTACTTTATCTCCTATTAATAGTTGAAATTGATTTAGTTGAAATTGTTTGACAATCCATTAATTTCATAGAAAGCTAATGGATGTAATATTTGAGCTTAATGGCTCAACCGATTGATCATATGTGATTTTATAAAATACATTCAAAATTGTACAATAATAATGCCTATATAATTATATTTCTTTCTCCTCAACTCAACCACCGATACATCACCTGCATTATGTCGCTCGTATTTTCTATTTAGTGCATAATATTGAATGTTTTTTATATTAGACTAACTTGTGTTCAATTAGACATATTTTGGTTGACAAAAATCAAAGGATTTAGATGATGTGATCAAATTGGTAACTATATGCCTAATTATTAGATAATGATTACCAAATTAATCGACAC
>JXCR01081477.1:0-15895 GCA_002079205.1 Phalaenopsis hybrid cultivar
AATTTGAGGTGGTGGATTCTGGGAAGGTGATTGACGGTATTGAAATGTATCAAAGCTAACACCTGCTCAAGAAAAGTCTCTCTCTAAACACACAAAGTATTGAGTGTTGAGTCTGTCTGTCAATAACCAGATCATATCATGACATTATCGTCTAGGCCATCCTAATTTCAATAATGTTGCAAAATTATATCCTCATTTGTTTATAAATAAAATCCCTCAATTTTTATCAATGTGAGATTTGTTAACTTGCCAAAAATACTAGAAATATTTATCCTATGACCCAGGATAATATATTATACATAGTGATATTTGGAGACCTTTAAAGATGAAAATCCTAGGTGAGGCTAGATTGTTGTCTCATTTATTGACAATAACCCTAAAACTAAACATTTTTAGGGGAAACAATTTTTACTGCAACATATCTTATTAATTGAATGTCAAGTCTGGTACTTGACTTCAAAGCACATCTTCATATTTTGATGGTTACACATCCTCACATCGGAGCTTTCTCTTCTACTATCCCACTTAAAATCTTTGGGTATGTATCATTTGTTTAAAACTACCAAAAATTGCACAAAACTTGATCATAAATCTATCAAGTATATTTTTCTTGGGTATGTCACCTACAAAAATGGGCATGTGTCATTCTCCTATTATTAACGAAAAACACTACAATTTCATGGATATCAAAATTTTTGAAAATCAATCATACTACCCCAATGACACCACAGTCTCACCACCTACTCCATCTAGCTCTCCTATCCTAGTTGAGGACATCCAATCAACCCAACCAACCCAGCCTGAAGTTCAAAAAAAAAACTTCGTGTGTACACAAGGAGGAAGAAAAACCTTGAGCAAGTGGAAGACAACTTGCAATGACAGAAATGTTCAAACCAAAACTCATGTCCACATTCAACTGAAATTTTAGGCGTTGGGGAGTCTAGTACGCACGAGTTATTTCCTTCCTCTTCTAATGCTGGTGATAAGAAAAGTTATATTAGAAATCCAATTCAATAGTATATAGCTTATGGGAAGCTATCCTCATCCTCCAAAACTTTTGCTTCTTACCACGATAGTATGTAGGTTCCTTAATCAATTCATGAAGCACTTGAATATCCAGAATGTAGAAANGGCAAAATTACTACCCTTATCGTCTATATCGATGATATTGTGCTCACAGGTGATAATCTACTGGTAGAGACTGAAAGTTATTCTTGCTATTTCATTTGAAATGAAGACTTGTGATCACCCCGGTACTTCTTAGTCATAGAAGTTCTTCGATCATCTAGGGGCATTTGTCTGTCTCAGTGCAAATATGTACTTGATCTATTGAAGTAAAATAACATTCTCCTTTGTAAACCAGTGGTTATTCCAATGGTCCCAATGAGAAGTTAGTCGATGTTCCCAATATGATTCCAGTAGACAAGACTCACTACAAACGGCTTGTGAGGAAACTCATTTACCTTGCTCATACTTGCCCTGACATTTGTCAAGCAGTAGGTATTGTAAGTCAATTAATTCATAATCCCTATGAGCGTCATCTCCGAGTTGTCCACAAGATCCTTCACTACTTAAAAGAGACAACGGGCTCAGAGTTGCTTTTCTTGAGTCACACCTCTTGTTCTATTATCGTTTATACATATGCAAATTGGGCGTGGTCTGTCCATGATTGGCGATCCACCTCAAGATATTGCTCATTTGTGTGGGGAAACTTTGTCACTTTGGAAAACAAAAAATTGTCGGTTAAGACTTAGAGCAATGTTGAAACTGAATTTTACTCCATGTTCTTGGGTATATATTAAGCTTTCTAATTACGCATCATGCTTTGAAAATTATGTATGTCAATCTCTTCTCCTCTCCAGTTGTTCTAAGACAATAGAGTCGTCATCAATATTGCATATAATCCAATATAGCATGACCAAACCAAGCATGTGGAGATTGACGGGCACTACATTAAGGAGAAGCTCGATACAGAGGAGATTTCTATTCTATTTGTCCCATCCAATGGTCAATTTGCAGATATCCTGATTAAGAAACTTCCCCTGTCATTGTTTGATGATAACAAATCAAAGTTGAACATGTTGAACATCTATGTTTCAAATTGAGCAGAAATATTAGAATTATTAGCCTAATTATTAAGCTAAGCACTGCTGCAGTTATTATTAGCTTTTATTTACTTCAGTTATTTTTCTATTTCCATATTTATATAGTTCCTAGTTGGTTTATTTCTAAATTTATGTCTTTCTTTTTATTTAGGTCTTGTAATATGTATTTATACCCATCTTCCTAACAATAAAATTATTTGGCTCTATTATGAAACCTAACAAGTGCAGATGAAGCTATTAGGGTGATAACAAACTCAATTAATATCCATCCACATTCGACTTATATTGAGAAGCCTGAAAGGGTTCTGGATTATGGTATTAAGAAGATGATGAATAAAGCCATCCCATTTGTTAATATTTTATGGAAGCACGGATCAAAAAAGAATACTGCTTGGGAGAAAATCATTGAGATGTAAGAAATATATCCTCAGCTTTTCTTTTGAGGTATATTTACTTTCAAGAAAATTTTCAATTTTCGAGGACGAAGTTTTTATGAGAGATTGTAATAATAGAAATAAATTGAATAAATAAATAAATATTAAATAGTAATGATAATAATAAGAATAAATCGAATTGGTAACTAGAATATGCATCCCTTCATCCATTCGGTTTAGACAAGAGTCATGTGTCCCCTTTTGAATGAAGAAATCAGAGTGAGAAGTGAAACCGCGGAGGTAAAGGAGAAGAAATCAGAGTAAAGAAGGGAAGGAAAGTGGTTGAGCAGCTTTGATATTATGCTCGAGTATGGAGGAAAAGGAAGAAAAAGAAAGACGATACGCATTTTGTGTTGTGTTGATCGATAGCCGATCAAAGTCGATAGGGTGGAAGTTGCGGCTTCGTGCGTGGGTACTGTGCAAAGGAGAGGAAGGAGGAGAAGTCAAAGAATGAAGAAAGAAACCTTCATGTTCTGTCGTACAGAGATCGATGAAGAAGGAAACCTTCGACAACGAACTTGAAGTCAAACGAACAAGTCCCAAAAGTAAAATTTGCACGTGTTAGGGTTGTCGAGTCGTGCGAGAAAAAGAGAGGAAGGAGAGTCGAGGCACGCAAACCTTCGTGTGTGCGGGGGAGCCGAACTCGTGGCCAAAGGAAGAAGACCGTGGAAAGGGATCGTGCGATGCTGGGTTGAAGGTAGGACCTTTAAAAGGTAAATCTTAAGATTTTAATTAAGATAAATAAATTTATATATATGTGTGTGTGTATTTGATACATAATTTTATTGAATTAGGATCGAAGTTATCTAAATCCTGAAATTCGAAGGCGGATTAACATGAATTTCTTGTATGAGGAAGAAAAAAGGAAAAATTTCTGGCAGTTAACAAATTACAAAGGTAAGTTGGATTTATATTAATTTAATTAGTGAATTCTATATGCATATTTTATTCCTTAAATGTTCATAGTAAATATAATTGTAATCAGGAAACACTTGAGGTTAGGGAGTTATAATTTTGAGATTGAGAAGAAAAAATAATATTTGTGCAAGGAAGCAAGACAAACATTTAAAGTAAGGAATGTCTATTAGTTTATAGAAGTCAATTTAATCATATATCATTAATATATGTAAGCATTTCTTTTAGAATAAGTTTCTTACAATTATATGCACATTTAATTAATATTGGCGGTTGTTTAAAGAAATTAGTGGAGAAAAAAATATTTTAGAGGTCTCTTAAAAGCAAATGTGAGTAGTTACTTTCTTATATGTTTTAAATTAATATTTATTTAATAAAGAACTTTTGTAATGCTTTAAACAGTAATTCTATTATTATATGCATTTTGTGAGCTTTAAATATTTAAGGAAACGAAATGAGAAAAAGAAAAAATGAATGTTCATTTTTTTTAAAAGGAGATAATTTAAACAAAATGAAAGCAAAAGTTTAAGTCATACAAGATTATCTCCATACGGTATTGGCAAGAGATGCAATGTACTCGTGCACGTTAAAGAAAATGGTGAAGATGTGTTTCTGGTGCAATTTGAGAGTACCTTCAGGTACATTTTTAAGGCACCTGCGAGTACAATTTTTTAGGATACATTCAAATACATTTTTATGATGTTTTCAGGTATAACGGTAATCTTATTATGACTCTTAATGAGGTTAAAATGGTAAATACTTAAAATGAAACGAGAAGTGATAAATTTCACATGAAAGTTTAAATTTTTATTAAGAAATGAACTGCATTTTATATTGGTGCTTCATGCATAGCATTGGCATAATAATTTAATATATATTAAGATTATATTTGCTCACTAAGTCAAACTTACTATTATAATTAGTGGTTTCTTTCATGAAAAAAACTTTAGGTTGATAAGTCTATTAGGGAAGATTTGATTTACAGTAGAACTACAGCAGATAAATACTAATTTATGTTGTGTTGGTAGTTTACTTTTATTGTTTCCTTTATATAGTGATATATTGTTCACTATTTGTTTGAAATATTATCTTCAGATTATTGTTGTTTCTTGATGTTTTAAATTTAATGTATTTTGGAGATATTAGTGACTTTTATATTTTGGAAGCTTTTAAAAAATGTGGAAAATAAAAATAAAACTTTAATGTCGTCCGACTGCAGTTNTTTTTATTGTTTCCTTTATATAGTGATATATTGTTCAGTATTTGTTTGAAATATTATCTTCAGATTATTGTTGTTTGATGTTTTAAATTTAATGTATTTTGTAGATATTAGTGAGTCTTATATTTTGGAAGCTTTTAAAAAATGTGGAAAATAAAAATAAAACATTAATGTCGTCTGACTGCAGTTCCCTCCTCAGTTAATTCTAAGTACCGGGTCGGCTCGTGACATTTATAACTTATTAGTCATTATTATGTTGGGCTTATTGACCCTAAGCATATCATCATAAAAATTTCATTAAAAGCAGATTGAATTAAACGCTCCCCTCGACTCTTACTATATTAGTAGATTCTAGAGGGGCATGTTAAAATAGTCACCTCATATTAATTGTTCAGTGGAGCATCCTATCATTACTTTTTGGATCACTTTTCCACAACTATGACAACTATTTTACTAATCCATCTTATTCGCATTAAGCTTCATTTTTGGAAAATTGCTGCAAGTGGAACATTGCAGCAAATCACTTTAATAAGCCCTTTGTGGCTAGAATCTTGATGAAATGTAAAGTTACAGCTTTGCTTCATAAAGAGGTGTGGGTTGCATTTCAGTCGTCGTGCTATTGCTAAAATTAGAATTTGAAAATATTCCTTTATACTACTTTTCTTGTCATATTTTTCAGCATAAATTTTTTAAATGTTTCAAAACACATTATTAGTTGAGGCTTCTAAAATTTTGATCATAAACCCTTCTGATCATAAAACATATTTGATGTTTGGATTGATANTCCCTCGACCCTTACTATATTAGTAGATTCTCGAGGGGCATGTTAAAATAGTCACCTCATATTAATTGTTCAGTGGAGCATCCTGTCATTACTTTTTGGATCACTTTTCCACAACTATGACAGCACTATTTTACCAATCCATCTTATGCATTAAGCTTCATTTTTGGAAAATTGCTGCAAGTGGAACATTGCAGCAAATCACTTTAATAAGCCCTTTGTGGCTAGAATCTTGATGAAATGCAAAGTTACAGCTTTGCTTCATAAAGAGGTGTGGGTTGCATTTCAGTTGTCGTTTGCTAAAATTAGAACTTGAAAATATTCCTTTATACTACTTTTCTTGTCATATTTTTTAGCATAAATTTTTTAAATGTTTCAAAAAACATTATTAGTTGAGGCTTCTAAAATTTTGCTTATAAACCCTTCTGATCATAAAACATATTTGATGTTTGGATTGATACTCCTAGTTGATTAATGAAAAAACATTTCTCATTTAATCAGACCTGCTCTCAAAATCATAAAGCATGATCACTTATTGATATTCCTGCTCCTTCTAGTCCCTTGGTGTTAATCTCTACAACAATTAATACTACCACTAAGAATACTCTGCAAGCTCTAGAAAAGCCACTTCACACAATTTGTGAACAGAGTGGCAATCATTTACTACAAGATTCTGATTGAAGCATTCAGAATGTTGAATCTTTAACGAATAAAAGACTTCATATTTTTTAAACAAAAACGGATAAGAATCAAAGGAAAATGTATTGTTGCTTGCCAAGGTCCAATGCACTTAAAGCTAGACGATCCAAATGATCAATATATTATCTAGTTGTATTTCTCCTTTTAATTTGGCATTTTTTGATAATTGCCCTTGATATACTATTCTCTTTATCTAATTAATAAAAGCAATTGGTTTTTAAAAAAAATATCCCTCCCTATCCTCTACATTATCTTTTAATCATGATCCTTTTTCTCTATTTTCTAATCAGAATTTACTCCATGACCAAAAAATTTGTGGACATTTTTTTCACTTCAATCATACGCCTTAACTACACCTTGATCACGATGTACTCTACACTAACTCTAGGTGCACAATCCATCTCCATCCATCAATCAATCACAATCTTTCTTCTAGCAATCATGTAGCCCCGTTACTCATGCACTATCACAACCCTTCACCAAATTGTGAGCACAATGATGTGCAATAGCTCTTCCAAAGACAGGAATTAACTCATTTTGCTTCAAAGCCATATCATCATGCTCACAGAAAACACTCAATCCACCTTGACAACATGCGCCTAACATGATGCCAGTATCTCCAGGTTGCTCAAACCTCGCCTTGTTGGTATTTTCTACATATAACCTATTAAACGGGATTTCTCTTCAAAGTGTCATAACCCATGTTACCGACCAAGCATCACCCTCAACATCCATGTTCCTGCATTGAATTTTAAATGTAACTTAGTTAACAAAAAGAAAATCATAAATAGACATTGCTCAAATCAACATTTGTGTGATTCCTTAAAACTGCACGTAGAAAACTTTCTATAACTATTTTTTATTTGACAATTTGCTATTTTTTTATATGCAATTATTGTCATACATATTCTTGCATTTTACTACAACCCAATATAAGGTGTCTCTTTTCAAACCCTTTCCATATTTCAACTAAAGTTCATTCTAACCTGAAAAGACTCGCATCTTTTGTATTTCCTCAAACCCCACTACCTCAAATTTACACCACAATCCTAGATTTATATGAAAAGATTACAGCAATAATGACATTATCCAAATGAAAATCCACATAAAAATTCTGCCGTTAATCAGTCACAAAATTTTCCCTAAATCAAGCCTTTAAATATTTCTAAACATGATCATAGTAATTTTTTCCTAAACATAAATTAAATTCTTATCTAATGGGAAGCGAGCCTACCCTCATGCCTAAAGCCCTCATCAACTCCTAGAAATTTGCTACAAACAACTTTTATCATTATAGCTGAAATATGTAGCTTAAAGAACACAAAATTGCCCCCTTATATGAATGAACCTCTCTTTTCTACACAACCATTTGCATGCAATTTAACTCAAAATGTCTTTATCTAGTTGAGATGATGATCACATGACTCAAGGTTCTTATTATCATGCTCATTCTTCATAGTAAGGGCACTTTCCTCACTTTACATTGACACCCTGTAGAGTCTGTTTATCGATCTGCTCAATTATCATAATACTGATCTAGATCATGTGGCACACTAAGAAGCCTCATTTCCTACATCAAAATATATTGATGATCGTAAAACAAAATCTTTAGGATACCCAAGGCCCCAAGAGCAATGCACTTACATTAAGCTATTCATTTCCACCATATCAGCATCAATATTATCAGCCTTCTGCTCATTATTGTACGTCAGCATTTTATATAAATTGTTCTCACCATGAAAAAAAACCAACATGAATTTTACAAAGAAATGGAAGGACTAAAATTGCAAAACAACAAATCTTACATAAAGCATAAGCACAAAATGATTCAGCATCAAAAAGATTATCCGGATCCCTGGAAATTGGATAGAACCAACTTAGGTTGGGCATGAAGATGACTTTAGGTCTAAAAGCACCTGAGAGGGATGATAATGTTGAGACATAAAGCATAAAGATGCATCCGAGTCTACGGAGCCTCTCTCGTTTTATTTCTTCTGAAACATTACAATCAGAAATTATTCTGCAATCTCCTACACTAAAGCTTTCACCACAGGTTGACTATCTTTTCACTACTTCTACTGTAAGACCATCACATAATTGATCATACACTAAGGTATGCCCATTGCCTATGACGATATCGAGACTCTACTAGTTGTTAAGATTATTAAAGCAGATGTTCCTCGAGTCCTTAATGTTAGCGTCCACTTATTCACTCGGTACACATTAACTTCATATTGCCACCACTACCACAACTATAATGTTATGGGATTCTTGTCCATCTTGTTAAACTAATTTATAATATAAATTGGAAACAAGCTACAAAGCTTCCATCTCCAAAGATTGACCCACCACTGATAGCTTCTATAGTTTCTCCTGAAAAGAATCGATCACCTCGTTGATCACTAGAATATAGTGTATTTCTACTCATGGGTGTACCTAGAGGGATGCGTAAGTCTATCTCACCATCGCGACCTTTATTGACGCCGACCCCTCTTCCATCTCTTACAGAAACAGTTCTTTGGACCAAAGAGCAATACATTTAGGAACGATCATCTAACATGTCATTACTTGTTTTATTTGGACGTTGCTATATTAAACATATCAATAGTTATCATTATAGAACTATTTATATAAGAAAATGTAATTAATTGTTGAATTATTAGATGACACTTCATAATAGACTTGCCAATTATGAAAGTTAGTTGAATATTTTGATTGCACTGAGATACCTTCTCGTTGATTTATTTACGTTTAGTATTTAATCACATGTTAAATCTTCTTATGAACAAATAAAGCTTTTATGGGCAGAAAATCAAGTAAACATTATCACAAGCAAATTTAATTCTCATCTCATATTAAATTCCAACTCAAATATTTGTGCTTTAGTCCACAAAACTTGGCTAAACAGATATACTCATCTTGTCCCCAAAGCTACCCTAGTTAATGAGAATTTAGTCATTACTAATGATAGGTATCATAGATTTTTTTTGAGAATTAAGGAATGTATTTACTTGTCATGATTTATGTATTATCTTGTAAGAAGCACAATAGTTATGCCCAAATGTCCTTGATGAATACAAAATGCTCAACTCTCAAAGTCAAATTTTTTCAAGTTGAACAAATTTGATGGAAATATAAAAATTTATCCACGTTGAAATTGTAACATATAAACATTGGCACGAACAAAAGGAAAATAAGTTTTGACATTGTCCTAATTGTCATATTTTTATTTTAGTTTTTTTTTAAATAAAATGGCCATTGGTGCCTACAAAAATAGGATATGTTCTTTTGAATTTTGATGACCTAATTAGTTTGTTTTAATACTACAAGTTGTTTCAATTTAACTCTCGTCAAGTATAATGAATTGCCAAATCTTCTCTTCCTCTTGTAGCTATGAGATTCAATTTGTTTTGCTTATCTATTTTTGAGTTAGTTGGCTTCAATTGATGTCCTTGTACTGAAAGGTTATTTCCCTCCAGTCATTGATGATCTTATTCTTACTATAGCTTATGCCACAAGATGGTGTTTCACTTGCTCTGGCTATAAATGCTCTACGTTACAGTGGGCCATTTGTCTTGTGCAGCTATTTTCCGCCACAAAATTTTTAGTGTCCCCCATCTACAATCTCGGATCATAGATGGATCCACAAATAACTAGTTGGAAACATAGGAAGGGAAGAAAAGATTAGATTTAGTTGTTTAGACTCTGGTTGCATTGAAATTTGTAGTCATATATGGATCCACAAACAACTAGTTGCCAGCCTGAGCAAGGGAAGAAATATTAGATTTTGTTGATTTGATGCTGGTTGCATTGAAATTTGCAGTTTAGGAAAAAATGTCAAACAACCATGTTCGGCTCTCTCCAAAGCACTAGGATATGAATTACTGAATCAAATTCTTATCTCTCACATTTATGTGCTAGTTGAACACTATTGCTTCGAGTGTGTTGGAAATTTTAACAATAACTTACAAGAGATACATTTTTGTACCAACACGAGGCTTAAATTTTCAATTTGGTGAATTTTATCCTCCTTTATTTCAACAAAATATTTTTTGATTATTTTTATGTGCATGATTGAAACTTCGCCAAGTTTGTTGCATTGCATGATGTTCTTCTTTTTCCATTGTGACTCCTAAATTGTTCAATGGTTTATATTTGTAAGCAAGTATCTTGTGAAATTTAAAATTTTGATGACTTTTTCTAGTGTTGCATTAAAAATTTTGAGTGTGTCTGTGATATGTGTGCGCACACATGCATATAATATCAATTTCAAGGCAGCTCGATTTAAATTGAAGTTTCCAATATATCTAATGTATTTAAGACTTAAATGATTATGAACATGGACTGATCAAAGTTATTTATCCTTGCATGCAGAGATAAACTATCGTTTATGTTTTTTTATCAAAATTTGAAATTAGATGTCATTTTTCAAAAAAAAAATAACAATCATGCAGCAGGGATTTTTACCCAAATAACCACCCCAGTTATATCATTGGTACGTTAATACAATTAAAAACCCCATGGGGCTGTTTAGAATACCATAAGAGACTATGAACGTCATTGATGTGAACAAATGCATGTAAACTTACTTCACAGTGATCAGTGTGCCATAAAGTGGAATCAATTAATTTACATTCGTCCACTTTATGCACTGTTACTTATTTACTCGGTGTAAGAAAAAAATTGAAAGCACACAAATAAGCGGCATTCACTTCTTAAGATGAGTTATTCTTGTCATAAAATTTTCAGGCAAGCAAACAGCACCATGATGAATTAAAAGAACAAATTTAATCCATGCAGGCAGGTAAAGTAACACACGTACAGCCTGAGCGGCTTCATCGATTATAACAACATCAAATATGTCTTTGGTTCGGCTGAAAAGTGATGAACCATTAAAACTAAGAGTGGAGAACACCTGCAAGATTAATTAATGATTTAAAAAAAAATCTATAATAAAATATTTATGACAGAAGATGAACCTACAATAGCTGAGTCATCAATAATTGAATCACGAATCATATCCCGATTCATACTTTCCCCAGACTTTCTACCAGTAGATGTTGAAAGGTCCATAGTTGCAAGCTTTTGCTCTACCTGTTAAGAATGAATTTATGCTCAATAATAATATGAATTGGCACCATAACTTGAGGAAAAAATACATACAAGGTAATCCATGGACACTGCTTGCACTAAATGATGAGGTTGCACCCCAACTCGCACAATTTTGGGATTGTAGACATGGTTATTTTCGTCATGAATACCTGCAAACAAATGTCAGTTCAACTTTTATCCTCATATACAACAACACTTTACAGGCAGTATAATAGGTAGATATCTATTTAACCCTTTGTTAACATGTAGATCCACCAATGAGACATCAAAAAAGGAAAAAAAAATAAAATAACTAAATAAATAATTTTGATGAAGGAAAAAAATATAATCTGTAAATTATCCAAGAAACCTAGCATAAAAAATGATGATGTGAGCAACATGGATGAGCAAGATTCAAACCTCCATACAAAACTCGCAGTACTATCTCATCAAGAGCAGAATTAGATGGAGCACAAACCAACACATGCATCCGGTACTTGCGATTAGACTTCACAATTTCTGGTTTCTACAAGGTAGAAGAAAGATGTAATTTCAAGAAGTAAAAAAAAAAAACTGAAACAACCAAAAACGATGAGAATATGATATGAAAGCTACCAGTTCATTTCCAACTGGATAAAAGCCGTCGTCACCATCAATAGGTCTAATCAGATCCCTTGGACTCAAACCAGTTAACCAAGGAGATGCTTTTCTCCAATGATTATGTCTACCAAACCTCGGATGTCAGCTCATGCATGACTGATAACTTCTTGAAAATATAATAAAAGATCGAGAAAACAAAGCATTTTCAATGACAAGGTCAGAACATGGAGAATGGTCAAAGTGACTTGAGCATCCACTATCATGTAATGTTAAACGTATACAGGTGGCAGAATCAATAATAAATGCTATATAAACATAGTTTTGTGCATTTTAGTTCAAAAGCTATAGAGATGTGCGTAGAAATGTGTAAAAGCATATTTTTGTGTTTTTCAGTTCAATTGCTCAATTCATGTTCGTATTATTCATTCAACAACGAAAAATAACAAAAAAAATATCGGCCAGCAATGAGCAAACCAAAGTAAAATGAATAACCTGCAGGTTATATTCATAATTAGAATGACATTAAAACAAGTTTGTGCGCTCTAGGAGCTCTTTTCGCACTTGATGATAAATACGGTATAAAGTCAAAAAGAAGAAAAGGAATGTTTGAAGTAAACCTTCTAGGGATTAAATTACTATGGGCAGATTTGCAAGCCTTATACGATCTTTTCCGTAGTTAAAGTAGATAAGTGAATCATAAAAACTGGTAAATTTCATTAAAAGACCAATTATATTGCATATGATTTATGATTTCATGTGATGGGAACCCATGAAGGTATTAACAAGAAAATTTTGTGGTAAGAATGAGAATATTAAAATGGTATGCGGTAAAAACTATTAAGAGTGAAAATTAACAAAACTGAAGGGAAGATGGGGTATCACATATTAACGATAAAAAAAAGAAAAATAGAATGAGGTGATTCGTGTATCTAGAAAAGATAAAGAGGCATATAAGGCAAGTAAATAGAATTCATATAAAGCAATATTACAAAAAGGAGGCATACTAAGGGTCTATTTTTGGTTTTTTTTTTTTTTAAGATATTTGAGAAGATCCAGTTTTCCCACTTTCTTCATCATGTTGGCCAGCCACTAGATTCCGAAATAAGAAATATTTGATTCGGATTAACTTAGGAAACTCTTCATTACTCTATCCCCTTCATATTCTATGTTTTTATTTCAAATTTATTTCCTTCCCTAATTTAGGATAGATATATTTAGTAAGTTAGTAAATAAGAGATTGGTTTCCTTATACATGTACCATACTTATGATTAATGAATTTTTCTCTCTTTTCATCCCAAAACCGGTTTTCAACATAGTATCAGAGATCTGAACCTAAATCCTAGCTTCCTTGCTGCCGGAACCTCTTCAACCGCTCTCTTTCAGCCTGCAGGCAAGCCAGAAAACACCTCTGTACAGCAGCCGGTTCCTCACTGCAGGGTGTAGGCTCTTCCCCTGTATTCTCGGCTGCCATTATTTGTCCTGCTGACCCTTCTGAACCAGCTGAACTTCTCCCTGCAGCCTAAATTCTTGTGCAGCAGGCCCACTGCATTTCTCTGCCTCCGAAACTCCTTCCTGCAGCCTGAATTCCCTACTGAAAGCTCCTCCTTTCTCAAAATCCACCAAGGTATCAACATTCCTTTACCAGAATTCCTGCCTAAAGCAGCCACAGCTGTAGCATTAACCTTCCTTTGCCTGGATTCCTGCTTACAGCAGCCGCAGCAACAACACTTACTTTCCTTTGCTGGAATCCCCTACAACAGCAGCAGCCACCGCCGCCGCAGTCACCAGACAGCAACACAGAAGCAGCAGCAGCAGCAGTGGCAGCAATTATAGAAGCGGCCGGCAGCAAGCAGAAGCAAAAGCAGCAGCTGCAGCAGCAAAGGAGTAACAGTAGCAGCAGCAAGGAGTAACAGTAGCAGCAGCAATCCTCAAGACGCATATAATTCAAGACCAAGAACGGGATGAAGACATCTAGTNGATGAAGTTTTCTCTCTTTTCATCCCAAAACCTGTTTTCAACATAGTATCAGAGATCTGAACCTAAACCCTAGCTTCCTTGCTGCCGGAAGCTCTTCAACCCCTCTCTTTCAGCCTGCAGGCAAGCCATAAAACTCCTCTGTACAGCAGCCGGTTCCTCACTGCAGGGTGTAGGCTCTTCCCCTGTCTTCTCGGCTGCCATTATTTGTCCTGCTGACCCTTCTGAACCAGCTGAACTTCTCCCTGCAGCCTAAATTCTTGTGCAGCAGGCCACTGCATTTCTCTGCCTCCGGAACTCCTTCCTGCAGCGTGAATTCCCTACTGAAAGCTCCTCCTTTGTCGGAATCTACCGAGGTATCAACATTCTTTTACCAGAATTCCTGCCTAAAGCAGCCACAACTGTAGCATCAACCTTCCTTTGCCTGGATTCCTGCTTACAGCAGCCGCAGCAACAGCACTTACTTTCCTTTGCTGGAATCCCCTACAGCAGCAGCCACCGCCGCCACAGGCACCGGACAGCAACACAGAAGCAGCAGNCTCCTCAAGACGCATATAATTCAAAACCAAGAACGGGATGAAGACATCTAGTACTTCCGAGTCAGGGACTGGGGATTCTATCCGGAGGGCTCCTGAACTCTTTAACGTTATTAAAAATCATAAACTCATTTTCTATAACTTCTTTCAGTGGTCTCAATACGGGCTTATATATATTTATGGTAAAGGAAAAGAGAAACATATCAAGGGAGAGAACACAGTTCCTGAGATCACTTTTCACGACCACCGCACATGGAAGATTCACGACCATATATGGCCATTTCTTAGTTGGTCAATTAATTCAATGACAACCGAAGTAAGATAACATTTTTTGCCTGCAAAACTGCTAAAGAGATTTGAGAGGCTGCAAAAGAAACATATTCCACCACTAAAAGTATAGCATAATTGCTTAAAATCGAGACCGAAAGTGTCATCCAATACTTCAATACCTAGAAAAAGTATTGACTACAATTGCATATCTTTGAGACGTGTGGGGATTTTTAAATCCATCATCGAGAAGAAGAGAACTATAAAATTCCTAGTATGATTAACTCAAGAATTGAATGGAGGGAAGATCATGGAAATAAAGCATCTTGTTGCTGAAGTCAGGAGAGAAGAGAGCACAAAGAAGCTGATGCTAAGTGGAAATGGGGGTTCACCAAATATTGAAAGCTCTACCGTGTACACTTATAATTCTTCTCACGACTCAAAGCTCAAGAAGAATTGTCCCGCATGTGACTACTGCAAGTGGACAGGGCATCTCAAAGAAAAATATTGGAAACTTCATGGAAAGCCTGCAGATTGGAAATCGGGATAGAGAAAAAAGATCAAGAGAAAAAACCGAACGATTGACTAAACCATTCACCAAGTAACATCTTGAAGTTCTGTAAAACTACAGGAAGGTACTTTAGAAAAACACACCAAGGTAATATATTATTCTCTCATCTTGCCAGTAATTGGGAATTTAGAATTTGGATCATAGATTCAATTGCCTCTTACTATATGATTGGAGAAATCAATGCACTAGTCAACTATCAAAAGACTTATACATTTAAATCAAACTTACAAATGAATCACACTTATAAAAGACATGGAACTCTCTCAGGAGATCCATCTTTCCTCTGTTTTATATGTTCCACAAATAGATTTCAATTTGATTTTTATCAGTAAGTTTAATCATGATATGAAATGTGTAACTAAATTTCTTGCAAGTTCCTGTGAATTTGAGGTGGTGAATTCTGGGAAGGTGATTGACAGTATTGAAATGTATCAAAGCTAACACCTGCTCAAGAAAAGTCTCTCTCTAAACACACAAAGTATTGAGTGTTGAGTCTGTCTGTCAATAACCAGATCATATCATGACATTATCGTCTAGGCCATCCTAATATCAATAATGTTGCAAAATTATATCCCCATTTGTTTATAAATAAAATCCCTCAATTTTTATCAATGTGAGATTTGTTAACTTGCCAAAAATACTAGAAATATTTATCCTATGACTCAGGATAATATATTATACATAGTGATATTTGGAGACCTT
>JXCR01081477.1:16119-26957 GCA_002079205.1 Phalaenopsis hybrid cultivar
CACAGAGTTTGAAATCAAAGACCTAGGAATCATGAGATATGTGTTATATATGGAGGTAGTATGGTTTAAGAAAGGATGTTATATCACAAAGAAAATACATCCAAGATCTACTAAAAGCGACGGGGATGCTTAGATGCAATTTTGTTGGCACTCCAATGGATACCAACCAAAAGTCAGGGGGGATGGGGAGAGAAAGTGTCTCTATGAAGAAAAAACGATATCAAAGATTGGTAGGAGAAATCATCTACCTGTCACATACGAGACAAGATATTACATTTTCCGTCAAAATTGTGAGTCAACACATGAATAGCTCAATTGAAGATTACTTGGAGATGGTGTACAGAATTCTGAGATTTCTCAAAAAAACTATTGGTTATGGATTACTTTTTTAGAAAACCAAAAATAAAGATGTGTTGGGTTAGGTAACTAACTGATAGAAGGTCCACCACAAGTTATTGCTACTATGTATGGAAAAATTTGGTGGCAGGAAAATAAAAAGAAAGCTGTTATTTCTGGAAGCAATGCAGAATCAAAGTAGAGCACTCAAATTCAAAATCTGTGAAGGGATCTAAATTCAAAAATTATTACGAAAATTGGGGTGTAATTCCAATAGGCTTATACATATATTTTGTGATTGTCAAGCAGCTATCAGTATTGACAACAATACTATGCATCATGACAAGACCAAACATATTGAAGTTGATAGACATTTCATCTCTTAAAAGGTTAATGGGAGACTTATACAACTAAGCTACATCCCAACACACCAATAAGTTGTTGATGTCTTCACCAAAGAGCTTTCTTTAAGCATCTTCTCAAAGTTCAATATCAAGCTTGATCTCTACAATATCTACAAGCTAGCTTGAGGGTGAGTATAAAAATCTTAGAAGATCTAGTTTCCCTCTTTTTTCATGTGGGGCGGCCACTAGTTTCCAAAATAGGAAAGATTTGATAGTGATTTAACTTAGGAAGCTCTTGATTTGTCTATTTACTTACTATTCTATATTAATTAATTTTTATTTTAGAATTATTTTCTTCCCTAATTTAGGATAAATAAATTTAGTATGTTTGTAAATAAGGAGAGAATAGTTTCCCTATAAATGTACCCTACTAGTGAATAATGAAAAAAAAAACTCTCTTCATCCTAAAATTAGTTTTCAACACTTTTTCATTTCGTTGCATTTCAAACCAGCGGCTACTTTCTTCCCTGTTATTTGACTATTGCTTTTGTGTTGAATTTCAAGGATTTATGTGATAAGACACAAGTTTTTACAAATACATTTATTGGAAATTCAAGAATTTATGTGATAAGAAACANGAACTACTGGTTATGGATTACTTTTTTAGAAAACCAAGAATAAAGATGTGTTGGGTTGGGTAACTAACTGATAGAAGGTCCACCACAAGTTATTGTTACGATGTATGGAAAAATTTGGTGGCAGGGAAATAAAAAGAAAGCAGTTATTTCTGGAAGCAGTGCAAAATCAGAGTAGAGCACTCACATTCAAAATCTGTGAAGGGATCTAAATTCAAAAATTATAACGAAAATTGGGGTGTAAGTCCAATAGGCTTATACAGATATTTTGTGATTGTCAAGCAGCTATCAGTATTAACAACAATACTATGCATCATGACAAGACAAAACATATTGAAGTTGATAGACATTTCATCTCTTAAAAGGTTAATGGGAGACTTATACAGCTAAGCTACATCCCAACACACCAATAAGTTGTTGATGTCTTCACCAAAGACCTTTTTTTAAGCATCTTCTCAAAGTTCAATATCAAGCTTGATCTCTACAATATCTACAAGCTAGCTTGAGGGTGAGTATAAAAATCTTAGAAGATCTAGTTTCTCTCTTTTTTCATGTGGGGCAGCCACTAGTTTCCAAAATAGGAAAGATTTTATTGTGATTTAACTTAGGAAGCTCTTGATTTGTCTATTTCCTTACTATTCTATATTATTTAATTTTTATTTTAGATTTATTTTCTTCCCTAATTTAGGATAAATAAATTTAGTATGTTTGTAAATAAGGAGAGAATAGTTTCCCTATAAATGTACACTACTAGTGAATAATGAAAAAAAACTCTCTTCATCCTAAAACTAGTTTTCAACACTTTTTCATCATTGCATTTCAAACCAACGGCTACTTTCTTCCCTGTTATTTGACTATTGCTTTCGTGTTGAATTTCAAGAATTTATGTGATAAGACACAAGTTTTTACAAATACATTTATTGGAAATTCAAGAATTTATGTGATAAGAAACAAGTTTTAACAGCTACATTTATTGGAGTATGGTAGTTGTGGGAAATTTTTTAGTTTGTTAACTTAATTAAAACGTAAAATTTATAACATCTATAACTTAAAAAAAACTATTTTTTAAAATAATTCTGTAGCGATTTGTACAAGCAACAAAAAATCCCAAATGGATCCTAAATCAAACATGGCAAGAAAAGTTCAAAAAATAAATAGAACAAAATAAAGTGAACACCTCATAAAGCATTCAACAAGAATGCTAATGAAGGACGATGATGCATAAATTGAATCCAAATGGCCAAGGTCGATAATAACAACCATAACACCATTTTNTTTTAATTTGTTAATTTTATTAAAACGTAAAATTTATAACATCTATAACTTAAAAAAAACTATTTTTTAAAATAATTCTGCAGCGATTTGTACAAGCAACAAAAAATCTCAAATGGATCCTAAATCAAACATGGCAAGAAAAGTTCAAAAAATAAATAGAACAAAATAAAGTGAACACCTCATAAAGCATTCAACAAGAATGCTAATGAAGAACGATGATGCATAAATTGAATACAAATGGCCAAGGTCGATAATAACAACCATAACACCATTTTCTTTTCGTGTGAGGGAATGTTTTAAAAAAAATCTCAACCTCCATATACAACTACACATTAAAGGGGCACACTAATCAAGTTTAACATAATATTGACCAACTCAATCTACTCACCTAGTATAGTTGATATAATGTTCTAAAAGAGTCTGTAAGAAATTCAATTTCCAATTCAACCTCATCACGGAACAAGGGATTTTAGTGTAATACCTAGTTTTGGACAAATCGAGTAAAATTTTTGGCAATTTTAAAATATACCCTAATTCTCACTATCCCTAAAATCAGATCAAGTTAATATAATTTTGCATGTAGAATAAGTCAATTTGATATATAGCACTATATAAGGATTATAGACAAAGATATAAAAATATACGATAATAGTTTAATTAAAATTAATTATGTATCTGATTAATGTTTAATCCCCGAAACTGTATCCAACCAACTTTCTTCCATGATTTGCAGTTGTGGGATGTATACAAAGGGTTAGGATTAAAATTTACCACGTTAAATATCACATTTCTTCCGTTTCCACTCTCCCAAACCTTCCTCCATGCAAAGGCCCGCACAGTTCACTCCAGCAACAGTAGGAGCATGCCTGCAAGGAACCGCATGCAGCGATTCAAGGATTAATGGAAAAAATCTGTAAGAGGGAACATCACTTTCATGCTATTTGAAGCATTCCTTTCCTTCCCTATAATCTTTTTCACGATTTTCCATGAGTCAAATTTTTTTGTCTTTCTATATCACTCCAAGGAAAAGCGGAAATGTGATCCTAAATGTTATACATTAGTTTGTGGTTTCAGAAGGATAGTTAGCAGAAAGGAGGGGAAGAAAAGTTGTAGAGGAAAGGAAGAAAAGAAGATGGTATTGGGAAGGAGGTAATGCGAGAAAATCCTTTCGAGCTAAGTAATAGCAAATGATCCGTATTTGGGAATAAATCAAGATATAAGTAAAAATTTCATGAAAATTCTAAGGAGTTTATCATTCCAGATGGTTTAGTCTAGGTGATGAGCTAGAAGCGGGCTTGAGGAAACTCATTGTATGTTTGCACCATCGATTTAGGTGAAATAATTTTATATTAAATTAAAAATAAGAACAATCTATAAAATTTTCATGAAATCTCTTTTGAAATACAATTGCATTTAGAATATTGTAAATGTTTGTAGATGTTAGCATTAATGCAAGTTTGAAATGACACTATCAATATTTATGCTTTCACCATTTCATTTATATAATGAGCATATTTATGAAATTTTCACTAGCAGATATTCATATATTATTGTTTATTGATATACTACATGATTTACTTATGATGAATGATTATTACAGTAATTATAATTACATGAATTTCACAAGTATTGCGATAGATAGTAATTATGATTACAAGAATATCACAAGTATTGTGAATAATAGGGAACGATGTGATTACTGACTTATGGCATTCAAACGAACAAATTCGTAAACTATGGAGACGGAAAAGAAAACCCTAAAACCACTTGTATCAAAGAATTTATTGATAATTGTTATATTGGGAGGGACCCGATATTAATCAATAGTTAATTTAGCCTTTGAGCGGTGAAGACCCAATACAAAGAAATCACATGAATGTAGTCAAATTCTATACAATTGTAAATGATATTCTTATGATTACAGTGGTCGATTTTGAAATTCTTATGGATATGCTCATGATTGCACATGAATGAATGAGACATGTTTTGTACAACTGTCATGATTTATTGCATTTCATACCTTTCTTTAGATGTTTTACATGATTAAAACACGTGATATATCCTACTATCATGCATATAAGCTACAAATAATCATGGACATTGTCTTTCTTTTCATCTATAAAATTATTTTTAGTCTTGATTATTTCACTAAATTTGTAACTCACTCTTATATGATGTTGACTTTCAGGAAGGAGTTGGGAGCATCAGGACGAGTAGCTATGTGTGATGTTATACAACTTTTACATTATATAATTTTTTAGGTCATACGGACTTTTGGATACATATTTTTTACATATGCTGAATTTTAGCCGCCCTATATATGATTCTTAGTGCATGATTTCTTACGTTTTCAAGTATATGAAAATGTGTAAGAATATAATAACAACAACCCTTTATCCCACTAACTAGTGTCGGCTACATGAATCATTTTTCTCCATTGCATCCTATTGAGTGTGATTTTCAGTTAATTCTAATAGATTAAGATCATTTTTATACAATATTCCCAAGTCTTTTTAGGTCTACCTCTCCCTTCCTTGACATCAATCGAAACTAAAATATCTACTCTCCTAACCGAATCATCAGATGATCGACGTTTAATGTGACCAAACCACCTAAAAAAGCTCTCTTTAATCTTGTCCGCCATTGGAGCTACACCAACCGTATCACGGATATATGCATTTTGCATTTTGTTTCTCTAAGTGTCAAAACACTCATCCACCTAAGCATTCTCATCTCAGCAACACCTAATTTTGTTTTATGTTTCTCTTTTAAAGGCCAACAATGCGATAGAGCATTGTCGGTCTCACCAACATCTTATAAAATTTTCATTTCAATTTAAGTGGTAATTTTCTATCACACAATAGGCCTGAAGCATTGCTCCACTTCAACCAACCAACTGGAATTCTACTAATAACATTCCAATCGATATCACCATCACTCTGAACAGGAGACCCAATACATCTAAAATGTTCACACCTTTAAATGATTTAATCACTCATAAACACAACTCTTCCACTATAGCTCTTTTAGCTCCATCAATTCATATTTCACCATGAATTGCTCAAATTCAGTTGTGCACTCCACGGATAAATTTTTTTAATCCAAATTATAGAGTTTAAGAAACATGTCATGCCGATAATATATGAAAAAATATTTGTGTTACATCATCCTTTTCAACTTAGATTATATAGTGATCTTACTTTTTTCCTTCTCATTATCAAGGGCGCTTCAAATTTTTCCGCAATAAGAAATTAGTCTTCTTAAATTTGATGGTTGATTGTTCCCTGATTTAAAGTCATTAAATAAACTCAAGCTGTTCGAATTCATACAACCATCAAAATTTGTCAGGTCGACTACCCTAGTCATTGCATCTTCTCTAATATTTAAAGTCATTCATCGGAGCATTAGTTCGTTATCAATGAAAACTTTTTGCTAAAAGGAGTTAGCTTCCTTCTCTCGATCTGGCAAGTCACTTCTTTCTCTCAATCTAGCAAGTCACCAATGTGACAATCGTGACTCTCCGGTTTGTCTTCTTTCAAATTCGACAGCCCTTTGTTGAAGTTGAAGAATTTCTCTTTGTATATCCTCCATTATGAGCTGTAGGATATCCTTTTGCATGTTTCTTTTTGGTAGCATAATGTCTCTTCCCCTAATTAAGTTTTTACCCTATATCAGTAGAGTGGTTTTGTTGTGTCATAGGTGAGAGGGAGCACTTTAGGGTTAGGGTTGCATTAATAATGAGGAATGAGATTAGGTTAGAAAAAAGTATTTGATTGGATAAATAAATCAGTTTATGTAAATTCAGGTATTGTAATTGGGGGATTTACATATATACCACACAACTCTTATGTATTTACATATTTAACACCTAAACTTTCATATTTACATGAATATCACTCAAAGCATTAACACACATCAAAAATATCACAATCACTATCTTTTAAAAGTGAAATACACATTTTCATGCTTAGGTTTATGATACCAATATTTAATAAAGGTGAATATCTAGCTTTGGGTGTTAGATACGTAAATAAATAAGAATTGTGTGGCATGCACATAAATTTCCCAAAAGAAAATTACAAAAATTAGGGTTCGTATTGCTCTGATAACGATATAAATCAAGGGTTTCTCAATGGCGGTCTGTTGGTAAGGGGAAGAACTAGAGCTACTTGAGTTGAATGATTACAACCCATGTTTGATAATAAAACGGGTCAAGACAGCATGAACATATGTTTTCAGCGTCCATAGTGATGTAGGAAGCGCTCAGTGATAAAGGTGAGCGGGAGAATGATGCCAAGCAAGATCCACAACTAGCACTCTAACAAGATAAAGCCACACTATTTATAAGAGCAAGGATAAAGCACTTCTAACGGTAAAAATTAGAGAACAAATCTCAAAATTCATAAAATTAAAGCAAAAGTACTCCTACAAGTCTCAAAACCGGATACTTAACTCAAATATCATAAAACTCTAATTCTATTGGAAAATAGCAAGATAATATATCAATCGGGGACCGATAGCGGGATGGACAGGCCGGTTCGTCTACCTCGATGCTCATGTCAACAGTACAACAAAATTCAACTCCAAACCAACCAAATATGTCCTTAATAGCACAAAAACTTCTAAAAAAAATAAATAAAACAGGCAAGAAATCCAAAAAAAAGCTTCATGCCCGCATTTTGCAAAACAAAGTAGCAGAAGTGTCCCACACAATTTGATTCAACCCGTCATAATATCCTGCAATGCTCCAAACAAAAACTCAACTTAATCAACCCAAGATTAAACTCATAGGGAATAAAAGAATAAGTTGTGCAAGCATTGTCTCCCAACAAGAACAACCACTGCAAGTTGCAAGGTTTGCACCCCCAAACAAAATAATTTCGATAATAAAAGATAAAAGTATTAGAACCTTGCCATACCTCTCTTTGATAGACATTACTGGCCTCTGNCCATGAATATCACTCAAATCTTTAACACACATCAAAAATATCACAATCACTATCATTTAAAAGTGAAATACACATTTTCATTCTTAGGTTCATGCTACCAATATTTTATAAAGGTAAATATCTAGCTTTGGGTGTTAGATATGTAAATAAATAAGAATTGTGTGGCGTGCACATAAATTTCCCAAAAGAAAATTACAAAAATTATTGCTCTGATAACGATATAAATCAAGGGTTTCTTAATGGCGGTCTGTTGGTAAGGGGAAGAACTAGAGCTACTTGAGTTGAATGATTACAACCCATGTTTGATAATAAAACGGGTCAAGACAGCATGAACACATGTTTTCAGCGTCGGTAGTGATGTAGGAAACGCTCAGTCGTAAAGGTGAGCGGGAGAATGATGCCAGGCAAGATCCACAACTAGCACTCTAACAAGATAAAGCCACACTATTTATAAGAGCAGGGATAAAGCACTTCTAACGGTAAAAATTAGAGAACAAATCTCAAAATTCATAAAATTAAAGCAAAAGTACTCCTACAAGTCTCAAAAATGGATACTTAACTCAAATATCATAAAACTCTAATTCTATTGGAAAATAGCAAGATACTAAGTCAATCGGGGACCGATAGCGGGATGGACAGGCCGGTTCGTCTACCTCGATGCTCATGTCAACAGTACAACAAAATTCAACTCCAAACCAACCAAATATGTCCTTAATAGCACAAAAACTTCTAAAAAAAATAAATAAAACAGGCAAGAAATCCAAAAAAAAGCTTCATGCCCGCATTTTGCAAAACAAAGTAGCAGAAGTGTTCCACATAATTTGATTCAACCCGTCATAATATCCTGCAATGCTCCAAACAAAAAATCAACTTAATCAACCCAAGATTAAACTCATAGGGAATAAAAGAATAAGTTGTACAAGCATTGTCTCCCAAAAAGAACAACCAATGCAAGTTGCAAGGTTTGCACCCCCAAACAAAAGAATTTCGATAATAAAAGATAAAAGTATTAGAACCTTGCCATACCTCTCTTTGATAGACATTACTGGCCTCTGCTTAACATAAAAAGATCCGCTACTGCATTGAAAAATGGTTCCGTATTACAAAAAAGAAGTTTGAAAAGCAAATACATATCCAATTAAATTCTTAAAATAGGATAACTTCAAATAAAATCATCTAAATTGTGTTTTTCAACTTAGAGATTAGACAAAGAGAATTACTTGGAGTGCACACTTGTAGGAGATGAATGCAAAATAGCACTAAGAAGCCCAATAATTGTTTGTGTTTTTCCTGTACCTGGAGGGCCCTAACCAAAAAAAAACAAAATAATTGAAACATCGCAGTGCAATATATTACTGTTAACAATGATTGGAACTTCCAATGAAAAATAATTGAAAAAGATTGATGGTACATCATTCGGACATCCATGTCCAATATAATAATCTAAGATATAATCTCTAATATGATTATGAAAGTATAGAAATTTCATAACCTACATATATTTCCAAAGGTATTCCTCCATCAACTACTTTTTCTAGTGTATCAACACTCGATTAAGAGAATGAATGTAAAAAGCAAATTCGGAAGAAATAATTGTCTCATTTTCTTAAAAACATGCAATGTAAGAAATTTTAAAGCAATCATTACCAAATTATAGGGAAAGATTCATGTAATATCCAATTTTGATAAGGTACCCCAAATAAAGCATAACTAAAATTTCAACTTTTTCAAAAGTCATCAAAAATCATTCGATCATATTTTTCTCTTTAAATTGATCATATGATATATAGAACTATATAGTAATTTCTAAAGACGAGAAAATTATTGAATTAGATTTGATTTTGATTAAAATTTTAATTAAAATAACTGTTCATGCACTATAGCAGCATTAATGAAATCCCGGTTTTCCATTCACAAGCTCGTGTTATCGGTTGATGATTTAATCAATTGCTGATATTTAATCAAGAAATAATTTATTTAGTGAAAAGAAGGAGAAAAAAGAGTGGAGAAAGAGAAGGAGAAGAAAAAGAGAGGAAGAGAAGGAAAGGAAAAAAGAAAGAGAAAATGGGGAAGGTAAGAAAACTAGTTTTAATTTGAATTGAACTTTTTTCATAAATCAATTTCAATTTAGGATTATTATAGGAATTAAGGCTTATATGAGTTGTGATTTTGTGATTGTTTCCGTAAGAAAGAGGTTTAGGGAAGTCCTTTTGGGTAGGGTAAATAGTAAAGCGGGTGAGATTTACAAATCCTAGTATAGAAAACAATTTCTTCTGAATCTTTTGATTGCCTACTGATATGTATAGTAAAGTTTGAGATGCACTGTAAAGTCTTGATACTGTGGAATGTATGTTTAAAGCTTTTGTTAATGAGAACCACCTAAAAATTTGATGGATACAAATTCATAAGTGCCTTCTGATTTTGTAAATATTTTGTAAATTAATGATACAGTTAAGAGAAAGAATATAATACATGTAAGTTATTCATTTACATATGTAATTATTTAGCATATTTGAAAAGGAATTGCATATTTATTAAAATAATTAATTATGAAAACGGGTGATGCTTAAAAAATATCATGTTATGGGGAATAAATTAATGATAATATGTTTATGTTACATGTGTAGGTAGGGACAAAAAAATCCCGATGCAACAAAAGGGTCTCCTATAGAGGCAAAATGGTCTTCAAGAAAGTTCAATAGCAATAATGTAAGGTTTCTCCAGGGCTCAATTGAACTTGATGATCAAGTATTCAAGTTAAGTTATGATGATCAATAGCCAAGATTACCATACATGATATATTATAAAGCAAAAATGAAATACAAAATAGCAGAAAATAATTAAGCAAAAGAATAATTCGATATATTTAAATNTTAAGGCAAAAGCATAAGCATTTGGCGCCTCTCCCTCTTGGAACTAGTGAAAAGCAAGCGGACCAACAATAAGAACAAAAATAATTCATGAAACCATGGACCCGATAACACAAATTTTCCACCAGGCACTACCAGCTTAACAATCAAATATGTTAAAAAGACAACATAAAAAATATAAGTTTTTGTCTCTACTTAGAAAACTAGATGCAATTTGTGTCTCAATCAAATGTAAACGAAAAAAAAAACAACCTTTTCCTTTGAAAGGAGCAAAAGATCATTCTCAGACACGTTTTCTCGAAAATCATCTAAAACGGCCAGGGACAATTTATGAAATTCATCAACTTCCTGAAATGAAGCAACAGCACCTCTCTGCCAATCGCTAGCTGCCAAGAGAATCAAATCCTAATCATCAAGTGAAAAAAAAAA
>JXCR01081477.1:34353-44464 GCA_002079205.1 Phalaenopsis hybrid cultivar
TGAAGAATAAATGGGATCAGCTTAAGAAAGATTGGAAACTGTGGAATGATTTGAAGCGTGGATCCACTAGATTAGGATGGGATCCAGTGAATAGAACAATTGAGGCGTCCGAGGATTGGTGGCAAGAACGGCTTACGGTAAGATTTTATTGAGTCATTCTTTTTAATTTTAATAAGTTCTGTTTTTTATTTCTAATAACCATTCATTCTCTTTTGCAGATTGTTCCTGCGGCAAAGAAGTTCAAATTGGCTAGGATTGAACCAGAATTGGAGGGCAAGTTACAGATGATGTTTGGTGGGGTGGTAGCTACAGGGAAATATTCAGCTGCCCCTAGCAAACAGTTTTTGAAACAACCCCCGAGAATTTGGCCGTGGAATTGTCAAATGATTCTGCAGAATTCCGCAGTGTTTAGCCACCTGAAATTCAATCCACCAACCGTGCGAAGCGCCCCCAAAACGAACATAAGAGAAAGAGTGGACCTGCATTTATGAGGGAGCAGCTCTCATACATAGTCGACTCATCTAATGATGCCCCTCACAGAGTTTAAAAAACCTCGGTTCATGAGGTCATTGGACTTCTTGAGGAAGATCCAAAATTTACAGGGGATCGTGATCTTTTTTACTTTGTTGTAGACCTCTTCCGTGATTCCTTCCACCGAGACTTCTTCACAGCACTGAGCAAAGAGCGACGACTGGAATACATATGTTATTATTATAACCGTCGTGACTTGTGAAGTTTAGCTTCTCATTAGTTCACATTGTGTTTGTTTATGATTTGGAAACTAGACTGTTGCACTTCATTCCATCTATGATTACTCCTGATAGTACATTTTTTCATTTGTGGTTGTTCGTCATTTTTATGAAACTGATCTAACTTCATTCCAAATGATTTTTAAGTTATTTGTTTTCCAATTGTAGTTCATATACCTGGTTGTTTTATTCCATCTATGAGCTTAACTGTATTTTAAAGTGTAATGTATAGTTCATATCGTCATGGACCCAGAGGAAGTCCGACGTCGACGTCGAAATGCAGCCATAAATAGACTAGTGCATTACTATAACACGTATGTGGACCGTGAGCCATGTTACACATCATCTCAGATTGGAGACAAATGGATGGGAGAAATGATTTCAGGACACCCAACGAGATTTTAAAATATCTTCCGCATGTCCCAGGATGTTTTCAATGATCTATTATTAGATCTAAAAACATCCCATGGACTTCACGGATCTTCTAGGACAATAAACCGTGAAGTATTGGGCATAACACTCTATATTTTATCACAAAATGAGTCAATGCGGGGAGTCATGGAACGCTTCCAACACTCATCTGAAACAATAAGCAGATATTTCCCAGTTGGTTTGAGTTCTCTTGTCAGTCTAGCACAAGCCATAATAAAACCCACAGATCCAACATTTACAAGAACGCCAGTAGAGATTTGCAAAGATACCCGATACATGCCACATTTCAAGGTAGACATTCATACTTCAAATAAATATTACTGGGTTGTATATTTAAATGATTTCACTTATTTGTAAAGGGTTGCATCGGCGCAATCGATGGAACGCACATTCATGCTATGGTCCCGGATAACGAGAAAGTTGCATTTATCGGCCGTTCCGGAAGCACAACTTAAAATATAATGGCAGTATGTGATTTCAACATGTGTTTTGCGTTTGCAATGGCTGGATGGGAGGGCAGCGCACATGATAGTATTATTTTTAAAATTGCAACGAGAAATCCGAAATAGAATTTTCCTCACCCACCGCATGGTTAGTCCTTACTAATATAAGTAGAATTATTTTTGTATGCTCGCCTAAAGTTTATAAGTTTTCAGGGAAGTACTATTTGGTGGACGATGGCTACCCAATGCAGAGGGGGTACCTTAAACCTTATCCTGACACAAGGTATCATCTTCCAGATTTTCAGAGAGCTAGTAATCGTACGAGAAATAGAAAAGAGGTCTTTAATAAAAGCCATTCATCCTTGCGAGGCGTTATTGAGAGGACTTTCAGAGTTTGGAAGAAAAAATGGGTCATACTTCGAGATATGCCACCTTATTCGTTTCCGAAACAGGTGTAGGTAGTGTTAGCCACTATGGCCCTTAATAATTATATTAGGCGGCATCCAACTCGAGCTGATGTTGATTTCGAGCGTGTTGATGTCAATGACGAGGAAGTGCCAGTCGAAGCTTTTGAATCCGCATTGGTCAGTCTCTATCAACAGAGGAGAACGACAATGTCTCAATTTGCACGAAAGATGGGGAAGGTGCGAATGAAATGAAAGCCCTTCGTGAGGAGATCACTACCTCATTAGTTGGAGAGTGATTATTTCGATTCAGATCTGTTATAAACACAATATGATTAGGGGTTTGTGTTTGTTTTCAAACAAATATTTCAATTTTAATGATCTTTTTTTTCATTACCTAATATGTTAGTAATTATGTTTTATGCTGCATTGCTTTTCAGGAAAATATGAGTTCTAGGATGTCCGCTACCTCCCGACGAGTGGTTTGTCATTGTGGCCTGCAAACCACACTTTTGACCTCACGGCAAGCACATAGCTATGGTAGGAAGTTTTATACATGCCCCCAAAGCATTGCCGATCAATGCAGATTTTTTTGATGGGCGGACAGTTTCTCTGATGTTAAGGATGATGTTGATAGCGATTTGCGAGTTTCAGATGATGAAGGGCAGACACGGGAGCTACAGCGTGCCATTGTTAGAAATAACATTACCATTATGCTACTCGTCGTGGTCGTAGTTTTACAGTTTTTTTTCATTCTGCTTCTCTTAGCTAGTGGTTGAGTTGCATTTGTGTGCTCTGGGCTATTTTGGATGTACGAAACTATATGAGTTCCTACGTCTTTATGTAAGAAAAAACGACTTCTTATNCCTTTACCGTATTTGTACTTGAAGGTGAAGCAGAGCAAATGGGGGAGAGGATAGGAGTTAGAAAAATTTGAGCGTAGACCTGAGGAGCAGATTTCTTAGGAAGAGCTCAAACAAATCTTCAGAGATTGGTGCATCCCTCTCTCTTAACTTTAATGCATCCACCAATCATCTTCTTTAGAGATCCTAAACAGTACAATAAGGAGGATTAGATGTTATGAAAAGACTATGAGAATTGGTAAGGCAAATAATAGATCGAAGGTTTACGTAAAATTGTGGAATAGATAAAATATTTTCTAAGGTTAAAGAGAAGGGAGCGATAGATACTTTTCCAAAGATAGAAAAGGACGATCCATCAGCAACAATGACGGAGACATATTAGTATGACGTCATTGTCAGTGATGAAGCTGAATATCAATTGCATTTCATATGGAAAGAATTGATACAATCTAAAACAAAACATATACCAAAATGAGCAATTGCAATCAAACGAAACAAGAAAATCATCTGAGAAGCAAAAGCGATCAACTACAGTAGTCAAGCACACCTTTAGGAAAAAATATTAAACCAAATGAGTTCCAATTGAATCAAAAAGGGTCGTGGTGTAGATATTTTTGTTCGAGGATAGCCAAATATTTCCAATAAAGGTCAAATGAGTTATAGGGTGGACAAGGCTTGCAGTCACAAACACCATGACGTCNAAAATTCATAACCCAGCCTGTGGAGCATAGTCCCCTTAGAAAAAATATGTAGCAGTCCTGCCCGCGAGCCCAAAAAATGCAACCCGCATAAAGTGAAATATTTGTGCAGCCAACACCAATCATACCAAGCTCCAAAATATAACCAGTGAGCGTATACTTGATAGTGTGTAATAAANAAAAATATGTAGCAGTCCTGCCCGCGAGCCCAAAAAATGCAACCCGCATAAAGTAAAATATTGGTGCAGCCAACACCAATCATACCAAGCTCCAAAATATAACCAGTGAGCGTATACTTGATAGTGTGTAATAAAAAAAGATAGCCAAAAGTATGACTAAAAGCCCCAAACCAGCTAATAGAGACAGTGGGATTCTTCCTTATAGACACAAAATCGAGAAACCAAAGTCCAGAGCATAAATAATACCAGTGCAGGCTCCCATAATCTTAATCCTAAGTAGAAATAAAATAGCTTCCAACATTCAAACCCAAAGGAGAAGGCCCAATAAAATGTTGAGATCATAACCCGAGAAACAAAAGCCAAACCCAAAAAATCCTCAAATGAGTCCAATAATAGGACCAGCTTCTCAAAATTGAATAAAAGGAACCTCCAAATCATTTTTAATAAGTTTATGCAAGAAAGAAGGAGGAGTGTTACCAACAACAGCATTTTCCAATCTCCATTTGGCCAACCAATCCGCAGATTTATTTCCTTCTTTACAAGTAAAAGTAAAAATAATATTTAATTGATACCTCTCAATAGTTAATCTGATTTTGTTCAGCAAGGCAATGATATACTACGGAGGATTAGTCTTAGATAAAAGAATGTTAAAAAAAGTTCTGAATCAGTTTCCACATAATGCCATTTAAATTTAATGATGTAACCAAGTGAAGAGCAGCAAGCACAACAGCAGTTTCAGCCTCAAGTGCAAAGTTAGCAATACAAGGTGACGCAAAATAAGCTATACATTTCCCATAGGCATCTCTTAAAATCCCTCCCATACCCGTATAGGCATTGGAAAAGCTCCCATCAACATTAATCTAATACCAACCATGGGGGTGGTGCCCATTTGATCAAAATGGCTTTCCTACCCTTATCCCTAGTAGTTGGAGAAGCATTGAGTCCAAAAGAGGATTTCCATGCCTTTTTAAAATAAGTAACCGTAAATATGGTAGTGGTAGAGGGGTTATGACCAGTATCTCCATATTTATGACTGTTTATTACCATCCAAATGAACCATAAAACAATAACGGGAAAATATAATTGCTTTTTGAAGGAGGGATCAAACCCCTTCCAAGTCTCAATAGCAGATTTAAAATTCAGATTAGTAGGCCAATGGATCCCAAAATATCTTCCGATACGATTCCAAACATCTTTAGCAAAAGGGCACTCAAAGAACATATGATTCAAAGATTCAACATCTTTTTTGAAGTTCTAATAGTAGGAGGCAAGTTTTAGCCCTTTTAAATTCAAAATATCATCAAGAGTAAGTAACTTGTGAAAGTATCTCCAAAAGAAAAATGATATAGAAGGAAAAATAAGTTTATGCCAAATGTGAACATGCCATTTCCATGGATTGAAAGAATAAAGATTAGAATAACGCCATTTAGTAACTGAAGTACTAATATGATTCTTCCATAAAGGAAGATCTTTATTATTTATTTTAACAGGAAATCTAGTTATGGCAGGAGCAATTTAACTAGTTAAAGAGTTCAACATATCAAGATTTCATTCATCATTAGTCCAACAATTAGAGACCAATAAATTAACATCATAATCTTGAGAGTGCAAATTAGAAAATGTAGAGAGACCCCAATCATCTTTCCAAAATGAATTACTACCATCTCCAATTTCCCAAAATAAGAAATGAGAGCAACCTCACGCGTAGCAATAATGGCTTTCCAAAGCCTAGAGTCACCTACTTTCCAAATAACAGTGGAAGGATGTGAAGATTTGTAGTATTTATTTTTCATAAATTTTGCCCACAGAGACTCACCCTTTCAAAATTTAAACCAGAGTTTACACATATTTATGTCGATAGTATGCTGCAACGTTTTGAAACCAAGCACACCAGCATAAAGAGGTTTACAGGCATAGTGCCACGTAGTCAAACTTTTAGTATTTCCACTGGACTTCCAAAGAAATTTATTAAACATATTTTCAAGAATCCTTTGAGTACTCTTTTTGGTTTTAAGAACCTGCACATGTAAAGGGGGATAATGCAAAGCACACTTTTCAATAGAGTAAGCCTACCTCCATTAGAAAGGAAAATGTTTCTCCAATCATTAATCTTAAGTTTAATCTTATCAATCACCTCATCCATCTAAGTTTGCTTAATTCTACCTCCGAGAATGTTGACTTCAAGATACTTTATGGGGAGCTTAGAGATTTTGCAGCTAGTATAATTAGAGGTCCAAGCAGCAGTATTAGGTGGAGCACCTTTACTAAGATACATAGAGCACTTAGCCAAATTGAAAACCATCCCGGAAGCATTTTGAATGTTTTTTACATTAGTCATAATAGTTTTGATAGCACGTTTACTAGCATTTAAAAACAATATGGCATCATCAGTGTAAGCAAGATGGCTCACAATAATTTTAAACTTGTGAGAGAATTGACGATGAGGTTGCTCATTATGCATCTTGTTTATAAGACAGGATAGATAATCAAATGAAATTATGAAAATTGTGGGAGAAAGAGGGTATCCCTGATTTATGCCACTTCCAGCAGAAAAAAAAAACTACGAGCTTCTCCATTGACCATCACACTATAGCTATTACTGGATAGCCATCTGTGTATGAGAGAGCAGAAATCCTATTTAAAACCTTTGGCTTGCAGAATATTTAAAATAAAGTCCCAAAAAACAGTGTCGAAAGCTTTCTTGATGTCAAGCTTGAGGACCGTGTTGCCCCTTTTGCACTTTTTGTCCAGTCCTCGATCATTCCTTAGGATAAAAAAATATTGTCAATAATATCCCTGCCCTTTATGAAGGCGGACTGCAATTTAGCAATGATGTGATTAAGATGGGGCTACAATTTGCTTACAATTATCTTGCTCATGACTTTAAAAATCACCGTGGTGAGAGAAAGAGGCCTAAAATTATCCCAAGTGATCTTATCATTACCTTTAGAAATAAGAACAATAAGAGCCGAGGTGAAATATTTTTCAAGATTGCTTCTAAGGAAAAAACTTTGACTAGCAAGAATAACATCCTTCTTTATAACCTCCCAAACATGAATATAAAAAGCAGAAGAAAAGCCATCAGGGCTCGGAGCATTATTGGGGCCAATAGACTTGAAGGCATTCAATATTTCCTGTTCATCTGGAGGATAGACCAAATTAATATTATTAGTGTAGTCATAGTCATTCTTAAAATAAGCAGGATCAATAGATATAGTGTGATTAGAAGTGTAAAATACTTCAGTGTAGAAGCTAACAACATTATTACCAATCTCTTTCAAATCAGTTAAAATGCTCCCCTCAACTTTTTTAATCTTTAGGATGTTATTGATATTTCTTCTATGCTTAAGAGTAGCATGAAAATATTTAGTGTTTCTATCCCTAGCAACAAAAGAAAAGTCATTAGCTTTCTGCTTTAGCAAGTTTTCCTCTAATGCAATAACTTTCAATAGATCTGAATGGGCTTGAGCAACATTTTCCATCAAATGAGGAGAAGCATAAATTTGAGCTTCCAAAGAATCCACAATTTTTTGAGCATCCTTAACTTTTTTATGAACATTACCAAAGACTTGGTAATTCTATTTAATTAAGTGTGCAACCACTTTCTTATGCAATTACCACAAGACAAACTAAGGAGAACCAACACCATCAAAATTCCAAGCTTGTTTCACCAAATCAAGAAAAGTAGCATGTGAAGTCCAAACAATAAGGAATTGGAACCTAGAAATGGTTGGCTTGACAGTGAAAGCCAAAGTGAGCAGTATAAGATTATGATCAGAAGTGACATGGCTCAAATGTTGCACCTTCACAATAGGAAAGTAACTTATGAAATTCAAATTAGCCAAGAAACGATCCAGTCTTCTCCTCCAAGTGTAAGGAGAACCAGTATAGCCCAAATTATATAGACCTGCATTAAATAAAGAGTTAGAAAAACGATTTATAAGAGCCGACTCCACTCTGCCCCCTCCTTTTCTTTCCATCGATTTCATTATTATATTGAAATCTCCACCTACAAACTAGTTCTCGCTTAAGATACTTCCCATTGACTCCTTTTTTTTGACAAAGTAAATTTTTTTCATGCATAATAGAGTTTGAGTAGACAAAGGTGCCCCACCCCTGAAAACCATAAAACAAAATTGAGTGAGAATGTATTGATCGTCATCCTCAATAATGGAAAGATTAGTAATGGGCCTCCAAAAAATTTTGCTGTTAACTTTGCAATAAGAGCAATGGCCTTTGAATTTATTAAGGATCCTGTGCTCTTCACATAAATCAATGGCTCCAAAATAGAAAATATGAGTAAATTGTGGACCCTACACAAGTTTTTAAGCCTATTAAGGGAGTTAGGGTCCGCCACTCCCTTAATATTCCAAACCATAATATTAATCATGATGTCATGAGCCAACCCATCTAGAAGACCTAGTAGGGCTAACCAACTATTCTCCATCTGAGTGATAGACGCCTTCCTATATGATGTTACTAGTATTGAGTCAGATAACTCAATGTTATGTTTGGCCTTTTTCCGGGAGTGCTTTTGTACATGCCATTCATTTTCTAGAATTAATTTAGCATTATCAAGAGCAGTGTTTATTTTAGACTGTGATCTAGCCAAAGAAGAATTCACCATGATATTAGGAGGAGGGAAATGTTCGATGTCTTTAGCAAGTCCTGCAAAAGAAGTGTGCCTAATAGTAGTGTTAGCATCCACATGTTCCTCATTTAACATATCTTCATCCAATCCCATAGGAGGTGGGTGTTCATGAGAGCTAGTAGCTTTATGATTGTCGGAAATTTCAGCTAACTCCACATGCTCAGAGACCTGCAAATATTTAGGTGTAATAGTGTTATCCAGTTGTGTAGATTCAACTCCTTGAGGCCCATATTTAGTAATCAATTGTGAAGGAAAAGCCTCATTAAAATTATTCACTGTATCTGTAACCAAAGGCTGCAAATTAGAGATAACATTAGTATCAATTTTTTAAATTGAGTTATTTCTAGTTTCAACCCCAATAGGATCTACATGCGGTTCAACAACAATTTCATTTNGATATATAGCACTATATAAGAATTATAGACAAAGATATAAAAATATACGATAATAGTTTAATTAAAATTAATTATGTATCTGATTAATGTTTAATCCCCGAAACTGTATCCAACCGACTTTCTTCCATGATTTGCAGTTGTGGGATGTATACAAAAGGTTAGGATTAAATTTTATCACGTTCAATATCACATTTCTTCCGTTTCCACTCTTCCAAACCTTCCTTCATGCAAAGGCCCGCTCAGTTCACTAGAGCAGTAGTAGGAGCATGCCCGCAAGGAACCGCATGCAGCGATTCAAGGCTTAATGGAAAAAATCTGTAAGAGGGAACATCACTTTCATGCTATTTGGAGCATTCCTTTCCTTCCCTATAATCTTTTTCATGATTTTCCATGAGTTAAATTTTTTGTCTTTCTATATCACTCCAAGGAAAAGTGGAAATGTGTCCTAAATGCTATACATTAGTTTGTGGTTTCGAAGGACAGTTAGCAGAAAGGAGGGGAAGAAAAGTTGTAGAGGAAAGGAAGAAAAATAGATGGTATTGGAAAGGAGGTAATGCGAGAAAATCCTTTCGAGCTGAGTAATAGCAAGTGATCCGTATTGGGGAATAAATCAAGATATAAGTAAATATTTCATGAAAATTCTAAGGAGTTTATCATTCCAGATGGTTTTATTCTAGGTGATGAGCTAGAAGAGGGCTTGAGGAAACTCATTGTATGTCTGCTCCATCGATTTAGGTGAAATAATTTTATATTAAAGTAAAAATAAGAACAATCTATAGAATTTTTATGAAATCTCTTTTGAAATACGATTGCATTTAGAATATTGTAAATGTTTGTAGATGTTTGCATTAATGCAAGTTTGAAATGACACTGTCAATATTTATGCTTTTACCATTTTATTTATATAATGAGCATATTTATGAAATTTTCACTAGCAGGTATTCACATATTATTGTTTATTGATATAATACATGATTTACTTATGATGAATGATTATTACAGTAATTATAATTACTCGAATGTCACAAGTATTGCGATAGGTAGTAATTATGATTACAAGAATATCACAAGTATTGTGATAGGAAGGTTATTACATAAATGCATGCAAATATGAATAATAGGGAACGATGTGATTACTGACTTATGGCATTCAAACGAACAAATTCGTAAACTATGCAGACAGAAAAGAAAACCCTAAAACCACTTGTATCAAAGGAGTTATTGATAATTGTTATATTGGGAGGGACCCGATATTAATCAATAGTTAATTTAGCCTTTGAGCGGTGAAGACCCAATA
>JXCR01081477.1:48856-136635 GCA_002079205.1 Phalaenopsis hybrid cultivar
AGTTAATTCTAATAGATTAAGATCATTTTTATACAATATTCCCAAGTCTTTTTAGGTCTACCTCTCCCTTCCTTGACATCAATCGAAACTAAAATATCTACTCTCCTAACCGAATCATCAGATGGTCGACGTTTAATGTGACCAAACCACCAAAAAAAACTCTCTTTAATCTTATCCGCCATTGGAGCTACACCAACTGTATCACAGATATATTCATTTTGCATTTTGTTTCTCTAAGTGTCAAAACACTCATCCACCTAAGCATTCTCATCTCAGCAACACCTGATTTTGTTTTATGTTTCTCTTTTAAAGGCCAACAATGCGATAGAGCATTATCGGTCTCACCAACATCTTATAAAATTTTCCTTTCAGTTTAAGTGGTAATTTTCTATCACACAATAGGCCTGAAGCATTGCTCCACTTCAACCAACCAACTGGAATTCTACTAATAACATTCCAATGGATATCACCATCACTCTAAACAGGAAACCCAATACATCTAAAATGTTCACGCCTTTTAATGATTTAATCCCCATAGTCACAACTCTTCCACTATAGCTCTTTTAGCTCCATCAATTCATATTTCACCATGAATTGCTCAAATTCAGTTGTGCACTCCACGGATAATTTTTTTTAATCCAAATTATAGAGTTTAAGAAACATGTCAAGCCGATAATATATGAAAAGATATTTGCGTTACATCATCCTTTACAACTTAGATTATATAGTGATCTTACTTTTTTCCTTCTCATTATCAAGGGCACTTCAAATTTTTCCGCAATAAGAAATTAGTCTTCTTAAATTTGATGGTTGATTGTTCCCTGATTTAAAGTCATTAAATAAACTCAAGTTGTTCGAATTCATACGACCATCAAAATTTGGCAAGTCGACTACCCTAGTCATTGCATCTTCTCTAATATTTAAAGCCATTCATCAGAGCATTAGTTCGTTATCAATGAAAACTTTTTGCTAAAAGGAGTTAGCTTCCTTTTCTCGATCTAGCAAGTCACCATTGTGACAATGGTGACTCTCCGGTTTGTCTTCTTTCAAATTCGACAGCCCTTTGTTGAAGTTGAAGGATTTCACTCTGTATATACTCCATTATGAGCTCTAGGATATCCATTTGCATGTTTCTTTTTGATAGCATAATGTCTCTTCCCCTAATTAAGTTTTTACCCTATATAAGTAGAGTGGTTTTGTTGTGTCGTAGGTGAGAGGGAGCANTAAGCAAGCCAAGAGATGAATTTTATATTTTATGCTAACTTGTGGTCATATTTTTTATATTTTATGATATAGTTATTGTTTCTGATAATTTGAAGTATTTAATGATTATAAAAATGTGAAATGTATTATTTCGAGTGAATTTAGTTGTTGAATGTAATTTTAACCTTATCCTGGTGAGCAAAATACATAAACGAATGTTAGAAGTGTATTTAATCAATTACATTACACTCGTTATGGGATGTGACTGTCGGCCGTTTTTAACTTCATGACTTGAAAAAGATGATGATTTTGTGATTTTGAAAATAATTTAGATATGAATATAACCCTTTTTTGATATTTTGATTTTTAAAAGTAACATTTTAAATTTAAAATAGCTGAGACCAAACGGGTCTCACATTTTTAATAGTTTAGATGATTGAATACAATACTACAAGTAATACACTTATCTCGAAGAATAAATATATCACTTGTAATAGGGATTCAATCACCTAGACTAAAGAATTTGTGACATCCGTTTTAGTCTGCGAAATACTTTTATAAAAAGGTCAACAAGTTCCCCTACCTAACATAAAAAATTAGATAGTGTTTATTTTATCGGGGTTCTTGGTTTTCTATAGAGGCAAGCACCTATAGTTAATTACATCTTAAATGACTGAGGGTCACTTAAGAAAACTCTCGATTAAGATAAGGTGGTTTTGCTTTCAAGATTTCAAATTTTAGGTTTTCACGATTGGACATGGGAAAATCAAATGGGAATGGCTCAAAGTAGGAACAATTATTTAAGGAATCCAAAGGGAAGAAAACTAAGGGATATCACAGATCCGGGGAAAACCCCGGTGAACTCCCAACTATCCTATTGTTTGGCTTTATGTTTTTGAAATGATTTAATCTGATATTTCAATCCTACTAATTATTTAGGATTTAGGATTTATGTTTGCACAATATCGGACTATGCAAATAGTCTAAAAATATAGGAAGATTTACATTGTACAGCATGGTAACCTCGGAATCCTAAAGTGTAAGGACTTATAATTGCACAACAGAGTTGTGCAAAATGCCTAAAGGGTGATCCTATGGGTTGTTATTTAAACTAAATGAAATGATAGGTGATGTGAAGATATTTATGTGATGTGTTTTGATGTTTTGTTGTTGAAGATTCACCTTGAAGTTGTTCCTCGTCGTGTTACCCACGATGTTCGCTCCAAACTCCTCGTAGTAGCACCTCCTGGTTTAGTTTTAGTTTTCAAAATACACCTACCCACTAGGTTATCCTATACTAATGCATAGTACAAAAATTAAGCAGTAAAACATACAGTATGAAAGAAAAACAACAATGTACTGTACAGCAAAGAAGAAGGACAGTATAACATGCTTATAAAAGAAAATACTGTAATGTAAATCAAACTTATGCACCTGGAAGGTTCGTTGCTCCTTTAAGTTTAGCTATTATGCGCTGTATAAAAGGGGAAAGTATGACCTGAAAAAGACTTGAGAGAAATAGATAAATCGTAGGAAAACGACAAACAAATAAAATAAAATATAATATCACACATAAAGGACCAAGAATAAGAGATTTATATGTGATATTGGGGATGTCTCCAATCGCCAGGAGGATCTGAGTGTAAGACAAACTCAAATCCAGGAGCATTGGGTTTCAGTTTTGGTCAAGTTAAGGCAAGAATTTCATTATTTGATTTAATTAAATCAGTCATGATCACAATCTAGTGCACCCTCGTGTCTAGTGTCCTTATAAACTAGAGTTAGATGTCTGGCTTCTTAGGATCATTTGAACATTAGAAGGATGAACTCTCTCAAGGTGTGCTCCTAAGACTTAGGAAGTCTACAATTTAATTTGGGTCTGAAGTGTTCTAAAGTGTCTAACCTCAATTAAGTGTCCCTCAACTAATCCTCGAACATCTTTAAATCAAGCTTAGTTCGCTATCAGACTCCTAAAATCTAGGGGTAAACCTAAAGTTTTGGCAAAAAGGGTTATGAAGTGTGCTTCAATCCTAGTTAGGATAGTTGGATTTAAGTTAATTCAAAGCTTAAGGGACATAAATGCAAGTCTACTGATCTTTCAATCTATGTCCCTGATCGTTATCTAAACTCTCAATCTCTTCCAACCCTCAACTATTCTTCCAATTTACAATTTCATCTTTCATATGCAAAAGGAAAAGTAGATGGTTCGCTATTCTATCCCTTATTTAGGTTTCGTCATCTCGAGAATCCAAATTCTATTTTTAATTTTCTCTCCCTTTCTCTTTCTCTCATATTTCCCTTAAGATTATGAATCATTTCTGAATATAATTAAATCAAAAATTCTCATTTTTAACTTGACCGTTAAAAAAAAAGAAAACAAAACGAACGAACAAGGAGACCGATCCATTTTGACGAATTCATCGATTTGCGTGCAAATTTACTCGTGTCGAAAATATGACAATATGGGTGTCATTTCCTACTAAAATTGGTGTCCCGAACGCGTTGGCGCAGTCTAATTTGTCATTGAAGGTCATCCGGATAAGTTCGCATTTTCACCCGTCCATTTAGGCTCAATTGAAGCCCGACCTCGTGCAATTCTATGAATTTCGTGCATTTGAAGTGTGTACGTGACAAAAAAGCCGTGACGAGGTTTTCCTAGGGCTTAAAATCCTATTGAAAATTTCTCCCTGAGTCTTCACATAATAGCCCTCAACCGCTCGTACATAAGACGATGGTCCTGGGCCATAAATGCTAGACATCAGAGGAGAAAAGGAAGTGTTTAGAATTTCTAAAATGGGTGGGTACCAATTCTAGTTTTCTAAGATAGTCAATAGGAATTCCTAGAGCTAGATCATAAGCTCTAAAAAGAAATGACCTCAAAAATGAGGTCAACAGTGACAGAAAGTGTTATCAGAGCAATTGAATACTAAGGATCATGTACAAAAGCATGATTGGATTTAATATTAGTAAGAAGATAAATTTAATATGAAAAGATTAATACATAACATGAGCGGGTATAGTCCGTTTAGGTGAGTGGCGAGATATGCCAAAACTCTTGCATTACATATTTTATATAATATAAAATGCATCATTAATATGAATATGTAAATATAAGATTTATGATATAATAAATTGCATTTAATATAGCTGAAAGAGTGTCTGAAGGATCTTATGCCCAATTAACACAGCCAGGCAGACAGTTGAAAAGTTTCAGAATGTTCCACCTATTGAGGGTAAAAGACAGCAGGAAATATGTTCATGGCACCATATCAGGAAATATGATGCAATAGCAAATGATGATGCAGATGATGAAAAAGATGCAAACATTTATAGCATCTGCAGCTCATGTTATACCACAAGCAGCGACACCAACTTCACCTACAATTCTAAGTGCAGTAGTGTTAGTACCAACATTAGCGTTGATATGGATAAATACTTGAAGCTCTTTTAAAATTTAAAGTCACTTCTATTTAAATGAATCAGATGCCTAAATTATTGAGGATTAAATTATCAGGATTGAGAAGATATTGAATGGGATGAAATGCCTTATGGTAGAAGAATTTCCCTGTACAGTATCTGTACTTGAAGGTGAAGCGGAGCAAATGGGCGAGAGGATAGAAGTTAGAAAAATTTGAGCTTAGACCTGAGGAGCAGATTACTTAGGAAGAGCTCAAACAAATCTTCAGAGATTGGTGCATCCCTCTCTCTTAACTTTAATGCATCCACCAATCATCCTTTAGAGATCCTAAACAGTACAATAAGGAGGATTAGAAGTTATGAAAAGACAATGAGAATTGTTAAGGCAAATAATAGATAGAAGGTTTACGTAAATTTGTGGAATAGATAAAATATTTTCTAAAGTTAAAAGAGAAGGGAGCGATAGATACTTTTCCAAAGATAGAAAAGGACGATCCATCAGCAACAATGACAGAGACATATTAGTACGACGTCATTGTCAGTGATGAAGATGAATATCAATTGCATTTCATATGGAAAGAATTGATACAATCTAAAACAAAGCATATACCAAAATGAGCAGTTACAATCAAACTAAACAAGAAAATCATCTGAGAAGCAAAAGCGATCAACTACAGTAGTCAAGCATACCTTTAGGAAAAAATATTAAACCAAATGAGTTCCAATTGAATCAAAAAGGGTCGTGGTGGAGATATTTTTGTTCGAGGATAGCCCAAATATTTCCAATAAAGGTCAAATGAGTTATAGGGTGGACAAGGCTTGCAGTCACAAACACCATGACGTCAACAAGCACCATTATTGCCACTTGTTCTTGCAAAAAGAGCGATCTGGTCATGATGTTTGGGCAAGTAATTCAAAGCCTAAGAATCTATGAAAAGTTAATGTAGATATTAGGGACAATAAAGTGGCCATCGATTAAAATTCAGTAGATTGTAAAATTGATAAAGAACAAGTAACTTGGCAACAAAAAACTCAATTTATTTTTGCCAAGTCATTGGATCGATGAAAAATTAGTTTTATTTAATAAGTTCATCTAATTTGTCTTTTAAATTATTGTAACCTCTGAATATTTTTTCACCGCAGTTCAAAGAAATGTCAAGTAAAGGAAGTATACGTTAAGGTTTTTATTGTCATGAAAGTAGCTAAAACAGAAATAATCCTACATCTTTGTGGTAGTCTCATGAAGCGTAATGGTAAAAGCAATTGTATGTTTGAGGTTGTTGTTCATTTATATCAATATCATTATCATGAGCTATTTGTTTGGTATGTTTGAGATTGTCAACCAATTCAAGAGGCAAAAAATCTTGATGATTAAGCTTCTCATGAAATCCAAGAAGAAAATGGAATGTTGAGACCACAAATGATAATTAGTACCATTGAGTTTGATAGTTTTACCAATAGTTGACGAAAGTTTTGTCTCAAAGAGAGTTGTGTAGAAAACTATTGGCTAAAGCCAAAAGAAGATAAGAGAGTACGAAAAATATTTAATTCAATGTAAATGCAGTGTGGAATGAGCAATTTGCAATGTCCAATGTGCAATGTGCAATGTGCAATGTGCACAAAGAAAAAGCTAGCAAGCACCAAAAGAGCAACAAAAGTGCAAACACAAGCAGAGTATGTGCAGACTATCAAGGCGAGTGCATGAGCCAGAGCTACAATCATGGAAGTACTAGTTGTAAAAAATAAGCTCAAAAAGAAAGAAATGAAGGAGAAGAGGGAAAGAAGAGGGGGAGGAGCAGCTATGGAAAGAGTTAACTTTACTCTGATATCATGTTGAAAGAAAGCTTTTATTATGCTAATGATTGAAAACTAGTGTCAACGTATAGGCTAAAAATAAGAAAGTAAAGGAAGACAACAAAAAGATAATATCCTTAATTATGTTAATATATTATAGTAACCAAACATTATTCAAATTGATACTTTCATACAATTATAGCAAACACATAAGCACTTGGTAAACATTCACAGTAATACAGCAATCAAATTTCTCAAATGAATATTTCAACAAAAGAATCACATGAACAATTAAGCTTATCCTTGAAGAAAATAAATACAAAACCGAAAACAAACCTGTATCAGAACAAATGGTCTATGTGAAAGGCATGCCTGCAGAAATGGATAAAGTTTACGTCAGCAGGAATAGTATACTGAAAGCACAAAATATTTAGTGTTCTAGGGTGATATCAGTAAATAATTTTTTTGAGAAATTCTTGAACTGCCATACTTCAGAGAACATACGTTAATGGCATCTAACTGTGAACTGTTGAGGCAATCTCTAAGGTGGTCCATCAGCGGTTTAGGAACATTCCAGGTCTGACCTTCAGATGTAGTACAATATGACTTGGGCGAAGCGGACAAAATCAAATCCTTAAAAGGAAGATGTGCAATAGAATGCATGGCTATGTATTCACGTATGATAGTTGATAAACTGCAAATCTGAAATACAAAATCAATCAGACAGAATTGTCATTCTCCAGATAAAACCAAAGCTAACAAAATGAATAGAATATAAACTTTCAGTTTTCGATTCTTTACATGCATATGTGCTTATTGTAGTTACCTTCAGAATCCACACAAAACTTTCTTTTGTCTTAAAAATCGAAAGCATCTTTGAAAGCCGTGGACTAGATTCAGCTTCCATCTTATCTAATTGCTTTACCTCCCCACAGAGATATGTTAGAACCCTAAGAGTTTCTTTACCACCTCGATGATCTACTAAGGCAAAAGCATAAGCATTTGGCGCCTCTCCCTCTTGGAACTAGAGAAAAGCAAGCAGACCAACAATAAGAGAAAAAATAATTCATGAAACCATGGACCCGATAACACAAATTTCCCACCAGGCACTACCACAACAATCAAATATGTTAAAAAGACAACATAAAAAATATACGTTTTTGTCTCTACTTAGAAAACTAGAAGCAATTTGTGTCTCAATCAAATGTAAACGAAAAAAAAAAAAACCAACCTTTTCCTTTGAAAGGAGCAAAAGATCATTCTCAGACACGTTCTCTCGAAAATCATCTAAAACGGCCAGGGACAATTTATGAAATTCATCAACTTCCTGAAATGAAGCAACAGCACCTCTCTGCCAATCGCCAGCTGCCAAGAGAATCAAATCCTAATCATCAAGTGAAAAAAAAAAAACGAAAAAAAGATGAAAGGAGAACAATCTACTCTGCAGGCCCTAAAACTAAAAAGAAAGCAGCAGCACACCTTCTTCATCATCCTTCCCTTGTACGATTTGGGACTTCAACTCCTCTAAAATTAGAGGCTCAAAGACACCAATGTAGTCTTCCACACTGTCAAAAGTGTTCTTCACGTGCTTCAACCCCTCTCTACCATTATTCTTCTGCAGTGAAACAGAATAAATAGAACTATACCGGAAAGAATGTAATGAAAGAAGTACAAGTTACCCCGGATTCTCTGAGAAGCCGTATATAGTCCCAGCCAAGAACGATCCTCTGGAAGCGGGAGAGCTTAGTAATAGAAAAGGAATTGGCCGGCGCAGACCTTTCAATCGCCATCCCGTCTCCTTACTTCCTTGATTGGTAGATAGACGAGCTTGCGGATGAAACAGCAGAAACTAGGGTATGTTTGGGAGGGTGTGTCTGGGGGCGCGGCTGGAGAGCTTCGCGCCACTCACTGATTTCCGCTCTTTGAATAAAATGTTTCAGAATAAAGTGATTGCGCGATCAGAATAGAAACAAAGTAGTGATCTCTAGGCGATCTTGCCAGGCGGTGAGTTTGGACAAAATAAAGCCGCGGATTTCATAAATCCGAATTTCACGGATTTCGGCAGGAAGAAAAAAGTCGGCGTTTGTGGTTTGGGGAAGAGTGATTTAGGTAGTTTTGATGGTATGTTTTACACTGACCATTAATCAAAGTATCATTAAATTCAGATCATTAAATTCAGATTCATCCGCATTTATTTTATTTAGACGAAATAACTTCTCTAGAAGAAAAAGGAAGTGATAGCCACATTTACATACAAACGACCTAATTTATAAGTTTTTACATATCTAAATTCAGACAAATTTTTCCCTAAGGACATTTACATACATACAACCTAATTTATAAGTTTTTACATATCTAAATTCAGACAATTTTTTTACTGAGGACATCGGACGGTTCTCTACATCTGCAGTTCATTTAAATTCGACCAAGGTCCCGCATTTCCACGTAATCAAAAATAAAATAAAATAAAATAACGTCGCGCTGAAGCCCGACCCGGCCCAATGTCCCCGCGAATTTCGAGTATCCGCCTTTTTTGTATTATCCCGTCTTTTCGGCGTCTTCCCTCCTCCTTTTTGGATTTGTACGCCTCGACCCCTCGGAAACTTCTATTTTGTCATTTACAGTAGAAAAATAGGGTTTCAAAAAGCGTTTTTTTTTTTTTTGCTCTGTTGGGGTTTAGCCATTGCAACCCTACAGTCACTTTGCTGCTTTGATGAAGATAGATTTCTCTCTTAATGAAAAAATAGGGAGCATGGATTACAAAAACAATGCCAACACATTTGGAACGAATGTGAGATTTCTTGCTTAACTGAATCCGTTTTCCAGTTTTTTCTTGGATTGTCGTGAGTTTATTTTTGGATTATTTTGTGGTTAAGGCTTATCTGTCGATTATTTTGATCAAATGCTCAATAACCCGAGAATAACCCAACAATAAACCGAGAATAACCTAACAATAAATTTTACGGTTATTTCCATTTACTTTTACACTTATTTGAGCGTCATTATCATGTAATTTTGGGATTATTTGCGGGTTATTGTTGAAGAAATATTTAATAACCCGATAATAATCCAACAATAACCCAAGAACAACCTAAAAAAATCCTTCTTATCTGCATATAATGGGGTTATTTTGAGGTTATTTTAAGGTAATTTCCATTTACTTTTACACTTATTTGAGGGTTATTATCAAGTTATTTTGGGATTATTTGTGGTTATTGTTGAAAAAATATCTAATAACCCGATAATAACCCAACAATAACCCAAGAATAGCTTAAAAAAATCCTTCTTATCTGCATATCTGACTATCTCTATGGTGTAATTCAAATTTGTAGTTACTTGGGCCAGGAAATGATTGCAATGATTCAATTGTTTATAGTTTTTTTAATATTATTGTCCATAATGAGGTAAAGGCTTACGAACACTATTGTGCTTATGCACATCATGTTGGTTTCACTGTCCGCAAGGACCACAACAGTTCTAGGCTAAATCCAAAAAAATTAAGTCGAAGGATATATTTGTGGAAAAGTAGGTCATAAGAGAGAATCATAAGTTGCCAATACGGTGAAGTACAAAAAAGTGGATACAAGGACTGGCTGTCAAACAATGGTTCGCTATGCTGTTGATGTTGATGGCAACTAGACAATAAAGAAATTTGTCGAAACTCATAACCACCCCTTGGTGGAATCCGGTGACAAGCACCATCTACGTTCCAGTCGGAAGATTAGCGAGTTAAATGCAGATTTGCTGAGATCAATGACAACTTCAGGGATTAGAGCAGACGATGCATTTAATTTCCTTGCCATAGAGGTTGGGGGAGTTGAAACTTGGAGTGTACGAGGCAAGATGCCTACAACTTTATTCAAAGGGAAAGAAGAAGTAGAATTGAACAAGGTGATGCTAACTCTCTCTTACAATTATTCATGGAGCGACAAACTGAGGATAGCATATTTGCATGGGACTTTCAAAGTGATGAGAAGGGTTAACTTACAAGCTTATTCTAGAGTGATGGGTCTTGCAGACTTGATGATGATTGTTTTGGGGATGTCGTCATTTCGACACTAGCTAGCGTTTGAATAAGTATAATTTATGTTGTAATCCTTTCGTAGGGATTAACCACCATCGACAAAATGTTCTCTTCGGATTTAGTTTTTTATCGGATGAGATGATAGAGTCCTTCAAGTAGTTATTGAAAACATTCATTCTAATAATGAATGATAAGCATCCAATTACAATTTTTACAGATCAGGATCAAGCGATGTCAAGAGTCATTGATGATTGTCTTCCACTCACCAGACATAGATTATGCCAATGGCATATCTATAAGAAATTTTCATCGAAAGTTCATTGCGGTTTCACGTACAAGAGCGTTATTTATTTTACAAATGCATGAAGAAGTGTGATTCCAAAGAAGAGTTTGAAGATACTTGGGCTATAATGATTGAGCAAGAAACCTACACAAGAATGTTTGGCTAAATTCATTGTACCATATAAGACATAAATGGTCAACGACATTCAATAAAGAAATATTCGAAATGGGAATATTATCTATTCAAAGAAGTGAGTCCACAAATAATGTATGTAATTGTGCATCTAAGCACACTAGTTCTCTCACTGATTGTTTTCTGGGTCTTTAAAATATTATGAAATCTTTGAGAAGGAACGAGAAGGATGAAGACTTCAAAAGCTCTCAGAATGTTATTACACCAACGGTTAAAACAAACCCAGTGTTAAGACAAGCTGCTACATATTACACCCGGAAGCTCTACTCCATGTTTGATGAAGAGTTACTTCATGGGCTATGTGGATTAACTGTTGATTTCTCAGTTGATAGTCCATCTGAATTCTATGTTAGGAATTTGAATAATCGGGACACGAGTAGAGCCTAGATTGTTACATTTGAGAGGGTTAATTGCGAGATCACTTGCAGTTGCAAGAAATTTGAAATGATGGGGTTTCTTTGCGCTCACTCTCTGTGTTCTTAATGTGGTAAATTTAACAAAGATTCCTGAGAAATATTTGTTATTGAGATGGTCTACTAAGGCAAAATAACATCTATAATAGTTTTGGATACAAACGTATGAAGGACTCTCAAATGTCCGGCAGAACTTCCAGTGGATTCCTATTTCGGTCACACGCTCAGAAGTTTGTCTACCAACTAATTAATAAAGCAGAAGGAAATGAATGCATTGAGAAATATATGTTGAAATTGTTAAAATCAATATCTGTAGGTGTTGAGGATAAATTAGATGAGAAGGATCCTAAACCAAAAAAAAACTACAAAAAAGGAAATCACATAATGACCAAAGGAAAATATGTTGAGATTTTCATACCTATTTTACACTGTTTTTTATGATATTGCACTCTTAAAAAAGGTATTTTTGATGTTTTATTGCAGGAATGATGAATTAGGGTCATTGGAGCAAAAAGATAAAAAGATATTTTTGATGTTTTGTTGTAGGAATGATGAATTAAGATCATTGGAGCAAAAAGATGAAAAAAGAAGCGAATTTGGAGCGAAAATGACCAAAATGTGAAGTGTGTGTTAAGTGTTGGGAAAGTGTAGAGAGTCTAATTGTGAGGAATTCTTCGAGAAATTGTAAGAGTGGAGGGAAAGTGAGAGATTTCTTCTCCCTTGCCGCTTTGAAGAGGAATTCTATGTGCTGTAAAGAAAGGAAGAGATTCAGAGGAACTTAGAGGAGTTTGCTTGGGGAGGAATTAGAGATAAGTGTTATTTACTTGTTGTAGTTTGTATGACTTTGCTTTTATATCTTCCTCATGAGTTCTGAGTAGTTTTCTCTGTCTTTCTCCTTGTCTTGAGATCTGTCAAATAGTGATTTGAATTGGTTGAGCCATGAAAATGTTAAGGAAATTGTGATGATCTTTTCACTTCTATCTTANTTGAATATTGATAATGGCATAAGGTTAATGCTTGCACCTAAATCACATAAAGCATTCCCATAAAATCTGTCTCCTATTGCACATGAAATTGTAAAGCAACCAGAATCTTTAAGCTTTTCAGGAAGATTTTTCTAAATTATAGCATTGCACTCCTCAATAAGTGCAACAGTCTCATTATCTTCAAATTTCCTTTTCCTGTTGAGAATATCCTTCATAAACTTTACATAACTTGACATTTGTTTAAAGGCTTCAACAAATGGAATATTAATTGTAAGCTTTTTAAATATTTCCAGAAATTTTGAAAATTTCTTATCCAACTTCTGATGACGAAGTCTCTGAGGAATTGAAGGTGGTGGGCTTTCCAAATCAATTTTTAATGGAGAAATATGTCTCTCAAAATCTTTTGGAGCGTCCTCTTTTGATTCTTCAATTTCTTCTCTCTCTACTTCAATTTCTAGAATCTTTCGGAGCGTCCTCTTTTGATTCTTCAATTTCTTCTCTCTCTACTTCAATTTCTTTTTGTACCCTACCTTCAAACTCTCTTCCGCTTCTAAGTTGAACGACATTTACTTGCTTTTTATTCTAGTTTTTTGGATTTGATTATGTATTACTAGGAAGTGTTTGTTGGGATCTATTACTTAATGAATATCCTATTTGCCCAAGTTGATTCTCAATATTTCTAATTGTAGCTCCTTAACTTTGTAATTGATTTCCCATTTGTAACACCACTTCTTCTATAGATAACTTCTTCTCCTTAAATTGTGTATTACTGTTGAAACCTGGAGGATAATTAGATCTATAATTATTATTCCTTTGATTGTTCCAGTTTCCCAATGGGTTTACTTGGTTGTTCCCCATTGCTGATTATTACCATCTGAATTGTTATTCCGGTTAAAATTGGGATGGTTAACCTGGGTTATAATAATTTGAATATGGGTTATTATGCTTATTATTTATGGAATTGAAAGTTTCTAATGATGCTTGAGAATCTACCATTTAGCCTAATGAATTCTCTTCGACCATGGAAATTGGTTGAGAAAAATTCATTCCAAATTGGTCTAACTTCCTTGAAATTGCAACAAGACATAGTAAATGCAATAGTTTCATGAAAATTGGCTACTTTCTTATGATTCGCACTCCCAGAAGGCCATTGAAAATTATTGGTAGTCATTTCTTCAATTAAAGCATAAGAGTCGTGAAATGGTTTTGACATCAATGAACCACTATCAGCGACATCGATAATTGATCTAAGAGACCCAACTAATCCATTATAAAAAGTTTCAATTATTAACCAATCTGGTATAGCTTGGTGTGGACACTTTCTTAAGAGTTCTTTAAATCTTTTCCATACTTCATAAATAGATTCCTCTTCAAACTGATTAAAAGATGTAATATCATTTCTAAGCATGACAGTTTTTTATGGTGGAAAATATTTAGCAAGGAATTTTTGTGCTAAATCACCCCCTGATAGATCAAGGTGCTAACGAATTCAACCACATCTTAGCTTTATCCCTTTGTGAGAAAAGAAATAACCTAAGTTTTATGACATCATCTAATACACCATCGTATTTACATGTAGTGCACAATTCTAGAAAATTGGCAAGACGTAAATTTCAATCTTCAGTTGGTGATCGCCCAAACTGATTATTTGATATCATTTGGATAATAGCAGGTTTAAGGTTAAATGGATTAGCCACTACAGTAGGTTTTTGAATACTACAATGAAGTTCATCTGCAGTAGGGTTGACATAATCTCTTAAAGATCTAAACTCTTGATGAATTTCAACATTTTGATCATTTTGGTTTTCCATTTATGTAATTTTTTTAGATTTTTCAAGATTTTTAATTTTTTGGGTTTTTCTGATTTATCTAACAGTTCTCTCTAATTCAGAATCGTAGGGCACTAGTCCTTTAGAACTTGAACTACACATACACTAACATAAAATAAAATAAAACTAAACACACACAAAATAAAATACAATAACTTAAAGTTTAAATAAGACTTTCTAAAAATAGAAGTTTGCTTTTCAATAAATAGATTCTTTACAATTTTCACTTCACTTTCCCATAAACGGCGCCAAAAACTTGATCCCGAAACTGCTTATATGCAACAGTATAACAATAATTCTGATTATATTTTTTAGTTATATTTCCTCATTTCACAACAAAACCAAAAACTTGATCTTGAGGAAAAATAAGAAATTAACTTTTAATTTATATATATTGGGATACTACGCAAGTATACATAGCGTTGTCAAGTAATATAAGACTTTTTTATTAAGACCTGAATATCGAACCCACAGGGAAAATATGCAATATGCACTTTTTGGAAAACTTACTATTTTTAAAAAGACAATTATTTAAACTAAAGACTTTTTTACAGTAAAGAAAGTTTAAATATTTTTGGTAATTTTAATATTTTGACAAAAAAGAGAACAAACTTAAAAAGATAACTTGAGTTTTTGTAGTAGAAAAACACTAAATATGAAATTATCTTTCTCCTTGTCATGAATCAGTAATAAGTATAGGAATTCCATTGTGGAAGTATGCATATTATGTTGTGCCAAATAGGAGGAATAATATTCCTTACCCTTACTAGAGATCCTATATAGAATAGTGGCTATTTTAAAGTTTGAATAGTTCTGTAAACCGGCTAGGCAGGGAAGATACTAACTCTCACTCTAAAGTTCCCTCGATTCCCTCCACCTGGGGGTTAACATCTCGTATCAGACCCTAAAAATATAAACCAAGTTGGGGGCTTTAATTTGTCGCTTTAAAGTCCTATAAATCTACACCCTTCAATGAATATTTCCATATTTATTTGCACTGAATCATATGAAATACATTCTCATTCATACAACCTCATGTGGTTCTTTCCAATTGTTGACTGAGAAAAATCAAGAAGTAAATAAATTAGATGGATTTAAATCATCACAACTTCTTCGAACATTAAATATCAATACTCTCCACAACTTCCATCCAACACTTAATTACTTATCATTTTAAGAAAAAACATAAAGAAAACTACTCAGAATGCATGGAGAAAATAAAACCACACTTTAGTTTAAAGTAGAAATCATTGTCAATCCAACAACAAGTCTTAATTAAAACCAAATATAGTCTAAAACAAAAGATAAAAACTTTTCTAAAGTCCTCCACCAAACTCTTGAAGTTCCTTTGAATCTCTTCTCTTTTACAACATTCTCAATATTAAACTAAAATAAAAAGGATAAATATGAGGTGCCTGAAAATCTCTCCAACTAACTCCCCAATTTTAGAACTTATAAAACTTTCCCAGTACTTTCAGAACCCTTTCAAAGTCTCAATCTCTCTTCTTTTATAATTCTTCAAAAGTTGTGTTGGTATCTCTTCAAAATATGTTCTGATTTGATGTAATTTCCCAAGAGAGGTAGATGGATTTAAATCATCTTCAAAATAGGTATAAAAATGTGTCTAAAAACACTATATATTTTAGGCATATCAAGGGCCAAAGATGAAAATGAGTATTAAATGACTCGAATATTATTGGCCAATATGATATTTGATTGCATGGATAAAGCCAGAAAGTGTCACCTTTGTCAAGTGCATGGGGTGGTCTTACACCAACCTCCGAATGTGCTACATCCAACTGTTGCCTCGTGGTCATTCAAGTGTTGGGGCACAAACATAGTAGGTTGAATAGACCCTCCATCTTCTAAGGGACACAAATTTATTTTTGCAACTACGAATTACTTCACCAAGTGGGTAGAAGCAGTGCCTTTACAGGAGGTTACTGACCTAAGGAAAATATGTTGAGATTTTCATACCTATTTTATATTATTTTTAATGATATTGTACTTTAAAGAAAGGTANAGTCGGCGTTTGTGGTTTGGGGAAGAGTGATTTAGGTAGTTTTGATGGTATGTTTTACACTGACCATTAATCAAAGTATCATTAAATTCAGATCATTAAATTCAGATTCATCCGCATTTATTTTATTTAGACGAAATAACTTCTCTAGAAGAAAAAGGAAGTGATAGCCACATTTACATACAAACGACCTAATTTATAAGTTTTTACATATCTAAATTCAGACAAATTTTTCCCTAAGGACATTTACATACATACAACCTAATTTATAAGTTTTTACATATCTAAATTCAGACAATTTTTTTACTGAGGACATCGGACGGTTCTCTACATCTGCAGTTCATTTAAATTCGACCAAGGTCCCGCATTTCCACGTAATCAAAAATAAAATAAAATAAAATAACGTCGCGCTGAAGCCCGACCCGGCCCAATGTCCCCGCGAATTTCGAGTATCCGCCTTTTTTGTATTATCCCGTCTTTTCGGCGTCTTCCCTCCTCCTTTTTGGATTTGTACGCCTCGACCCCTCGNATATTTTTCACACAGTTGCACCAAACAGACAGTCAACTTCCCCACAAATGCTCCATACAAATGCTTCCTGGGGCAACGCAGCTGCAGCTGAAAAGCTGAGAATCTGCAGCTGCGCCAAACAGACCCTAAGTCCGCAGTCCATTTAAATTCGGTCAAGGCCCCGCATTTCCCAGTAATCAAAAATAAAATAAAATAAAATAATGCCGCGCTGAAGCCCGACCCGACCCGATGTCCCCGAGCATTTCGAGTATCCACCTTTTTTGTATTATCCCGTCTTTTCGGCGTCTTCCCTCCTCCTTTTTGGATTTGTACGCCTCGACCCCTCGGAAACTTCTATTTTGTCATTTACAGTAGAAAAATAGGGTTTCAAAAAGCGTTTTTTTTTTTTGCTCTGTTGGGGTTTAGTCATTGCAGTCCTACGATCACTTTGCTGCTTTGATGAAGATAGATTTCTCTCTTAATGAAAAAATAGGGAGCATGGATTACAAAAACAATGTCAACACATTTGGAACAGATGTGAGATTTCTTGCTTAACTGAATCTGTTTTCCAGTTTTTTCTTGGATTGTCGTGAGTTTATTTTTGGATTATTTGTGGTTAAGGCTTAGTTATTTGTCGATTATTTTGACGAAATGCTCAATAACCCGAGAATAACCCAATAATAACCGTGAATAACCTAACAATAAATTTTATGATTATTTTCATTTACTTTTACACTTATTTGAGTGTTATTATCATGTAATTTTGGGATTATTTGCAAGTTATTTTTGAAGAAATACCTAATAACCCAACGATAACCGAAGAATAACCTAAAAAAATCCTTCTTATCTGCATATATTAGGGTTATTTTGAGGTTATTTTAAGGTAATTTCCATTTAATTTTGCACTTATTTGAGGGTTATTATCATGTTATTTTGGGATTATTTATGGGTTATTGTTGAAAAAATATATAATAACCCAATAATAACCTAACAATAACCCAAGAATAACCTAAAAAAAATTTTCTTATCTGCATATCTGACTATCTTTGTGGTATAATTCAAATTCTTAGTTACTTGGGCCAGTAAATGATTGCAATGATTCTATTGTTCATAGTTTTCTTAATACTATTGTCCATAATGAGGTAGAGGCTTACGAACACTATTGCGCTTATGCATATCATGTTGGTTTCACTGTCCACAAGGACCACAGCAGTTACTAAGCTAAATCCAAGCAAATTAAGTCGAAGGATTATATTTGTGGAAAAGTAGGTCATAAGAGAATCACAAGTTGCCAGTACAGTGAAGTACATAAAAGCGGATACAAGGACTGGCTATCAAGCAATAGTTCGCTATGCTGTTGATGTTGATGACAACTGGACAATAAATAAATTTGTCGAAACTCATAACCACCCCTTATTGGAATATGGTGACAAGCACCTTCTACGTTCCAGTCGGAAGATTAGCGAGTTAAATGTAGATTTGCTGAGATCAATGACAGGTTCAAGGATTAGAGCAGACGATGCATTTAATTTCCTAGCCACAGAGGCTGGGGGAGTTGAAACTTGGAGTGTACAAGGCAAGATGCCTACAACTTTATTCAAAGGGAAAGAAGCAGAATTAAATAAGGTGATGCCAACTCTCTCTTACAATTATTCATGGAGCGACAAACTGAGGATAGCATGTTTGCATGGGACTTTCAAAGTGATGAGAATGGTAGACTTACAAGCTTATTCTGGAGTGATGGGTCTTGAAGAATTGATGATGATTGTTTTGAGGATGTTGCCATTTTTGACACCAGCTAGCGTTTGAATAAGTATAATTTATGTTGTGCTCTTTTTGTAGGGATTAACCACCATCGGCAAAACATTCTCTTCGGATTTTGTTTTTTATCTGATGAGACGATAGAGTCCTTCAAGTGGTTATTCAAAACATTCATTCGAATAATGAATGATAAGCATCCAATTTACAGATCAAGATCAAACAATGTCAAGAGTCATTGATGATTGTCTTCCACGCACAAGACATAGATTATGCCAATGACATATCTATAAGAAATTTTCATCGAAAGTTCATTGCGGTTTCACGTACAATAGCGTTAACAATCTATTTTACAAATGCATGAGGAAGTGTGACTCCAAAGAAGAGTTTGAAGATATTTGGGCTATAATGATTGAGCGAGGAAACCTACACAAGAATATGTGGTTAAATTCATTGTACCATATAAGACATAAATGGTCAACGACATTCAATAAAGAAATATTCGGAATGGGAATATTATCTATGCAAAGTGAGTCCACAAATAATTTATGTCATGGTGCATCTAAGCACACTAGTTCTCTCACTGATTGCTTTCTGGGTCTTGAAAATATTATGAAATCCTTGAGAAGGAACGAGAAGGATGAAGACTTCAAAAGCTCTCCGAATGTTATCACACCAGTGGTTAAAACAAACCAAGTGTTGAGGCAAGCTGCTACATATTACACCCGGAAGCTCTACTCCATGTTTGATGAAGAGTTACTGCATGGGCTATGCGGATTAACTGTTGATTTCTCAGTTGATAGTCCATCTGAATTCTATGTTAAAAATTTGGATAATCGGGACACGAGTAGAGCCTGGATTGTTACATTTGACAGAGTTAATTGCGAGATCACCTGTAGTTGCAAGAAATTTGAAATGATGAGGTTGCTTTGCGCTCACTCTTTATGTGTTCTTAATATGGTAAATTTAACAAAGATTTTCGAGAAATATTTGTTATTGAGATGGTCTGCTAAGGCAAAAAAAATATCTATAATAGTTTTGGATACAAACGTATGAAGGACTCTCAAATGTCTGTCAGAACTTTTAGTGGATTCCTATTTTGGTCGCATGCTCAGAAGTTTGCCTACCAACTAATTAATAAAGTAGAAGGAAATGAACGCGCCGAGAAATATATGCTGAAATCGTTAAAAACATTATCTGTAGGTGTTGAGGATATATTAGATGAGAAGGATCCTAAACCAAATAAAAAAACTACAAAAAAGGAAATCACATAACAGAGAGTGAAATGTGAATGATCCCGAACAAATGAGACCTAAAGGTATACCCAATGCGAGGTTGAAAAAATACTGGGAAAAAAACAAGAGAGCTAAGAGTATATATTTCTACGTTCCTTATATTTATTATTCTACGTAACATTAATAACTTAAACCACTGTATGCAGGAAAGAATCAAGAATCATACACGAGTCAAGAACCGCAGATCCATTACGACATAAATATGATTGAGGAGTCACATTCTCTGAGTCAGGTATGAAACTGAAATTCTACACTACTATTATGGTTTTACATTAAAATATGGTCATTTACATTCATTTTTATTTACAACAGAAAAATGTCACATCGAAACCAACATACACCTCAATTCTGATGCATTCCATTAATGAGATCTAAGCCAACTGAGACAAACACCTTCGATACTTGATTTGCAAGAAGAAGACAGTAGATTTATATGTAATATGACCTTTTTTTAACAGAACAATGAATGCTTACATTATGATTGTTTTCATATATTTGTTATGCATGTTGTACTATTTAAATCTGTGCTGAATCTATTATAAGGAATCTAGCAATAATCATGTAGTAATCTTGTAATAGTACCTAAGCAATAATTCTGCAATAATCTGGTCAAATACTCATCAATAACCTAACAACCCCAATAATAAAGCAGCAATAACTTGGCCAAAAACCCATGAAAAAATCCAACAATAACCCAACAATAACGAAGCAATAATTTATCAATAACCCAACAATAATTCAGCAATAATCTGGTCCTAACTCACAGTAATCCCTAAGTAGCAAAGAAATAACCTAACAATAACCCATCTATAACCTAGCAATTAGGGGAACGACACTTGGGCTATTTTTAGGTTATAGTTGGGTTGTTGGTAGGTTATCTACAAATATCCTGTCAATAAACTAGCGAAACCCCAACAATAACCTAAAAATAACTTAGTTATACCATGGCAATAACCTAGGTTCTTTTCAAGTTATTTCTAGGGTATTTTCAGGTTATTGCTAGGTTATTTTTAGATTATTTCAATACTCTTTTCAGATTATTTGTCAGGGCATCTTCAAGTTATTGTTAGATTATTTTTAGGTTATTTCTATAGTATTTTCATATTATTGTCAGGGTATTTTCAGCTTATTTCTAGGTTATTTCTATGGTATTTTCATATTATTATCAGGGTATTTTCAGATTATTGCTAGGTTATTTTCAGGTTATTTCTATGGTATTTTAAGATTATTGCCCGAGTATTTTTAGATTATTTCTATGGTATTTTCAAATTATTTCCACTGTATTTTCAGCTTTATGCATAAGTCCGCAAATATAAAGTCACATGCAGTAATAGTTTAGTGCAACAAAACAGACAATTATACAAACATTCACCACGGAATTCAATCATATTTATCATCCGAATAATTCATATAATTTATAAAATCAAATCAATCATATTTATCGACAGGTTACTATCAGTATTTCAAACATATTCACAGAAAAGTACAGCCATAGAAATCTCATCCAAATAATTTATATCTACAAATTTCATATGCAAGCTTTGCCCTAAATCGAGACATATCAGCCTGCCAGTTCTATTTATCTTTCCAATCAATTCTGCCTTTTTGTACAATTGTTTCCATATATTTACAAACAAAAATATTGCAGTCAACACTATTATTTTTTGTAGGAAGGCCTTTGGTCGTGGTAACATCCCATTTAGTCGGGTCATTAAGGAAAGCTTCCCCGGCGTCCTTATGAAGATGTTTAATCTGGTAATAGAGATGATAGTTTAAATCATTGAAAGCATAAACAAATGAAAAATTTCTTACATAATAAATGAACTAAGGCTTAGTTTGCTTACCACGTCACAAGTAACTCCCAAATACATTTTATTAGGCAATGAGTCAAAGAATCTCCATTTGTGTTCCTTATGATTCCCAACAAGTAGAGTACAATGACCATTATTAATTATTGGAACTAAAATGACATGTACTCGAGCTATAGCATCCACTGTTACGTGGGCAACAATATCTCACAAAGAAATTGATATTGTTGGCCTTAGAGAATTCTGAGGATCAATTGAAATTATGCTGCCAGTGGGTTCATTTTTAATTTTGAAAGGAAACAGAGAAAATTTGGCAAAGCACTGCATACCAGGAGTGCCGCACCGCAGAGTTTCTATTAAGTTAAGAAAAATGGATGACAACAAGATACCACATGGATTCCATCTAAACCCAATATTGGAAGAACTGTGCCCATACAAGCTATGAGATAGTTGTACCTCAAAGTGCACGCGAAAGTAATTCTTGTCCCAGAGCGTGGCTTTGAAGGTTAGCTTGATCATGAGCTCACCACAGAGGTCAGATAAATAGTTCTTGCCACTTTTCGTACTACATCACGATACGACATATATGATATATAATATTTTAGCTGTATTCAGTATTTGATATGTATTCAACATTTGATGTTTCAAAATGTATTCAACATGTTATTTTCTGACAGCTTCAACATGCATTTAGTTTGTAACACATATTTGAAATAGTCTAATGAAGTTTCTTTCAGATTTTAGTATAATTGTCAGATTTCCTTTAAGCTTGATCATGATCTCTCCATAGAGGACAAATAGATAGTTCTTGTCACTTTTTGTCTGCATCATGATACGGAAGATATGATATATAATGTTTTAGATGTATTCAATATTTGATATGTATTCAGCATTTAATTCTTCAAAATGAATTCAACATGCTATCTTCTGACAGCTTCAGCATGCGTTTTGTTTGTAACACATATTTGAAGACGTCTAATGAAGTTTCTTTCATATTTTAGTATATTTGTCAAATTTTCTTTTTATGGGATGTATAAAAAGCACCAGAACCACACGTTGGTTCTAAATAATAATGAATAAAGAATGATACAATGAAAGTTTGATAATAAAATTTAAATAAAATTTTTTTTGAAAAAATCAATCAATGGAGATTAAATTTGAAAACAATGCCCGGATAATCAAATGATGATAAAGACAACAAGAAAAATGATAAATTTAATAAATTAATTCTTCTCAAATTTGAAGTTCTACACTCTCCGCTTTTGCAGCACAACTTTCTCTATCTGCACAAATTTGTCACAATCCACACGGAGAGCCACACTCCGCACAAAATCTCAACATTCAGGATAGGCCTCCGCTCTAATCCCTTCTCAGTAGTTCTTCACAATTTCTCATACTCTTTTCACGAGTCCTTTGCACTTTTAATGCTTCCAGGGTCAGTACCTGAATTCTAATTCCCACCTTGAAGTTTAGCGTAATGTCCTGAGCTGTTGTCATTCTTCGACTAGATCTAGTTTGGACGTAATGCCCCCATCGGTTGCCCGAGCTGGTATAGTTTTTCCTTCTCGAGGCTAGTACATAAATTCCAATTCTCATCTCGAGGTTAGTACCTAAATTTTGATTCCTACCTTGAAGTTTGGTGTAATGTTTCGAGCTATTGTCATTCTTCGACTAGATCCAGTTCATATGTAATGTCCGTAGCGGTTACCCAAACTGGTATAGTCTTTGTTTTTCAAGATTGGTACCTAAATTCTAGTTCTCCTCTTGAGGTCAGTACCTGAATTCTAATTCCCACCTTAAATTTTGGTTTAATGTCCCGAGCGGTTGCCATTCTTCGACTAGATCCAGTTCAGACGTAATGTCCTTAGCGGTTTCCCGAGCTGGTACAGTCTTTCCTTCTTGAGGCTCGTACCTGAATTCCAGTTCTCCTTCTGGTGTCAGTACCTGAATTTTGATTCCCACCTTATAGTTTGGCGTAATTTCTCAAGCAGTTTCCATTCTTTGACTAGATCTAGTTCGAACGTAATGTCCCTAGCGATTGCCCGAGCTAGTATAGTCTTTCCTTCTCGAGGCTGCTACCTGAATTCCAGTTCTCCTCCCGAGGTCAGTACTTGAATTTTGATTTCCAAATTGAAGTTTAGCATAATATCCCTAGTGGTTACCATTCTTCGACTAGAGCCAGTTCAAAGTAATGTCCATAGAAGTTGCCCGAACTGGTATATTCTTTTCTTCTTGGTGTAATGTCCTTAAAGGTTATCATTATTTGCACTGTTGTCACCTCTTTAGTTGGATGTAAATTATTTTGCTTTCCATCTTGATTTGGTCTCCTCATACATAGTTTTATCCTCCAAAACTGTTAAATTTGAAATCAAAATTAAAATTTTTAAACATCAAATTAAAATCAAATCTTCTCCACGACCCTCAGTTTTTCTGATCGTTGTTTCTGTAATCCCCTTCCTTTTTCCCTAGCGAGAGTCCCTGCTTACTCCCCAGTAGAAATATTCTACTCTTTTTCTTCTCTATTCTGAGTGTGCTAACTCAGACAGTTGTATTGGTTTTGTTGATCTCTTCCTNACTTTAAACTACTCCTTATGGGATCGATATCTAGGACTCCATTAGAGCCTTATATTACTTGAGCGATACGTATACTTGTGTTGGTAAGTGCGACTTTACAATTTTTGAATATTTATTACGTCCATATTTATCTTATATTTTATTGCATATATAAAGTCACTATCAGTTACATCACAAAACATCTTCAATTCTTCAAGGGTCGGATTGTCTATCATTTTGGTGTGCTGCGCAATATTATTTTAGATAAGGGGTCAGCCTTCAAAAGAACTAAGATCAATAAATTCATCAAGTGACATGAAATAGATTAGAGATACTCTACAATTTACTATCTCTGGCTAAATGGCCTGGCTGAGGCCTTCCATAATGCACTTGCGCAAATTTTAAAGAAGGCATTTGGGGAGAATAGAAGAGAATAGCATGATAAATTGTTGAAAGATTTGTGGGCCTATAAGACGACGTTTAAAACTCCCACTCAATGTACACCCTACGCACTTGTATACAAATCTAAGGTTGTTCTACCGTTAGAATTCTAGATACCGTCTCTCAGAGTTTTTGTTGCTAATTAGATTACAATAGAAAAAAGTGCAAAGCTCAGACTTGAAGAATTAGAAGGTCTCGAGGGAAAACAATTAGAAGCACAATATAAATTGGAACTCTACCAAGCAAGGATGGTGCAAGCTCAAGGCAAGTTGGTCCACCTGAGAGCTTTGAAGGTTGGTTATCTCGTACTCATTCTCAGAAGACCTATTCTTGCACAACGCAAGATAGGTGGAAAATTTTAACTAACTTGGGAGGGACCATTTTTCATAGAGAAGATTTATTCTGGAGGATCTTACGAGCTAGTGGATTTCCGAGGTGAAAGGCCTATGTTGCCAATTAATGGTTGATATTTGAAGATATACCAAACAACATTATACTGCTTGAAATGAATTTTTGAAAATGTTACTTATTTTGGGGATGTTCATTTGGCAAGCGTTTGTGATTGAGTTCAAAATTTTGTACTAGAATTAACCATAAAAAATGTAAAGTTGAATTTGTCAACCTTTATTTCCTTCATTTTAATTTTGAAACTTCACTACATGAAATTACATAAATAAAGTCCTTGCACTTGTATAAATTTAAAATTCATTTAATAACTAATTTGTTATTGTTCTAGTTCATTCTGAATTTCAGTGCACTGATGTTTTTCTATCTTCTGCGAAAAAATGTCAGGGCAGAAGCTGGTTTTGATCTTTAAAGATGGCTTAAGTCTCACACTAAATGAAGAAAGAACAGCTTAAGGTGGGATCGTGAACTTTGACCTGGACTACGATCAGGTCAATGTAGACTATGGGGGTCCCTTGATGAGCATAGTCATCCACCGGGAGATAGAAGGGTTACCATCACTGCTCAAAATTAGTACTAAAGAAGACTCCTCACTGAAGAGGAAGAAAGCAGAGAAGCTACAACATCCAATGAAAGGAACCAACCATTTGCAGTCTATGATCACTGCACTGACAGGAAACTTGGTCAGTGCTGATGAGAAAGAGTATCAGATGCGCCACTTAGAAGGACGCAACACTGTAACACCAATCACTGTAAGCATAGAGCTTTCCCTCGTTAGGAGAGAAAACATATAAAAGAAGCAGAGGCGACACTTACCCTGATTCCTGAGGAGGGGTTCTATGATCCATGCATGAGGAAAACTTTTACCAGTCTGCCTATAAATGAAGATGAGTCAGAGTTTGTCACAGAGCTGACACAGCTAGAGATTCCATATGAGCTTTGCACTGGTTGGCCAATGTGCAATGCCGTGATTCCAAGATAAGCATCAACAATAAGGGAATTTGTGGAGTGCCCAATATGTAACGTCCTTTATTTGGAGCATTTCTATACCTTCAAGGAATACATAACTACCGACATAGGGTGCCGGGTGACCGAGCACCAAGATACTGAGTCATACATCCCACTATATACAGAGACGACACATACATGGTTTCCCACAAAGATTGAAATGGGGGAGCAGCCCCAAAGACCATGAAGGATTCTTACCACAGAGTTAGCAAGGATGAGCAAAGTCAAGAAAAGTGAATCTGAGTTTTATGAGTAAATTCAAGGGAAATTCGTTAACATCTTAGAAGGTTTGGAACTGCACACAGTGGTTTTCTCCTTAAGTGATGAGAGAAGGATCCTCGACTGCGTGTTCAACTTGAGGGATAGAGGTCTGGTCGACCTTTCAATGAATGAGACCTACTCAGAGCCCCAGAAATGAATGAGGGGTAAGGGAAGGATTATAATTCAATGTGGTTGCTGCTATAACTTTGTATAAGACAGGCTAGGAAATCCCCCGGGTATCTTAAGATATGATGAGGTAGATCCTCTGCCTTCCACGATGAAAATGATGATTAAGAGAATGGTTAGGTAGAGCATACTACCGGTAGATTACATCCTAAATAGCTGCATCATCAACATCTACAAGGAAGGAGACTGCATTCTTCCACATGTTGATCACCATGATTTCGTCAAGCCCTTCTGTACAGTGCCCTTTATGAGCAAGAGTAATATTCTGTTTGGAAAAGAAATTGATATTGTTGACCCTACAAAATTCTGAGGATCAGTTGAAATTATGCTTCCAATGGGTTCATTTTTAATTTTGAAAGGAAACAAAGCAAATTTGGCAAAGCACTGCATACCAGGAGTGCCGCACCGCAGAGTTTCTATTACATTAAGAAGAATGGATGACAACAAGATACAACATGGATTCCATCCAAACCAAATGTTGGAAAAACTGTGCCCAACAAGCTATGAGATGGTTGTACCTCTAAGTGCATGCGAAAGCAATTCTTGTCCCAGAATGTGGCTTTGAAGGTTAACTTGATCATGAGCATACCACAGAGGACAAATAAATAGTTCTTGTCACTTTTGTACTGCATCACAATATGACATATATGATATATAATATTTTAGATGTATCAGTATTTGATATGTATTCAACATTTGATGTTTCAAAATGTTTTCAACATGTTATTTTCTGACAGCTTCAACATGCATTTAGTTTGTAACACATATTTGAAGTAGTCTAATGAAATTTCTTTCAGATTTTAGTATATTTGTCAGATTTCCTTTAAGCTTGATCATGAGCTCACCACAGAGGATAGATAGATAGTTCTTGTCACTTTTTGTCTGCATCATGATATGCAATATATGATATATAATGTTTTAGATGTATTCAATATTTGATATGTATTCAACATTTGATTCTTCAAAATGTATTCAACATGCTATCTTCTGACAACTTCAGCATGCGTTTAGTTTTTAACACATATTTGAAGACGTCTACTGAAATTTCTTTCAGATTTTAGTATATTTGTCAAATTTCCTTTTTGTGGGATGTATAAAGAGCACCAGAACCACACGTCGGTTCTAAATAATAATGAAAAAAAATGATACAATGAATGTTTGATAATAAAATTTAAATAAAATTTTTTTTTAAAAAAATCAATTAAAAGATATTAAATTTGAAAAAAATACCCGGATAATCAAACAGTGATAAAGACAACAAGAAAAATGATAAATTTAATAAATTAATTCCTCTCGAATTTAAAGTTCTACACTCTCCGCTTTTGCAGCACATATGTTTCTGTCTGCACAAATCTGTCACAATCCACACGGAGTGCCACACTCATCACAAAATCTCAGCAATTAGGATAGGCCTCCTCCCTAATCCCTTCTCAATAGTTCTTCACAATATCTTATACTCTTTTCACGAGTCCTTTGAACTTTTAATGCTTCAAGGCTCAGTACCTGAATTCTGATTCCCACCTTGAAGTTTAGCGTAATGTCCTGAGCTGTTGTCATTCTTCGACTAGATCTAGTTCGGACTTAATGCCCCTAGCGGTTGCCCAAGCTGGTCTAGTTTTTCCTTCTCGAGGCTAGTACCTGAATTCTAATTCTCATCTGGAAGTCAGTACCTGAATTTTGATTCCCACCTTGAAGTTTGGTGTAATATTCCGAGTTGTTGTCATTCTTCGACTAGATCCAGTTTAGACGTAATGTCCCTAGTGGTTACCCGAACTGGTATAGTCTTTCTTTTTCAAGACTGGTACCTAAATTATAGTTCTCCTCCTAAGTTCAGTACTTGAATTCCAATTCCCACCTTGAATTTTTGTGTAATGTCTCGAGCAGTTGCCATTCTTCGACTAGATCCAGTTTGGACGTAATGTCCTTAGCGGTTGCCCGAGCTGGTAGAGTCATTCCTTTTTGAGGCTTGTACCTGAATTCCAATTCTCCTTCTGGTGTCAGTACCTAAATTTTGATTCCCACCATAAAGTTTAGTGTAATGTCTCAAGCAGTTGCTATTCTTTGACTAGATCTAGTTCGGACGTAATGTCCCTAGCGATTGCCCGAGCTAGTATAGTTTTTCCTTCTCGAGGCTGGTACCTGAATTCTAGTTCTCCTCCCGAGGTCAGTACTTAAATTCTAATTTCCATCTTGAAGTTTAGCATAATATTCCTAGTGGTTGCCATTCTTCGACTAGAGCCAGTTCAGACGTAATGTCCATAGCGGTTGCCCGAACTGGTATATTATTTTCTTCCCGATGTAATGTCCTTAATGGTTGTTGTTCTCTGCACTGTTGTCACCTCTTGAGTTGGATGTAAGTTATTTTGCTTTCCATTTTGATTTGGACTCCTCATACATAATTTTTTCCTCCAAAACTGTTAAAACTGAAATCAAAATTAAAATTTTTAAACATCAAATTAAAATCAAATCTTCTCCGCGACCCTCAGTTTTTCTGATGGTTGTTTATGCAATCCCCTTCCTTTTTCCCTAGCGGGAGTCCCTGCATACTCCCCAGCAGAAATCTTCTACTCTTTTTCTTCTCTATTCTGAGTGTGCTAACTCAGACAGTTGTATTGGTTTTGTTGATCTCTTCCTTTAACACCAATACGTGCAACATGTCGGCCTGACACACGACACTTATTGGGGGTCCATTTATTGACCTCACTTTTGGTTGATGTCTAATTTCCTCCTTAGTAGCCTAGGTTCTAGCCATATGACTTTCTTGTTAACTATTCTTAAAGGACTAGTAAAGGAGCCCTCACCATTAGAAACTCTAAACATTTCTTTACCCAATTTTGAAGTTCCACATATTTGTCCTAACCTTTGACATTGAGTAGGTGGGGCCATTATAAGGGAGCTCAAGGGGAGTCCCCATAGGAATGTTTGGCCTTAGGGTGGACCCTGGGTGGTTTGGCCTTGGTCAGTACCACACACACACACACACACACACACACACACACATTTGATACCCCCCACTTACACTCACAACCTTAGGCTTTAGTCAAATATGCTTATTTGGTCCCTTAAATATTTTGTGAAACTCATGTAGATGGTCCCCTAGGTCACTAGCCCTAAGCTAAGGTTTTTCGAGACCAGTACATGGAGGACCCAAAGTAGGGAATTCTATTGGTTCATGACTCAAGTAGGGTGGTTGTGTGGTTAGCAACCCCAATCCTACTAAAATACCCAATTTAGCCTTTTGCCCCCAAAACCTACCCCAATTTACTAAACTACCCTTGAAACCTCGATTTTGACCAAAAATCCCAAAAATTACCCAAAATACTCAATTTTGTCCAAAAATCATTTCAAACTTTTTTAAACCACACAATTATCCAAATCACCCCAAAATTACCAAAATGACAAAAATGCCCCCGATGACCAAAATTATCACAAAACCTTCAAAATTATTTCAAATGTCCCTAAAACCACGTTGAACCACTTAATTGAGTCCAGTTTAACCACTATGACCAATTTTGACTAAAAGCCCCAAATTGCCCTTAAAGGTCCAATTACCCCAATTCACCCCCAATGTCTATTAATTTGATCCCAATTTTCCCCAATTTCAATTCTAAACTCAAATTCATCATGCCTAAAATTGATTAAAACCAAATCCAAGTTCAATTGGACCCAATTTCAAACCTAAATCCTAAGCCAAATTCAAAATCCCCAATTTGACCCTAGGCCAAAGTTTCACCAAATTGAACCCCCAAACCTATCCAATTGCCCCAATTTTGAATCCTAAACTCTTTGCAACACTCCCTCACATCAAATTGAATTCTCAATTGGCCTTGGGCAAGCCCCAATCTCACTCAAATTCAACTTGGACAAAAACCCCCAATTTTGCCCCAAACTCCAAGTTTCTCCAAATTGAACTTGATAGCCCCAAAATTTTCACTCAATTGGCATCTAAAAATCTTCATGGAAATCCCTTGGACTAACTTAAACCATCAATTGGGTCTAAACAAAGCCCTAGCCCAATCCAAACCTAAGGCTAACTCAAATGCACTGAAATTGGCCATGAGCCAAAATCCATTAAATTGAGCTTCCAAATCAACTCAAAATCACTCAATTGTTTTTCTAAACTCCTTGTGACAATCATCTACACCATTTTAATCAATAAAGTGAGCTTAATACAATGACTAGCCCAACCTTAACCCAAATTCAAGACAAATTTCCTAAAATTGAACCCATGCTTTAAAGTTGACCACCCAAATCAAATTGATCAAGTCAATGCCACCTCAGCCACCCTTCGGACCCTATTGACCAGGCTAGACCCACCTAGCCCACCCTACATGAGTCATGGACTCCCTCGAGATTTAGGGGATCTCTTCTCATATTTGTCTTAAACCAAGGTACACTTGCCATCAGCCTTAACCATTAAGTGTTAATCATCATTAGTATCCATCAGGCTCCCCTGACTCCTCTGAAAACACCCCTGACCTTGCCGGCTAGCCTAGTGGCCAAAAAACACCAAAACTGAGAGCCACCTCTTTGCCAAAACTACAAATTTGAACTCCCTTAGTTGGCTCACTCCAATTGGACACTTGTGCCACTCAGCCCTCCATATAAGAAACTCTTTGCATCCAATAGAAAACCATGTTGGCCTCTCCTTTCCACTCTATTTAAACTCCCTTTTATATGGCCAAATAGAGAACTAACAAAATTACTCGGGGGAAACTCTGTCAAATTGATCTCAAAGGCTCTCTAAGCACTCTTAAGATTAAGCCCGCTATTTTCCCCTTCTGAATTTCTCTGTGAGAGCTCAATTTTGAGTTCAAAATCTAGGAGTTTTTTATCGCTTAAACAAAACTCCACCAAACATCAAATAGACTCTTCCTTTAGCTTCCTTGAGCAAATCGAAGAAGTTTGCCATCAAAACCCCCTTGTCTCGAGCACTTTGACTGATCTTTAGACCAAGGCCGCTCCACCTTTTCACTGAACGCATACTTAGACAATTCACTAGATGAAAAGATCACATCCAGGAGGTTCGTTGGACTCCACTGAAGCTTCCACCAGCATCTGATTGAGACTTCCCCTCTCAGAGAAAGGTATAGCTCACTAACCCTAATTTTTTAGCTTGAATTTATCCAATTGTAAAGGGAACTTGTATTTCATAGAATTGTAACCATATGGATGTGTTTGTTTTGAGTAGATGAAGCTATAGGAAACTAACCAATTTCTAAACCCCATGGGGCGATGCGTGGTCTTTCGGAGAGCCGTAGGATCCAGTCAGCGCCGCGTGGATAAGTAGGAAAATAGGGTTTAAATGTATTAAATAAAAACCAAAACTTAGAAAATTCATATCTTTGCATAGAAAAATCATAAACATAAAATAAAAATGGCATCTTGGTCAGTGAATAGATGAGAATAATGCGGTCTAAAAGTAAAAATTATTTGACGAGTCTCTAATCTTTAGTGAATTAAATAGCCTCTCAGGTTTTTTAATTTTAATTGATTAAATATTATTCATCCAAATTTGAAATTTTGGGTGTTCATTTCTCATGACAGAGGTAATGTTCACTGATTTTTCCAAAGTTAGAGAGCATTTCTATGCATGTAACTCTAATTTCCAAGCTTGGATGGCTATCTTAGCTTAAATTAATTAGATAAATTAAAATATCACTTGGAAATTTATGGGATGAATTTTAGTAGGTTTTCTATGGTTAGAAAAACTTAGGAAAAATATCAGGATATTTTTGATAAAGTTGTATATTTCTATAGCTAGCTAAATGCCAAAAATTTGTATTAGTTTATTTGAGTTAAATAATATTTAAAAATTAATTAAATTAATTCCACATTGTAAACAAAAATCATGTTGACTCACTGTAAAAAATTTAAAATTTATTTGAATAAGTATAAGTACTAAAGTTGTTTTTCTAAGAAAAGTTGTATTTTTGTACAGAAATAATTATATTAAACTAAATACACTTAAAAAAATTATGAAAGTTGGTTTTCTGAGTTCCTTCTGACCAACAACATTTAGGAAAATTAAAAATTATTTTTAAGAAAATATTTACTTTTTTAGCTATATTTTAAATTAAAAATAATTAAGAATTTCAAATGTATGATAATGGTCTAAAATGTGTCTAATTATTCCCTAATTAATTAGGACTCATTAGAATATTTTCTTAATTTTTCTAAAGTTAATTATAAATTTTTAAAAGCCAAAAATATATTTTTCTTATTTTCTCATTAAAATAATTATAATAAATGAAATATAAGTCATAAAAATATGAAATTTGTTTCTCTAAGTTCATCGAACTTAAGGGGACTTAAATAAAAACATAAAAGGTAATTTTCAAAATTTAATTATATTTTATTTTTAAATAATCACTAAAAATCATTAAATAATTATAATAATTAAAACATAATTTAAAAAAAATCATCATGGAATTTTGTCCAAGTGTTTCTCTAACCTAGGTGAACCTCTAATAATTTTCTCATGACAAAAAATCTTATTTTGATTAATTAGGATTAGAAAAGATGGACTCAATTAATTGATAAATACTTTCAAAAACTTNGACACACCACACTTATTAGGGGTCCATTTGTTGACCTCACTTTTGGTTGATGTCTAATTTCCTCCTTAGTAGCCTAGGTTCTAGCCATAGGACTTTCCTGTTAACTATTCCTAAAGGACTAGTAAAGGAGCCCTTACCATTAGAAACTCTAAACTCTTCTTTGCCCAATTTTGAAGTTCCACATATTTGTCCTAACCTCTGACATTTAGTAGGTGGGGCCAATATAAGGTAGCTTAAGGGGAGTCCCCATAAGAATGTTTGGCCTTAGGGTGGACCCTGGGTGGTTTAGCCTTGGTCAGTACCACACACACACACACTTGATACCCCCCACTTACACTCACAACCCTAGGCTTTAGTCAAATATGCTTATTTGGTCCCTTAACTTTTTGGGAAACTCATGTAGATGGTCCCCTAGGTCATAAGCCCTAAGCTAGGGTTTTCCGAGACCAGTACATGGAGGACCCAAAGTAGGGAATTCTATTGGTCCATGGCTCAAGTAGGGTGTTTGTGTGGTTAGCAACCCCAATCCTACTAAAATACCCAATTTAGCCTTTTGCCGCCAAAACCTACCCCAATTTACCAAACTACCCTTGAAACCTAGATTTTGACCAAAAATCCCAAAAATTACCCAAAATACTCAATTTTGTCCAAAAATCATTTCAAACTCTTTTAAGCCACCCAAATTATCCAAATCACCCCAAAATTACCAAAATTACAAAAATACCTCCGGTGACCTAAATTATCACAAAACCTTTAAAATTATTTCAAATGTCCCCCCCAAAACCACGTTGAACCACTTAATTGAGTCCAATTTAACCACTATGACCAATTTTAACTAAAAGCCCCAAATTGCCCTTAAAGGTCCACTTACCCAAATTCACCCTCAATGTCTACTAATTTGATCCCAATTTTCCCTAATTTCAATTCATCATGCCTGAAATTGATTAAAACAAAATCCAAGTTTAATTGGACCCAATTTCATAACTAAATCCTAAGCCCAATTCAAAATCCCCAATTTGACCCTAAGCCAAAATTTCACTAAATTGAACCCCCAAACCTATCCAATTGCCCCAATTTTTAATACTAAACTCTTTGAAACACTCCCTCACATCAAATTGAACCCTCAATTGGCCTTGGGCAAGCCCCAATCTCACTCAAATTCAACTTGGGCCAAAACCCCCAATTTTGCCCCAAACTCCAATTTTCTCCAAATTGAACTTCATAGCCCCAAAATTTTCACTCAATGGGCATCCAAAAATCTTCATGGCAATCCCTTGGACTAACTTAAGCCATAAATTGGGTCTAACCAAATCCCTAGCCCAATCCAAACCTAAGGCTAACTCAAATAAATCGAAATTGGCCATGAGCCAAAATCCATTAAATTGAGCTTACAAATCAACTCAAAATCACTCAATTGTTTTTCTAAACTTCTTGTAACAATCATCTACACCATTTTAATCAATAAAGTGAGCTTAATGCCATGACTAGCCCATTCCAAACTCAAATTCAAGACAAAATTCCCAAAATTGAACCCATGCTCTAAAGTTGACCACCCAAATCAAATTGATCAAGTCAATGCCACCTCAACCACTCTTCGGACCCTATTGACCAAGCTAGTCCCACCTAGCCCACCCTACATGAGTCATGGACTCCCCGTGATTTAGGGGATCTCTTCCCATATTTGTCTTAAACCAAGATACACTTGCCATCAGCCTTAACCATTAAGTGTTAATCATCATTAGCAACCATCTGGCTCCCCTGACTCCTTTGGAAACCACCCCTAACCTTGTCGGCTAGCCTAGTGGCCAAAAAACACCAAAACTGAGAGACCCCTTTGCCAAAACTACAAACTTGAACTCCCTGATTTGGCTCAAACTATTTGGACACTTGTGCCACTCATCCCTCCATATAAGAAACTCTTTGCATCCAATGGACAACCATGTTGGCCTCTCCTTCCCCCTCTATTTAAACTCCCTCTTATATGGCCAAATAGAGAACTAACCAATTTACTTAGGGAGACTCTGTCAAATTGCTCTCAGAGGCTCTCTAAGCACTCTTAAGCTTAAGCCCATTATTTTCCCCTTCTGAATTCCTCTGTGAGAGCTCAATTTTGAGTTCAAACTCTAGGGGTTTTCTATTGCTCAAACAAAACTCCACCAAACTTCAAATAGACTCTTCCTTTAGCTTCCTTAAGCAAATTGAAGAAGTTTGCCATCAAAACCCCCTTGTCTCGAGCACTCTAACTGATGTCTAGACCAAGGCCGCTCCACCTTTTCACTGAACTCATACTTGGACAATTCACTAGAGGAAAAGAACACATCCAGGAGGTTCGTTGGACTCCACTGAAGCTTCCACTAGCATTTGATTAAGGCTTCCCCTCTCAGAGAAAGGTATAGCTCACTAACCCTAATTTTTTATCTTGAATTTCTCCAATTTTAATGGGAACTTGTATTTCATAGAATTTTAACTGTATGGATGTGTTTGTCTTGAATAGATGAAGCTATAGGAAACTAACCAATTTCTAAACCCCATGTGATTTGGTTAACTATTGAGAGAGATCTTAGGGTTTGAAGTTGAACGATTCACGGGTTCTGGCCATTGGGGACGATGACCCACAACCATCTGATTGGACGTGTATCGGATGGACAATCGTTATGAAGCTGGACGAGGGAATAGAGCATGAACCGCGGGCTACGTGGTAGCTGAGTCAGAAGGCAACGTCTAATGGTGGAGCGATGTGTGATCTTTCAGAGAGCTTTAGGATCCAGTCAGCGCCGCGTGGATAAGTAGGAAAATATGATTTAAATGAATTAAATAAATACCAAAACTTATAAAATTCATATCTTTGCATAGAAAAATCATAAAAATAAAATAAAAAATGGCCTCTTAGTCAGTGAATAGAGGAGAATAATGTGGTCTAAAAGTAAAAATTATTTGACGAGTCTCTAATCTTTAGTGAATTAAATAGCCTCTGAGGTTTTTTAATTTTAATTGATTAAATATTATTCATCAAAATTTGAAATTTTGGGGGTTCATTCCTCATGACAGAAGTAATGTTCACTTATTTTTGCAAAGTTAGAGAGCATCTCTATGCATGTAACCCTAATTTCCAAGCTTGGATGGCTATCTTAGCTTAAATTAATTAGACAAATTAAAATATCACTTGGAAATTTATGGGATGAATTTTAGTAGGTTTTCTATGGTCAGAGAAACTTAGGAAAAATATCAGAATATTTTGGATAAAGTTGTATATTTCTATAGCTAGCTAAATGCCAATAAAATGTATTAATTTATTTGAGTTAAATAATATTTAAAAAATTAATGAAATTGATTCCACATTGTAAACAAAAATCATGTTGACTCACTGTAAAAAAATTAAAATTTATTTGATTACTTTTAAGTACTAAAGTTGTTTTTCTAAGAAAAGTTGTATTTTTGTACAAAAATAATTATATTAAATTAAATACACTTAAAAAAATTATGAAAGATGATTTTCTGAGTTCCTTGTGACCAACGACATTTAAAAAAATTAAAAATTATTTTTAAGAAAATATTTACTTTTTTAGCTATATTTTAAATTAAAAATAACTAAAAATAATTAAGAATTTCAAAGGTATGAAAATGGTCTAAAACGTGCCTAATTATTCCCTAATTAATTAGGACTCATTAGAATATTTTCTTAATTTTTCTAAAATTAATTATAAGTTTTTAAAAGCCTAAAATATATTTTCCTTATTTTCTCATTAAAATAATTATAATAAATGAAATATAAGTCATAAAAACATGAAATTTGTTTCTCTAAGTTCATCGAACTTAAGGGGATTTAATAAAACATAAAAGGTAATTTTTAAAATTAAAATATATTTTATTTTTAAATAATCACTAAAAATAATTATAATAATTAAAACATAATTTAAAAATAATCATCATGGAATTTTGTCCAAGTGTTTCTCTGACCTTGGTGAACCTCTAATAATTTTCTCATGACCGAAAATGTTATTTTGATTAATTAGGATTAGAAATTATGGACTCAATTAATTGATAAATAATTTCAAACACTTTAGGCCCTACTTTAACTCTAGGCATTAAAATCCTTAATGCCTTTGGACTTGTCCTTTGGGGTACCCATTCATATAACAGTCAAATGAAATGTTAAGTGATTGTCTAACTTCCTTCAATTCTTGGGATAGTTGAAATATCAAGGTTCACTGAGCAATGAAATAATTCAATTTTGAGATGATCAATAGAACAATATAATAAGTTCAAAATGAACTTGAATTGTTTCAAGGGATTTTAAAAGTTGCTCAGAGTTGTGTCCCGAGCATTTTAAGATCTCTTAGATATTTTGAAGGATGATTGAACTTCTTATAATTTTTTTGTAGGAAATCATCCAGGAAGATCTTTCGGGACTCACTGAGTCATGGTTTGAGGTTTGTTAGCTACACCTTTAACTATTCTAGTCTTTCNAACTTTAGGCCCTACTTTAACTCTAGGCATTAAAATCTTTAATGACTTTGGACTTGCCCTTTGGGGTACCCATTCATATAACAATCAAATGAAATGTTAAGTGATTGTCTAACTTCCTTCAATTCTTGGGATAGTTGAAATATCAAGGTTCACTGAGCAATGAAATAATTCAATTTTGAGATGATCAATAGAACAATATAATAAGTTCAAAATGAACTTGAATTGTTTCAAGGGATTTTAAAAGTTGCTCAGAGTCGTGTCCCGAACATTTTAAGATCTCTTAGATATTTTGAAGGATGATTGAACTTATTATAATTTTATTTTAGTAAATCATCCACGAAGATCTTTCGGGACTCACTGAGTCATGGTTTGAGGTTTGTTAGCTACACCTTTAACTATTCTAGTCTTTCCTGTATTATTTAATTTCCACACACACACACACACACACACACACACACACACACACACACACACACACACACACACACACACANCATTCACAGTTATTTATTATTGCTGCAAAATATTATAACAATTTGGTTGTGTACTTTACTTTTCTTGCAAAAATCAAAACCATTTTAAAAAATTAATCAACATTTTTAAAAATCTAAAACAAATTCTTTCAAAGGTAACCATAAATTCTTTGAAATATCATTACACCTAAAATGTCCTTTTGAATTTATGGGAGTCCCTTGGACTAGATAACCCATGGTTGCTAATTAGATCTCCTGAGTTTAAATAGGTTTAACAACTTGTTTAAGCTAAGTAAGTTCAAAAGCAAATAGTGGTATCAGAATGAGAGAACCTTGGGATCCTAACCGTGTCACTCTAATCAACTTTAACCCTTCCCCATAACGTTAAAACATCTAGTAAAACCTTTTAGACCTTAGACTTTAGGACTGCTACTTCATCAAAGAGCTTAGAGCTAACTACGTGGGCAACAATCTATAATAGCAATCTACATGTTGGCACTAAAAAGGTTGGTTGTGGGGTTGTGGAGTTTTTGGTTGCCAGGATGGATACCCCAACACTCATTTTAATTTAATTTAATAATAATTTGGAAAAATAATATTTTGAATTTTTGAAAATACAAGACCGGACCGATCTCATATTCCTAGTAGTTTAAATAAATGAGCCTAATACCGCAAATAATGTATTCATCCCGAAGGATAAACACACTACTTATCGGTAAGACTCGATTAAATAAATTAAAGATTGTATGACGTCTGCTAAGTCTGCGAAATCATTTTTATTATAAGCCAACAAGTTCCCCTATTTAATATGAAGGATTAATCAAGGTTTATATTAAGTTGGGTTTGGAAATCCTTCCTATAAGGGCAAACTCCTATATTTATTTACATCCTAGACAATCAAAGTCCCCTAAGAAAACTCTCGATAAAAATCAGGGGATATTATCTTCAAGGAGTTCAAAGGACTAGAACTTTTCAAGGAAATCAGACAAAGATGTGTGAAAGGGGAATGACTCAAACTTGAGAAATTTTATGGAATCCGAAGGAAGAGAGATTAGGGGATGTCGCAGATCCTGAGGAGAATTTGGTAACTTCCCAAAACTATCTTACTGTTTGGCTTCAGTTTTAGAGAGAAATTATTTAATGTTTCATTCTACAAATTTTATTAATTAGGGCTTAGATTCATGAAAAATAATTACACAATAGCCTGAAAGATGTGAGGATTTAGGTTGTGACAAACGAGAACCTCAAAATCCCAAGGCGAGTTAGGGCTTATATTGTATGGAAGACCTATACAATGGCCTAAAGATAAGTTGAGGATTTATGTTATATAAGCAAACAACCTCGAAGTCATATGGATTGTTGTTTAATTCTAAGGAATCGTTTAGCTGGTGTAGACATGTTTTGCTGTTGAAAATGACCGTGCTGCCCACGATGCTAGCTCCAAGCTTCTCGTTATAGCAAGTTTAAGTTTTCTAATGTGTCAAGTTATGATGTCAAATCATGTGTTTCCTATGATTATGGTGATTTAAATTTTATAGAGGGTATTAAAGTTGATTAGAGCGACACCGGTTAGGATCTTATGATTCCCTCATTCCGACACCACTATTTTCTTTCAGATTTACTTAGTCCAAATGAATTTACTAAACTCAACATAATGAGTTCCATACTTTCATTTAGACCATGAGAAATCTAGTTAGCAACTGTAGGTTACCTCCTCCGAGGGATTCCTGATTATCCGATATAGACGTTTTAATTTAGTTGCAATTTTTGTTTTGTGATGTTTGTGATTAAATTTTGAGTTGTTTTATAATTTGAACGTTGTGGTGGTGAATTTTATCTTGTTTAATTTTTATATTCTTGTTTTAGTTTTAGTTCTATGGCTATCCTAAAAGTTTTAGCTTTTACTTGCAGGGTGACATTGTTGTTTAACATGCAAGTTCACGAGGAGGAAAAGTATAGTGAGTAAATTGCAGGAAAAGAAGGTGTTGTAAACTATAAAAGCGTATCTGTCGAGTCTTCTTGTTCCTCCACTTGAAAGCTCAGTACTTGCAAGACATATATATATATATATATATATATATNGTATGCATTTACAGTTATTTATTATTGCTACAAAATATTATAACTGCTTGGTTGTATACTTTACTTTTATTACAAAAATCAAAACCAATTTAAAAAATTAATCAACATTTTTAAAAATCTAAAACAAATTCTTTCAAAGGTAACCATAATTCTTTGAAATATCACTACACCTAAAATGTCCTTTTTAAATTTACAGGAGTCCCTTGGACTAGATAACCCATGGTTGCTAATTAGATATTCTGAGTTTAAATAGGTGTAACAACTTGTTTAAGCTAAGTAAGTTTAAAAGAAATTAGTGGTACCGGAATGAGAGAACATTGGGATCCTAATCGGTGTCACTCTAATCAACTTTAACCTTCCCCCATAACAATAAAACATCTAGTAAAACCTTTTGGACCTTAGACTTTAGGACTGCGACTTCATCAAAGAGATTAGAGCTAACTACGTGGGCAACAATCTATAATGACAATCTACATGTTGGCACTAAAAAGGTTGGTTGCGGGGTTGTGGAGTTTTTGGTTGCCAGGATGGATACCCCAACACTCGTTTTAATTTAATTTAATAATAATTTGTCAAAATAGTATTTTAAATTTTTAAAAATACAAGACCGGACTTATCTCATATTCCTATTAGTTTAAATAAAAGAGTCTAATACCGTAAATAATGTATTCATCCTGAAGGATAAACACACTACTTATCCGTAAGACTCGAATTAATAAACTAAAGATTGTATGACGTCCGTTAAGTCTGCAAAACCATTTTTATTATAAGCCAACAAGTTCCTCTATTTAATATGAAGGATTAAATAAGGTTTATATTAAGTTGGGTTTGAAAATCCTTCCTATAAGGGCAAGCCCCTATATTTATTTACATTCTAGACAATTAAATCCCCCTAAGAAAACTCTCGATAAAATCCAGGGGATATTATCTTCAAGGAGTTTAAAGGAATAGAACTTTTCAAGGAAATCAGACAAAGATGTGTGAAAGGGGAATGACTCAAACTTGGGAAATTTTATGGAATCCGAAGGAAGAGAGACTAGGGGACATCACAGATCCTGAGGAGAATTTCGGTAACTTCCCAAAAATATCCTACTGTTTGGCTTCATTTTTAGAGAGAAATTATTTAATGTTTCATCCTACAAATTTTATTAATTAGGGCTTACATTCATGAAAAATAATTACACAATAGCCTGGAAGATGTGAGGATTTAGGTTGTGACGAACGAGAACCTCAGAATCCCAAGGTGAGTTAGGGCTTATATTGTATAGAAGACCTATACAATGACCTAAAAATAAGTTGAGGATTTATGTTACATAAGAAAAAACCTCGAAGTCCTATGGATTATTGTTTAATTCTAAGGAATCGTTTAGCTGGTGTAGACATGTTTTGCTGTTGAAGATGACCGTGTTGCCCACGATGCTAGCTCCAATCTTCTCGTTGTAGCAAGTTTAAGTTTTCTAATGTGTCAAGTTATGATGTCAAATCAAGTGTTTCCTAGGGTTATGGTGATTTAAATTTTATGGAGGGTATTAAAGTTGATTAGAGCGACACCGGTTAGGATCATATGGTTCCCTCGTTCCGACACCACTATTTTCTTTCAGATTTACTTAGTCTAAATGAATTTACTAAACTCAACATAATGAGTTCCATACTTTCATTTAGACCATGGGAAATCTAGTCAGCAACTGTAGGCTACCTCCTCCAAGGGATTCATAATTATCCGATATAGACGTTTTAATTTAGTTGCAACTTTTGTTTTGTGATGTTTGTGCTTAAATTTTAAGTTGTTTTATGATTTGACTGCTATGGTGGTGAATTTTATCTTGTTTAATTTTTAAATTCTTGTTTTAGTTTTAGTTCTATGGCTATCCTAAAAGTTTCAATTTTTACATGCAGGGTGACATTGTTGTTTAACATGCAAGTTCACGAGGAGGAAAAGTATAGTGCAGAAATTGCAGGAAAAGAAGGTGATGTAAACTTTAAAAGCGTACCTGTCGAGTCTTCTTGTTCCTCCACTTGAAAGTTTAGTACTTGCAAGACATATATATATATATANTACCAGATCATATGTCATATCTTAGTGGGTCATATTCATTTAAGTGTATAGATTGTTTCTTAAAAAAGACATAATGAGTTCTAATCGTCCTTCAAGGTATCCAAAAGAGTATGAGAAAGGTCCAGGGACCGGGCCTCGGGCATCTCACAATCTTTTGAAAAAGTCTCGAGCTCGTTCAAACTCATTTGGTTGCTTAATAATTCATCCCTGTCATGCCCTTATGCTCAATGAACTGATGTTCTGGCTCACCCTAAGGATGGGGTAATTATCATTTGATGTTTTATTTATAAATTATATAGATAAAGATATTTAGGGGCAATTTGGTCTAATTAAGAAACTTAGTACTTTGATTTTAAAGATGGGCTTGTAGTGTTTTAAAAGGTTTTAAATTAGTTATAAATTATTTTCTAAACCTCATTAGACATAATTTTGAATAAGCCTAGTTCACTATTAAGCCCTTAAAAATTAATGGGTAAATTTGTAATTTTAGAAAACAGATTTAAATGTTTATGCCTTTAATCCTTATCATGAATTATAAGTCATTTCAAAATCATTAACTGGGGCTTAAAATCAATGAGTTATGATATTCCAAAAATCAAACCCCTCACCTTAACATCTTTTTTTTATTTAAATATTCTTCCAAATTTCATCAATTTTAAGAAAATTACAAATTTATCCTTTACATGACCAAAGTGAGTTTGGTTACTACTATTTATCCTTTTCATATTCCAATCATCAAAACATATCAATTAAGATTATTTGTTGCCCATTTATCCCTTTGGTTAAGCCCAAATATTAATTAAGATTTAAATTCCAAAATTACCATTTTGTCCCTAAGGGCCTAATACCCTATAATTTATTAAATTAGACTCAAATGATTTCAAATTTTATGTTACTCCACTTATGGGTTAATTAGAATATCAGAGGAGAAAATATGATTTTTCTGAATTTATTAAATTTTATAATTATTTTTAATGCAAAAATATGGATTTTTAATAAAAATTTAATAACACAATCAAAACAAAATTTCTGTCCTTAAAAAAATTATTGGAAGTTTACCTAGGTTAGAGGATCACTTGGACAAATTTTCATGATTTTTAGAGGTTTAATTTAATTATTAGAATTATTTATTTGTTTTGAGCATTAATTAAATTTAAAATATTATTTATGTAGAAAATTAAGTTTTATATTTTTATTAAATCTCTCTAAGTCTAGGGGGCTAAAAGAAAAAAAATTCATATTTTTGTGATTTATATTTTAATTATTGGAATTATTTAGTGGAAAATTAAAGAAAATTCATTTTTAAGCCTTTAAAATTAATATCTTGACTTAGAAAATTATGAAAATTATTTTAATTGATTCCAAGTGATCAGGAAACCAAAGGTGACATCTTAGTGTGTTTTTACAATTATGAAATTTTATGATTTTTAGTTAATTTTTAGTTATTTAAATGCCCAAAAATAGCTCAAAAATATTGTATTTATTTTAATTCCAATTTTTTTTCTTAGATTCCTCTGGTCATAAGGTGCTCCCAAAACCAATTTTGGTAATTTTTTGAGTTGTATTTTAATTATTATAATTATTTTAATACAAAAAATGCAATTTCACTTGATCAATCCATTTGAGTGGTCAAATTAACTCCAATTGACTTGAAATTTTTGTGGGGAGCTCCTCTGAAATTAAATTACAGTGGATAATGATTTTTATGTCATTTACATTTATAATTACTCCAAATTAATTTTATTTTATTTTTTTAGATTTGTAACAATTAGGATTATTCTAATGAGTTAAACCAAGTTCACGTTTTTCCTGGGGTCCACTGACCACAGTGAACCTACAAAAAAAGATCTTGTATTTTTATGTGAGTATTTTAGTTTTTATAATTATTTTACAAAAATAAGGACCATTAACTTGAAAATTAGATATCCTTGGTTAGAGATGCCCCCTGACCTCAGAAAAATCAGGGGAGATATTGATACACCAAAAATATATGCATTTTTAGACCCATATTTTATACTCATTTTTGGTGATATTATTTTAATGGAAGGTATTTTGATGTTTTCTTGTAGGTTATTGATTTTTAGGACTTAAAGCAAAATTAGGTATTTTTATATTTTCTTGCAGTTTGTTGAATTTTGGGACTTGAGGAAAATATGATGAAATTTGGAGCAAAAGTGAAGAAGTTGAAAATTTTTTTATGCCGACGGCACCATTTGACAAAGAGTATCAAATTAAATTGCAGAACACTGGAGCTGAAGGTGCAGAATGGGCGCCAACGGGGCCAGAATGGGCGCAGACGGCACCAATGCATGTTTAGCCCTTGTTCTTAGAAGATTCGACGAATTTGGATGCTTTTTGAAGAGTTTTTGGAGGCACCTATTGGAGAACTGATTGTAGGCTTTATTTGGGCCCAAAATTGATCAGAAAAGTGACTCTTCCTGACATTTCATAGCCCTAATTCAACCTTCGATGCTTCACACATTCTTTAACCTTTTATTCCACAACCATTTAGAGTCCATTATTCTTATAATTTAGAGTTTTGTGGTAAGATTAAGTCTGAACTCTTCTCTAAGAGTGTTGGAGAAGGAGAAAAGTGAAAGATTTCTTCTTCCTTCATTTCCTAGAAGAGGCTACAAGGGATTTTATTTGAGAAAGAGTTTCATATAAGTGTTGTTTGTTTATTATTGTTGTATGAACTTTTTATTATATATGAAATTTGTGTTTTGTTGTAGCTTTCTCATGAAGCGTGAGTAGTTTACTTTATCTTTTTCCCTACTCTGAGATATGGTGAAATGAAGATAATATGGATGTGCTAATATTAAAATATAAAATAAATTATGATAATTTTTCAACTCCAAACTTAATTTACTTTTCGATCTGACCAATTGAATTGTTAAAATATTTTGTGAAACATATGATCGGGGAAATGGAGTATGGGCTCTACAATAGTGTGAGGATCACATTTGATTCCATGAAGGAGAATTTTGTTCATGGAATTAAGTGCAAATAAAAAGGGAAATATACTTTATTGGGTGTAGAATTGGAGAATCTTTAATGTGAAGACTAAAATCCCTAATTCGTTCTTTGTGTTTAAAAGCTAAAGTGAGAGTTAGCCTTCAGGTGAAGGGAAGTGGGAGCCAGTATCCTCCTAGCCTAGCCATGGATTTAGGGACTAAACTTAGGATTAACCAATAATTTTCTATAATGCTGCATCAAGGTAGAGAATTAAAACTACTTCTATTTGGCACAATACATATTTGAACTATTTATCTGATCTCATTTTACCAAAATCTCATTGTAGTGGGAAAGATGCTTTTTCACAAAAGAAATCTTCATCACATAAACACAGTTTAATAATTTAGTAGTTACTGTTTAAACTTTGTATTTCAATTTTGTTATTAGTTAAATAATTTATTTCTGATAATGTCTCAACATTCAAAATTAGTGACAGTAATTTTATTTTGGCTTTATATGAATTTCTTAATAAATTTATCATTTCAAATTTAAACCTTCTCAGTGGAATCGATATTTGGGGCTTGAATAGAAAGTCTTTTATTACTTGATAACGATACGTATACTTGCGTAGAATCCCAACATTATTGCTTAAATTTCTAATTCATAAAATATTGCATCAAGCTTTTTGCACCGTTGCATAGCGGAGTCAACTATATAATTTTTACACAACTATATTCACCGGGATCAAGTTTTTTGGCGTCGTTGCCTGGGAAGGTAACAGTAAATTAAATATATTTGGTAAATTATGAAATTTAGAGATAATTATACAAAAAACTAAAAAAAATTAAAAAATTAAAAAATAAAAAAAATTATATTTTTATTTAAGAGTAATTTTTGAGATATTTTTCTTTGCTTATTATATTTTTTATGTGAAATATTGGATCTAAAAGTTTAGTACCTTACGATTCAAAATTAGAGCGTACTACTAGAAAAATTTGAAAATAACAGAAAGAAATTAAAAACTTAAACGAAATGGCGAATAACTTAAATAATAAAATAAATGAAAATTGACAAAGACCTTTAAAAGATTATGCTAATCCGACAGCAGATGAACTTCACTTGACTATTCAAAATCTTGATGTTGCCTGCTAATTAATTTGAGCTTAAACCTATTATTATCCAAATGATACAAAATAATCAGTTTGGAGGAACACTAATCATGATCCAAACTTACATCTATCTAGTTTTCTTGAAATTTGTGCTACATTTAAATATGATGGAGTGTCTAATGAAGTTGTTAGGCTTAGACTTTTTCCTTTTTCACTAAGGGATAAAGTCAAGGCTTATTCAAATTAATTAGCACCTAGATCTATCAGAACTTGGGGAGAATTATCACAAAAATTCTTATCTAAATATTTTCCACCATCAAAAACTGTTAAGCTTAGAAATGATATTACATCTTTTTATCAGTTTGAAGGATAATCAATATATGAAGCTTGAGAAAGATTTAAAGAACTTCTTAGAAAATGTCCACACCATGTTCTACTAGATTGGTTAATAATTCAAAAATTTTATAATAGATTAGTAGGATCACTTAGATCTATTGTAGATGCTCCTGTTGGTCGATCACTGTCAGTGCTATTTTTTGTTGAGGAGTTGCCCGTAAGAAGCTGTCGGTTATCGGAATCAAAATCCTGTCCCCTGCTTCAGAAGGATGTTTTAATTTACATATATATTTAGTTTTAGAAAAATATGAAGTCAAACTGATCCCATATTTTTTATAGTTTAAATGCAAGAGCGCAGTACCTCGAACCCTGTATCTATCCCGAAGGATAAACATAAGACTTGAGGATGAGGCTCAATCAAATAAACTAAGGAATATATGACATCTGTTTGGTCTGCGAAACCTTTATATTTGCCGACAAGTTCCCCTATTTAATATAAAGAATTAAATAGGGTTTATATTAAGCTGGGTTCGGACATGCTTCTTATAAGGGCAAACCCCTATAGTTAATTACATCTTTAATGACCAAAGTCACTTAAGAAGACTCTAGATAAAAATCAGGAAATATTATATTATCTTCAAGGAGTTTCAAAGGGTAGGACCTTTCAATGAGATCGAACGTAGAGGTGTGAAAGGGGATTAGTTCAAATTTGGAAAATTTTGTTGTAGAGTCCAAAGGAGGAAGAACTAGGGGATGTCATGGATCCAGAGGAGAACCCCGGTGACTTCCCAAGCTATCCTAATGTTTGGCTTCAGTTTTGAGGAGAAATATTTAGGTGTTTCATCCTGTCAATTTTTTTAGTTAGGGCTTACATTCGTGTGAAACGATCACATAAATAGCTTGGAAGATGTGAGGATTTTGGTCGTGACAAACGACAACCTTGGAATCCTAAGATGAGTTAGGGCTTATATTGTATAACAGGGCTATTTAAAGGCCTAGTAAGGCTTGTTCGAAATAGGCACGGGAGGAGGTGAGGTTTTATACCTTTGCTATGAGAAGTGAAGCTTCAATCAGAGGGTCTTGGCACGTTCTTTGGGGTCCAAGGAGGCTAGGGATTGAGTCCCTAGTCTTGGTATAAGGCCTAGGTGTGGATTTAACCAAGCTCAAATTCAGGTGTTGGTCTAGAGCTATGGTAGAGGCTATGTGGAAGGGGGATTTGATGGGGCTTTAACTTCTTTCACTATTGTGAAGGTGGGTGAAGTTAATTTGGGTTTGGTGGACTGTGGAGGTGTATTGGATTCTATCTTAGTTTCCGACAAGGTTTGAAGCTCAAAATTGAGCTCGGGCAGTTGGAATTGGTCGGGGATAACAGTTGGAATGCACTGAGGGGATCTTAGGGAAGCTCTGTGAGAAGTTTGGAGAGGCCTCTCTAATAGCACACCTCCCATGGCCGTGGAGGTGAGTTTTTTTTATAAAAATGGCCATGGGGTGGCTCTCAGGGCATAAGTTTGGGTGCGCTATGGTGCTTAGGTGGAGGGCAGAGGAGTTCCATCAATTAGTTTAGCTGAACTGGCCTCTAGGTTTTATTTGGGTGAGTTTCCATGGGGGTGGCTCTTGGTTTTGAGCTTTTCTAGCCAGTGGGTGGTGACTAGGAGCTCAGGGAACCCAGGGGAATTTGTCACAACAATTTAGTGCAATATTACCTAATTTTGGTAAGGATATCTTAAGCACATGCATTTTTGGAAATAATATCCCTTAATTTGGGGGACCTTTGGTTGATGGCTTGATTTATGTGTTTTCATGGTGTTTGGACTGGTCACTAGGTCCAACTAATGGCTGTGGTGGAGTTAACTTGATGACTTTAGGGTGGTTAGGTCACATTTAGTGCATGGGTTCAATGTGGGTTCAAATGATGAAAGCTTGAGTTTGGGCTAGGTTAGCCATGTAAAATGACCCAAATAAATGTTTCATTTGGTTTAGATGATCATAAGGAACAACTTTGGTGAAGGATGGAAGTGATTTTGGGCTCAATTGAAGGGTTAATTTGAGGGAATTTTGAATTTTAATCAATTTGGTCATGTTGGGCTAGGCTTGGGTCTAGCTCGGTTAGCCTTGGGCTAAGTCCAAATTGATTGTTGTAAATGGTCAATAGGGACCTCATGAGGAGCTAGCCTTGGGATAATTCCAAATTGATAATTGTAAATGGTCAATAGGGATCCCATAAAGAGTTTTCAACATGAATTGAGTGCCAATTTGGTGGTTAAGGCAATCAATTGGGTGAAATTCGGGGACTTAGCCAATTTGGGGCTAAATTTGGGAATTTTGGATTTAGGCCAAAATAAAATGAATTTGAGGCTTCAACAAGGCCAATTGATGGTTGATTTTCATGTATAAGGATGTTATAATGATTTTGCAATATTAATTGGGGCCATTTGACTAGGATATGGGTTCAATTTGATGAGATTAGGTCATATGGTCAAAATTGGGGTTTTGACCTAAATCAAAACTAGGCTCGAATCATGGGCCAATTAAGATTGGATTAGGTCTAGATTAGTCATATAAAGAGTGAATTTGAGTTTAGGATTGTAATTGGGGTCAATTGAGATCAAATTGATGGACATTTTGGTTGAATTTAGGGAAATTTGGGCCCTTAAAGGCAAATTTGGGGGTTTTGGTTAAAGATGGTCAAATTGACCAAATTGGGTCATGTGGTAGTTGGGGTTTATGCCCAAGTACAATTCCTTCTGCAACCATAAATTGACATTTTTCCCAATTTAATACTAGGTTGGTTTTTCCACATAATTCTAGAACATTTTCTAAATTATTTAAACATAATTCAAATGAAGTCCCAAATAAAGAGAAATCGTCCATAAATACTTCAATTCCATGTTCAATCAAAGTGCTAAAAATTGACATCATATATCTTTAAAATGTCGCAGGTGCATTGCATAGTCCAAAAGGCATTCTACAAAAAGCAAATGTTCCATAAGGGCTTGTAAATGTTGTCTTCTCTTGATCTTTAGGAGCAATTGAAATTTAATGATAACTAATATATCCATATAAAATGTAGTAATGGATAAAAAGTAGCCAATCTATCCAACATTTGATCTAGAAAGGGTAAAGAAAAGTGATCTTTCATGGTGGCCATGTTTAATTTTCTGTAGTCTATACAAATTCACCAACCAGTAACTTATCTTATTAGAATTAATTTATTTTTCTCATTTACTTCAACGAACACTCCTGCTTTCTTTGGAACACAGTGAATTGGACTCACCCAAGCACTGTCTAAAATAAGATATATAATTCCAGCATCTAACCATTTTAAGATTTCTTTTTTAACAACTTCTTTCATTATTTGGGTTTAATCTTCTCTAAGGATCAGCTTTAGGTTCGTATTTTTGATCTAATAGAATTCTATGCATACAAATCGAAGGACTAATTTTTTTAATATCTGCTAAAGTCCATCCAAATGCATTTTTATATCTTTTCAACATTTTTATTAATTTTTGTTCGTGACTTTCAGTTAGCTTAGATGATATAATAACAGGCAATATAGATGAATCGCTTTAAAACACAATTTTAAATGGGCAGGTTATACTGTAAGTTTAAGTTCAGATGAATTAATACTTGAAGGAAAAAAATTTTTATTTTCATTTTCCAACAAATCTAAAATTTCAAATTTGTCATCAACATAATTTAAATTTTCATCTTTTATTTCATTCTCATTCTAACTAAATTCTTCTTGCCTTAATTTTTCTTCAAACTCTTTCTTAAATTGCTCATTACTTACATAATCAGTAACTTCCATCCTAAAGCATTCATTACCTTTTTCTATTGCAGGATATTTCATAGCTTTTGCAATATTAAATGTTACTTCTTGATCTTTCACTCTCATTATTAATTCTACTTTTTGCACATCTATCACAACTCTCCCTGTTGCAAGAAATGGTCTCCCCAAAATAATAGGAATCTCTTTATCTTCCTCCATTTCTAATACTATAAAGTCTACATGAAAATTAAATTTATCCACTTTTACTAATACATCTTCTATAAGTCCTTTAGGATATGTTTTTGATCGATTAGCTAATTGAAGATTTACAGTAGTAGGGGAAATCTCTCCTAAATCTAAACATTTAAAAATCGATGGAGGCATAAGATGATACTCGCTCCTAAATCACATAAGGGTTTTCCATAAAACTTTTCACCTATTGCACAAGGTATAGTAAAACTACCGGGATCTGTTAACTTTTCAGGAAGCTTTTTCTGAATAATAGCACTACACTCTTCACTGAGTGCAAAAATCTCAAGATCTGTAAACTTCCTTTTCTTGTTTAGTATATATTTCATGAATTTCACATAACTTGGCATTTTTTTCGAAGTCTCAACGAAAGGAATGTTTATCGTTCTTTTTAAGGATATCCAAAAATTTTGTAAATTATTTATCTTTATTCTTCTGCTTCAATCATTGAGGAAATGGATGTAATGGTTTTCTAAGGGAACTTGTATTTGTTAATTTTTATTATGGTCACTTTCAATCTCTTCCTTCTCCTCATCAATTTTAGTTTCTCTCTGGATTCTAGTTTCAACTTCTTTCCACTTCGTAATTGAATAGCTTTAATTTGCTCCTTATTTTGATCTTTAGGATTAACTTCCACAGTACTCAAAAGATTTTCTTAAGGTTTGTTACTAAGTTTAATAGCAACATGTCCTAATTGATTTTCAATATTTCTGATAGCAGCCCCTTGATTTTGTATTTGATTTCCCATACTCAACATTACTTCTTTCATCGTACTTCTTTTCCTTAATTTGTGGTTTAAGATTAGAGTTAAATCCAAGAGGATAATAAGATCGATAAATAGGATTTCCTTGATTATTTAAATTTTTTGAGGGATTCATTGAATTGTTATAATTATTCTAACTAAAATTAGGGTGATTTTTTCATATAGGGTTGTAATAGTTAGAATAGGGATTGTTATTTCAATTATTTATAGCATTTAAAGTTTCATAAGATGATTTAGTGAATTTTCTTCTAATAATGGTGGGATTTGAGAATAGTTCACTCTAATTTGATCAATCTTTGATATGACAGCAATTTGAGATGCTAAAATAGACAATGCATCAGAGTCATGAATACTAGCTACTCTCTTAGGATTTACCCGTTCAGAGGGTCATTGAAAATTGTTAGTAGTTATTTCTTCTATTAAAGAGTATGCTTCATCAAAAGGTTTTGACATTAGTGATCCACCTGCAGTAGCATCTATAACAGATCTAAGTGATCGTACTAATCAATTATAAAAAGTTTGATTTATTAACCAATCTGGTAAAACATGGTGTGGATAGTTTCTAAGGAAATCCTTAAATCTTTCCTAGGCTTCATATATCGATTCCACTTCAAACTGACAAAAAGATTTAATATCATTTCTAAGCTTAGTGGTTTTCGAGTGTGAAAAATATTTAGCCAAAAATTTTTGTGATAGTTCTCCTCAAGTTCTAATAGATCCATGTGCTAATGAATTTAACCAAGCTTTAGCTTTATCCCTTAATAAAAAAGGCAAAAGTCTAAGTCTAACAACATCATTAGACACTTCGTTATATTTAAAAGTAGCACAAATTTCTAGAAAACTAGCAAGATGTAAGTTAGGATCTTCAGTAGGCGTTAATCCAAACTGATTATTTTGTGTCATTTGGATAATAAAAGCTTTAAGATCAAATGAATTAGTAGCAACAACAGGATTTTGAATAGTTAAGTGATGTTCATCTGTTGTCAGATTAACATAATCTTTTAAAAGTCTTTGTTGATTTTCATTTATTTGATTATCTAAGTTATTCGCCATTTTGTTCAAAATTTTAATTTATTTTTGTTGTTTTCAAATTCTTCTAATAACACGTTCTAATTCTGAATTGTAAGTTACTAATCTTCAGATCCAATATTTTGCATAAGCAAATATAATAAACAAAAAAAAATTTATTAAAAAACACTCTTAAATATACTTATATTTTTTTGGATTTTTAAATTTTTTTTTTGATATTTTGTATTTTGTCTCTAAATTTCCTAATTTACCAAATCTATTTAATTTACCGTTACCTTCTCCGGCAACGACGCCAAAAGCTTAATCTCGAGAAAATATGGTTGTATAAAATTTATAAGGTGGTCTTAAACCAAGCTCATTTAAGATGGTCTTAAACCTATCTGGAAGATATGGATAGAGAATCAGATGCCTTACTCCATTTAAGGTGGTCTTAAGCCGATCTCAAAGGATGAGAATAGAATGTCTTACTCTATTTAAGGTGGGCTTAAACCTATCTCAAAGATATGGGTAGAGAATTGGATGCCTTACTCCATTTAAGGTGGTCTTAAACCTATCTCCATGGATGAGAGTAGGATGCCTTACTCTATTTAAGGTGGTGTTAAACCGATCACAAAGGGTGAGAATAGGATGCCTTACTCTATTTAAGGTGGTATTAAACTGATCTCAAAGGATGAGAATAAGATGCTTTACTCCATTTAAGGTGGTCTTAAACTAATCTCAAAGATATGGGTAGAGAAACAGATGCCTTTCTCCATTTAAGGTGGTTTTAAACCGATCTCAATGGATGAGAATAGGATGCCTTGCTCCATTTAAGGTGGTCTTAAACCAACCTCAAAGGGTGAGATTATGATGCATTACTCCATTTAAGGTGGTCTTAAACCTATCTCAAAGATATGGGTAGATAATCAGATGCCTTACTCCATTTAAAGTGGTCTTAAACCGATCTTGAAGGGTGAGAATAAGATGCCTTACTTCATTTAAATTGATCTAAAACTTATCTCGAAGATATGGGTAGAGAATCAAATGCCTTACTCCATTTAAGGTTGTCTTACACTGATCTCAAAGGATGAGAATAGGATGTCTTACTCCATTTATGGTGGTCTTAAACCTATCTCAAAGGGTGAGAATAGAATACCTTACTCCATTTAAGGTGGTATTAAACCTATCTTGAAGATATTGGTAGATAATCAGATGCCTTACTCCATTTAAGGTGGTCTTAAACCGATCTCAATGGATGAGAATAGGATGTCTTACTCCATGTAAGGTGGTCTTAAACCTATCTCGAAGATATGTGTAGAGAATCAAATGCCTTACTCCATTTAAGGTGGCCTTAAACCAATCTCAAAGGATGAGAATAGGATGCCTTACATCATTTAAGGTGGTCTTAAACCAATCTCAATGGGTTAGAATACCATGCCTTACTCCATTGAAGGTGGTCTTAAACTTATCTTGAAGATAAGGGTAGAGAATTGATGCCTTACTCTATTTTAGGTGGTCTTAACTAATCTCAAAGGATGAGAATCTTACTCCATTTAAGGTGGTCTGTTGTCCTCACTTTTGGTTGAGGTCTAGTTTTCCCTCTCTAGTAGCCTAATGTCTATCCGTAGGTTGCACTATTGACTATTCCTAGAAAACTAGAAAAGGAACCCTCACCTTTAAAAATTCCAAACTCTTCATTGCTCAACTTGAAGTTCCACATATTGGTCCTAACCTTTAGGACTTAGTAGGTAGGGTCAATATAGGGGAGCTCAAGTTGAGCCCCCATAGGATGTTTGACCTTAGGGCTGACTCTGGGTGTTGGTCTAAAGCTAGGGCACTCACTTACACTCACTATCACCTATATCAACTCACAACCCTAAACCCAAATATGTTGACTTTGATCCCTTGATCTATTGGGAGACTCATGTAGATGATCCCCTAAACCCATTGGTTCTAGGCTAGGTTTTAGCTAAGACCAATACATAGAGGACCCAAATGGGGATCTCATTGTTCCATAGCTCATATAGGATGATTGGCACCCCTATTCTACCAAAATTTCCAACTTGGCTTTTTTCCCTAAATTCACCCAAATTACCTAAATGCCATTCCCTAAATTTGACAAAAATTCCCAAATTCATCCAAAATACCCAAATTTGTTCAAAAATCATTTCAAACCATTTGAAACTACCCAAATTGCCCAAAACCATCCAAAATTGCAAAAATTGCCAAAATACCCCCAAATTTGCCAAAATTACAAAAATACACTTGGCACCCCAAACTTTCCCAAAACATCCAAAATCACTTCAAATGTCTTCAAAACCGATTGGGAACCTTCAATTGAACCCAATTTGATCAATTTGATATTTTGACCAAAACCCCCAAATTGCCTTTAAAGGCCCAATTTTCCCCAAATTCATCCTAGATGTCCATTAATTTGGCCCAATAATTTCCCTCAATTTCAATTCTAAACTCAAATTTACTTTTTATATGGCCAATACAAACCAAATCCAAGCCTAATTGGCCCATTTTTTGAGCTCAATTTTGATATAAATGAAACCCCTAATTTTAGCCCTATGACTTAATCTCACTTAATTGGACCCCATAACCTACTCAAATTGTCCCAATTTGAATCCTAAATTCTTCATAATAATTCTACACACTAAATAGAACCTTCAATTGGCTTTGGTGATGCCTCAATTTCACTCAATTTTAACCTAAGTCCAAAAATCCTTAAATTTGTCCCAAATAGGCTATGTCTCCAATTGCTATCAAATTGAATGCCCTAACTCCAAAATTGACACCCAATTTAAGTTGAAAACTCTTCATGACATTCCTATAGACCATTTTCAACCATCAATTTGGACTTAGTCCAACCTTAGCCCAACCTAAACCCAAGTCTAGTCCAACATGCCCAAATTGACCAAAATCCCAAATTCCTTCAAACCGAGCTTTCAATTGAACTCAAAATTACTCCAATACTTCATTAAAAACATTCATGAAAATCATTTACACAATGATAATCAATAAATTGAGCTCAAAGTCGTGGCTAGCCTAACCCAAACCAAACTTTTAGCCATTTTGATCCAAATTAAACCCATACACCAAGATTGACTTAGCCATCCTAAAGTCACTAAATTAAAGTTTCCACAGCCGTTAAGCCACCTTATTGACCAAGCTAAACCCTCTTAAGCCACCCAAGTAAGCTATGATCCAAAGGTCCCCTAATTTATGGGATCTTATCCCATTTATGGGCCTTAACCAAAATATCTCCTCCATCATCACTTGTCATTGAGGGTTAATCATAATTAACCCTCCCACTGGCTCACCTGTCCATCTGGCCACCACCCCTAGCCCTGTTGGCAGGCATAGTGGCTAGAAAACTCCAAAAATTAGGGCCACCACCCCTAAATCAATCCCAATTTTAACCTGGTAGGCTAGCTCACCATAATTGATCTTTAGAGCTTCTCAACCCTCTACCTAAGAACTAATTTGCACCTAAATTCAGGTTCTGATAGCTACCCTAAAGGATTTTATTTAAAACCACCCTCTCATGGACAAGACATGAAGTGTGCCAAATCCTTAAGGAAACTCTATCCAATTGCTCTTAGACACTCTCCAAGAACTCCTAAGCTCATTGCCACCATTTTCCCCCACTGATCCCCACCATGAAAGCCCACTTTTGAGCTAAAATTTCTACCCAAAACCAAGAAATAATTCTCCATAGCTCCACAATCCACCAAAATCAAATTTCTTGTGGAAACACCATCCCTCGGGCACGAGAAGTTGATCCCCGTAATCCCCCTCTCAAATAGCCTCTAACCTAACTCTAGACCAACATCTGAAATCCACATTAATCGAATTCATTTTTAGACAATTCACCAGGGCTTGAGACTTCATTTAAAGGTTCGTTGGACCCAATCAAAGCTACCACAATTATCTGATTGAAGCCTCCCCTCTCAAATAAAGATATTGAGCTCTAACCTTAGCTCGAGCTTATTTTTTTCTCCATTTGTAATGGCTTCATTTCAGACTTGATTAATCATATAAATGTGTTTGTCTTAAGTAGATGAAGGTTTAGAAACAAACCCCATGTGATTTGGTTGAGTCTAGCGTGAGATCTTAAGGTTTTAGTGTGAACGGCTTACTTGTTAGGTCACTTGGGGATGATAATGGAGAGTCGTTTGATCTCATGTATCCAATGGATGGAGGAGATCGAGCCGGATCAACTCTCGGTGCGAGAAGGCGGGCCGCGTGGTATGCCAAGGTGGAAATCGCAGCAAATGGGAACGCACCGCGTGTGAGTTCAGAGCCTCCGTAGGTTGAGGTGGCGCTGCGTGGATTAGTAGAAAACTATGGATTTTATGATTTATTTTAAATGCCTAAACTTAGAAAATTCATATCTTTCTATAGAAAAATCATAAAAATAAAAGAAAAATACTTTCTTCCTCAGTGAACAGAGGAGAATAATGTGGACTAAAAATAAAAAAATTATTTAGCAAACATATATTTTTTGATGAATTAAATACCCTCTGTGGTATTTTAATTCTACATGATTAAATATTGCTCACCATGGTATGAAACTTTTAGGTTTCATTTTTCATCATAGAGGGGGTGTTCTCTGATTTTTCCAAGGTTAGAGGGCATCTCTATATTCTATCCCTAATTTTCAAGCTAGAGTGACCATTTTGGCTTGTTTTAAATACATAAACCAAAATATCACTTGGAAAATTATGAGAATAATTTTGGTAGGTTTCTTGTGGTCAGAGAAGTCTAGAAAAAATATTTTGATGCTTTGGTTTACCTTGTGAATTTCTATATTTAATTAAATAAAAATATCTTGTATTAATTTAAGTAAATTAAATACTTATAAAAAATTGACAAAATTAATCCCACATTGTTCATAAAAATCATGTCTATTCATTGTAAAAATTAGAAATTTATTTGGCTAAGTTTAAGCACTAAAGTTGATTTTCAAAGAAACCTTGTATTTTTGTACAAAAATAATTATAATAAATTAAATACACTTGAGAATATTATGAAAAGTGGTTTTCTGAGTTTCTTATGATCAGGGGCACTTAAGAAAAAATAAAATTTATTATGGGAAAAATACTTGATTTTTTTGCCTTATTTTGAATCTAAAATAGTTAAAATAATTAAAAATCCCAAAAATGTCAAAATATTTCAAAATTGGCCTAATTGTTCTTTGATCACTTGGGACTCATTAAAATATTTTCCAAATTTTTCCTAAGTTAAAAACAAATTTTAAGGCTTAAAAATGGATTTTCCTCATTTTCCCATTAAATTAATTACAATAAATTAATTCAAAAGACCATGAAATTTTGCCTAAGTATTTCTCTAACGTAGGGAAACTTCTAATAATTTTCTTATAAATAAAAACCTTATCTTAGGAAGCCAAATAAATTAATTTCTAAAAATCTTATTTTCTAAATTTAAATAAATAATTAAGTTAAATTAAATTTTGAGAGGTCCACATATTCTCCTTTAAACATTGTAATTACCTCATGGATATGACACTCTAAATGCTCAAAGTCATTTGATTTGTGTTTTATGAGTTATGAGGTGAAGTGCCCGAAGGGCAAAATTATCATTTTAGACTTTGGTGCCTTAAACAAAATTTAGGATTAACCAAGGGACACTAGGTAATTTTAATCTTAACAAGTATGTTTGGGTGCTTGAAATACAATGAGATTAAAAGGTAGAAACCCACTCACCACCTTTGCACAATGCCAACAAGATTATAAATCTCCTAATCTTCATGAATTGGAATTCAACTAAGATCAAACGATTCTTAAGTGATGGGCATAAGTCGGAAAGATGGAAATTTACTTTTCTTAAGCCCAAAGTTGAGGATGGTTTAACCATTTGATAAGAATACACATTGTTTAAATCAAAATTTTGATAATCACCATTTCACCTATCATGATAGTTAAGGTCTTATTAGTGACACAGGCTTGATGTCTAAACTCAATTGATCGGATTTAGAAAATAATATGATGAGTGATTAACATCTTTAAACATTACAAGCCTGGTCTAAATTGTGGGCACCTAATCTTTAAATGACCTAAGCTTGCCTTAAGGGAATAACTCTTAAATGAAACATCAATTGATTAATCAAGTATCTTATCCTCGGGATAATTAAACTGTCAAGTTTCATCGAGAAACAAGGTAGTCACACTTTAACCTCAGATGATTAATGGAATAATATGATAGGTTCAAAATGAACTCGGAATATTTCAAGTGATCTTCAAAGTGATCTGGGGTCATGCCTTGAGCATTTTGAAATCTATTGAACATTCTGAAGGATAAATTGAACATGCGATATTTTGTTCCAAAATCAGCCACTAAGATCTTCTGAGATTCAATAGAATCATACCTTGAAGTTGAACGACTGATTATCGCTTAGGAGTGGAAAAACTTCTGCTATTTTACTGCTGATGTGATAGTTGGGATTGTGATGGAATTTTTTGCCAACCTTCCTGAGGCTTCTATTGATTTTGTTTTTGTTCGAGCAAAAAGGGTGGAGTTTACTCCAAGAAAAATTAATGAGTTTTATCAATTAGAAGATGTTAATAAATGTCGATATCATTCATTTTCTACTACAGATCAAGCCTTAGATGAAGTTATTTCTTTTCTAACTTGTGAGAAAGGGTCTTGGAACAAAAATTGGAGTTAAAGTTAACTTTCCCTTTTCTATGTTAAATGTAGTGTCTAAGGCTTGGCATTATTTTATTTCTGGAAGGATGATTCCAACGAGCCATCATAGTGAAGTAACCAAGGATACAACCATCCTTAACTACTGTATTTAATAAGTGATGGATATAAATGTAGGCTGTATCATTTATATGAACATTCGATCTATTGCTCTGGGAGAGACTACTGGTGGATTGGCTCACCCTGCTCTCATTTACACACTTTGTGAGCATGCAGGTGTTGGTTTCAGACCTGATGAGGAGAGGATTAAGCCTCAGAGACCGATTGGGCCTACCAAAATCAAGACTTATGAGTCCAATGTTGATTGGAGATCTGGAAGATAAGCTAGGGATATTCCTTCTACTTCTAGAATCCCTACTTTTAGTGAGCCTACTTCAAGTGACCCTAGCAACAGGGAGTTGTTGGACCAGATGATGATTCAATAGGGAGATATTTTGAGGTTGGATCATAGGTTGCAGAATATGGAGGCCAGAAATGCTCACACTGATGATCTGANTACTTGAACACATTGTCTAAACTTTTTATTTGAATGTTAACTTAATTATTAATAAAGTTTTATGAATTTCTTTTTCATATGAACATTAGCCAATGGTTAGAGAGGGAGCCGAAATCCTCCTAGCCTAGCCACAGATTTAGGGACTAAACACTGACATTAGCCAATGATTTTCTATGCACCGTATCAGGGTAAAGAATTAAAATTTCTCCTATTTGACACAATACATATTATGAACATTTATCTCAGCTTATTTTACCATAGCCTCATTGTAGTGGGAAGGAGCTTTTTCACAGAATAATCTCCGTTACATAAACATAGTTAATAGATTAGTATTTACAAATTTAAATTTTGCATATTTGGTTTGATAATAGTTTAGAAATTTAATTTTGATTTCATCTCAACAATCAAAATTAGTGACAGTGATTTCAATTTACTTTCTGTGAATTTCCTATCAAATTTGTCATTTCCAATTTAAACTTTCCCTATAGGATCGTACTTGGGGCTTAAATAGAAAGTCCTTTTTTACTTGATAACTATATGTATACTTGCGTAGAATCCAAATATTAATTGATTATATTTAATTAAATTTTACACAATATATCACAATAAAAAATTCGAATTAAGTTACCATTACAATTTGGGTCCACAACACAAAATGAAAGCTTTTACCACAACCGTGTCAAATGACATCAAGAAACAACACAGTAAAAAATAACAGACAAACAAATAAAAAAAACTTAACTTCTAAGAATATCAATCCTCATCACCTTCCTCCTCATCATCATCTTCTTCTTTTTCTTCTTCTTCATCATGAATAGGAACATAAGGTGTGAAGCTGGTGCATGTTGGAAATTCCACATTGTATTCACCCCTAAGATATCTAACCATAACTTCCATAAAATCCTATATCATGTTGAACTCTCCTCCACTTATATTCATCATTGTAAGCATTTCTTGCTCCAATTTCACCAATCTAATTCTGCATATTAACTATATCCATTTGTTGAATCATGAGCTATTTCATAATATTTTCAAGTGAAGCAGAGCGAGATGTAGATGCCCCTGCAGCTGATGTAGAGGGTCTATCAATACCTCCACTCCTAGACTCAACAAATGATTCAACTTGTTGAACCTTATTCTTGTTGATAGAATTTTGTGGCTGCAGTCTTTCCTCATTTCTATGCGACTATACCGTTGATTTCTCACATAAAGAGAAAATCAGAGCAGGGTAACCCAAACCACTAGCTGTAGCACTACTAGCTATAATTCGAGCATGATGAATTATGAGAGCACCAACATCTACTGCCTTCATTTTATGAATGTAGAAGTTTAGCACAACTCTATCCTTTGTTACTTCACTGAGATGATTTGTTGGCAGTTATTTAACAGAGATGAAGTGATGTCATACCTTTGACTGAATAGTCATCATGGAAGCAGAGAAGTTAACTTTCTTATTATTTTTAATCTTCCATTCTCCTCTTCTATCAGTCACAAACGCAATCACTTCATCCAGTGATGAATTAGTCTTCACAAATACACCATATTCACAATGGAATACATTTTTTAGCCCATAAAAACATTGATCCTTTCTTTAGAAACTCAACTTGCTTACCTCTCACAAGGATGTGGTCATCAGTGGTAAACCTCAAGTTGGCATAAAACTCCCGAATCATGGGTACAATCACTACTACAGTGAAGTAGCAAAACCTCTCCTAATTTTTGGCATTGACCAACCTCTCGATCTAGCCACCCGGGTTAGCAAATGCCCGTTCTTGGATCAATTTTCTTATTTCCACTTGAGTGTTATAATAATGTTGGGCTATGAAATTGACAAATAACCTTGCGTCAAAATCATCTGTCGACTTTCCTCTCTTTATTCGTGGAGCCATCGAAATTTCTATGAAAATATAAATAAATTACAAATAATTTATAAAATAAAAAATCTCTCCAAGTAAGATTATTTGGTAAGAACTTTTCACCATTAGTTTTCTTCAAGCTATTCCATTAAAACTCTCAAATTTCAGATCTTCCATAATATAAGAAAAATCCATGGTGAATATAAAAAATTTCTAGGTTAAAGTGAAGCTATTACCAAGAGAAGATGAAACCTAAGATCTTTGGCCTCTGAAATCTTATCTAATGTGCATAATGTGAAGCTCTAGGTCATGATTTAGAGGTAGGAGGCGACCCAAGCGTTAAAAATGGAGTTTTACTATGCAATTTCATGATTTTTTAGGTAATCTGGTATTTTTTGGAATTTGGCGCTTCTAGCACCAAATATGACACATCATGCATCAACTCTCTGTAAATTGGTGCTTTAGGCGCCAATCTGGCACATCATGCACCAGTTCCAAAAAAATTTGCCATTTCGATTTCAATCTAATAAATTCTCAATTCTTCCATACAGTTAGGTAAGAGAAATGTTTTTAAATATTTTCTTAATATCAAATTCCTCAAACACAAAAAATCTCTAAAAATACAAGTATATTAATATACTTAAAATATTCCGAACAAGAACATAAAAACAAAATAAGCAACATTAAAAATGGGTTGCCTCCCGCAAAGCGCTTGGTTTAATGTCGTCAGCCCGATATTACCAGTCTTTATTCTTGGTGACCCAACATTACAATCTCTATAAAAACTGGTATTTGACCATCAAAATATGGTTTTATTATGTGCCCATTCACCTTAAATATCTTTCCAGTATTGGGATCTTCAATATAAAAGCTCTATAAGGATAGACATTTACAATTCTGAATGGCCCTTTCCACCAAAACTTCAGTTTTCTAGGAAATAATTTTAATCTTATATTTTATAATAAAACATCATGTTCAGGCTCAAATTCCTTTTTTCTTATCTTCCAATCATGCCACTCTTTCATTCTTTCCTTATAAATTTGAACATTATCGTAAGATTTATTCCTAATTTCTTCAAGCTCATTCAATTGCAATAATCTTTTCTTAATAGAATCTTTCAAATTGAAATTGAATTCCTTAATGACCTAATAAGCTTTATGCTCCAATTCTTTTAGTAAGTGGCAAGTTTTCCCAAAAATTAATCTATACAGGGACATTCCTATAAGTTTCTTATAAGCTATCTTGTCTGCTCATAATGCAGTATCTAAACTAGCAGACCAATCCATTTTATTAAGATTCACACTTTTTTCAAAATTCTTTTAATTTCATGATTAGATACTTCTGTCAAACCATTATCCTGGGGATGATAAGCAGTTGCAATTTTATGCATTATATTATATTTTTTCACCAAACTTATAATTGTTGCATTCCTTAGATGAGATCCTCCATCGGTAACGACTACTCTCGACATTACATATCTTGTAAAAATATTTTTAATTAAAAATTTTGAAAAAATCCGAGCATCACATCGAGGTAAAGTAATTTCTTCAATCTATTTTGAAACATAATCCACTGCAATCAATATATACACATTTCTAAATGAAGGTATAATTGGTCCTATAAAATCTAATCCCCATGCATAAAAAATTTCAATCTCCAAATTAAAATTTAGAGGCATTTCATTTCTTTTTGAANTTTATGTTATTAAATATTTAATACAAAACATGGATGCTAAACCAAGATTAATTAAATGGATACTTCTATTACAAGCGTTTGATTTTTCTGTGATTGTAGAAAGAGAAACGATAATCAAATTGCTGATCATTTGTCTAAAATAGAAATAGAAATAGAAATTTTAACTAGTTTTGCAAATGAAATTTTAGAGAATTTCCTTGATGAACAAATATATAGTATTGATGAAATGGATGTACAGTAGTATGCTGATATATTAAATTATAATTTAAGTGATATTCTACCACATGATATAAAAAATCCATAATAAAAGAAGTTTATATATGATTCAAAAAACTATTTTTGGGATGACCCATATTTATATAACCAATGTAAAGATCTAATTATTAGAAGATGTGTGTCTTATGAAGAAACTCAATAGATAATTGAAAGATGCCATGATTCTGAATTTGGAGGACATTTCGGAATAAATAGAACTGCATATAAAATTTTACTAGCTGGATTTGGACTACTATTTTTAGAGATGTTAATGAATATATTAAAAAGTGGGATAGATGTCAACACGTAGGAAATATATTTAGAAGAAATGAAATGCCTCTAAATTAAACTTTGGAAGTTGAAATTTTTGATGTGTGGGGATTAGATTTTATGGGACCATTTATGCCTTCATTTGGAATCTTATATATATTACTTGTTGTTGATTATATGTCCAAATGTATTGAAGCTATTGATGTACCTAGATGTGATGCTCGGAGTGTTTCTAAATTTTTTATTAAAAATATTTTTAGAAGATATGGAATGTCGAGAATAATTATTACTGATGGAGGAGCTCATTTCAGGAATAAGAGAATAAAAAAATTAATTAAGAAATATGATATTATGCATAGATTCTCTGCTGCTTATTACCCTTAAACTAGGGGTCTAGTAGAGATATCAAATCTTGAAATTAAACGCACCTTAGAAAAGGCTGTAAATCTTTATAAATTAGATTGGTGTGTTAGACTTGACAAAACATTATGGGCATATAGAACTGCTTATAAGCTCCTATAGGAATGTCTCCATACAGACTGATATTTGGAAAAACTTGTCACTTACTTGTAGAATTAGAGCATAAAGCATTTTGGGCTATAAAAGAATTTAATTTTAATCTAAAAGTTGCTGCTGAGAAAAGATTATTGCATCTCAATGAAATTGAGGAGATTAGAAATGAAGCATATGATAATGCGAAAAACTATAANATCCGTCATTACACAAATTTCATTCCTATGCGAGATTTGATGCAATATGTTTATAATTTTCTAACGGATGAAAGTGATATGTGGGAAGTATGTGATGAAGGATATATTAGTTTTCCTGCTTCATCACTTAATCCAATTTCTTAGCAGTGGCATTTCTTTATTTGTGCAAAATTACTCCCTACTATGAAGATTAAAAGAGTCACCAAGGAAAGTGTTATTTTAAACTACTATATTCAAATGAAAAAACCTATTGATATAAGATCAATCATATTAAAATTTTTTATGGGTATCATTATGAATGAGCCAATTTATGGACTTGGGCATCCTTCTACAATTTTTTTGATTTGCAGTCATTCCCAAGTGCCATATGAAAGTTGGGAAAAAGTTTTACTACCATGGGAGCCCATGATCCCTATTGATGATCAGTGTGTTGGTAATGGAAAATAAGCACTAAATTCTATTATGGATCATCCTTCACATGCTTCAAATCCATTAATGCCACCAACAGTAGAAAGTTTGCTTGCTTTAGAGAAGAAATTGAAGAAAAATAAAAATAAACTTCTGAGCATTATGAATGCAGTGGGAGATCTTAATTACCTTTTTAATCACCTTGCTTTGAGAATGAAAGAAAATTTTGATCATACTGGAACTTTTGAAGTAGGATTCATTCGGATGTTTAAAGAAAATGGGTTGATCGAAGAAAATTTGACAGATCAATTCCCATACCAAACCTTCTACAACTTATATGTTCATTACCAATCTATGGGAGATATCAGAGGAGGATAAAGAACTGAAGAAGAGGCATAATAATTGAAGACTTTAGATTCTCTATCTATTTTAAAACATTATATATATTTAGTGTAATTGTGTGGATTTGATTTGATTTGGTTTTGTTCTTGCTTTAGAATTCTGAACTTTGATTGCGTGTATAGTTTTGTGACAGCGTTTAGTGTTGTGGCTTGATTTCGATGCTGATTTATAATTAGTTTGTTTAATATGTGTGATTGTGTAATTAAAAAAATGTGTTTGTAAAAAGTGTACTTTCAGATATAAAAGTTAGTTTGTTGTTGTTTGTGAAAATTAGTGTTTGTGAAATGTTTTGTTTGTTAATTATTCTTAGATAAAAGTATGTGTCTAAAATACTAAAAATTTTTGGAGTAAGTTGATAGAAAATTGAAAATTAAAAAAATCAAAATAAGGACCCGACAACAGATTAAACCCCTAAAAATTCATAATTTTTACAGTGGCCACCATTTTTTTACGCTTAAGTCATCTTCAACCTTCGGTTTGGGCAGCTAGGGCTTTGTTTTGGGCGGATTTGAGGCAATTTAGAGGCTAAAAGACTTTGTATTTCATCTTCTCTGAGCTACACTTTAAACCAAAATATTTTAATTTTGACCAAGGATTAATCTCACATTGCATGAATCTGAAAATATGGAAATTTTTTGAGAAATTTTTGAGAAAATCCTTTTGTAAAGAACTCTTATTTAGTAATTTAAAGTTTAAGATGTTTTACATTTTGATTTTTAGAATTTTGGGATTTATTCAAAATTTTGCAATTTTTTTTAATTTTTTTATGGCACCTAGATCGAGCAAAAGAAAAATAGAATTTGACTAGTAGAGATTTGTTAGCTTTAGAGCCAGTGCTCGATTTCATTGTTTGCAAGAATATAAAAAAGTGATTCAGGACCCAGGTTTTAAAAATCCGGGAGGAGAAGTTGAACGTTTGATTATTGCTCGATAGCGATAAAATATTTGCTATTTTACTATCGATGCGATAGCTAGGATTGTAATGGAATTTAGTGCCAACCTTTCTGAAGCTTTTGATGATTTTGTTTTTGTTCGAGGAAAAAGGGTGGAGTTTACTCCAAGAAAAATTAATGACTTTTATCAGTTAGAAGATGTGTATAGATGTTAGTATCATTCTTTTTCTGCTACAGATCAAGCTTTAGATGAAGTTATTTCTTTTCTGACTAGTGAAAAAGGTGATTGGGAAATAAAGGATGGAGTTGAAGTTAACTTTCCCTTTTCTATGTTAAATGTAGTATCTAAGGCCTGGCATTATTTTATTTCTGGGAGGATGATTCCAACGAATCATCATAGTGAAGTAACCAAGGATAGAGCCATCCTAAACTTCTGTATTTAGCAAGTGATGAATATAGATGTAGGCTCTATCATTTATATGAACACTCGATATATTGCTCTGGGACAGACCGCTGGTGGATTGGTGCACCCTGTTCTGATTTATACTCTTTGTGAGCATGCAAGAGTTGATTTCAAACCTGATGAGTAGAGGATTAAGCCTCAGAGACCGATTGAGCCTGCCAACATCAAGACTTATGAGTCCCATGTTGATTGGAGATATGGAAGACAGACCGGAAATATTCCTTCTACTTCTAGAGCCCCTAGTGAGTCTACTTCAAGTGACCCCAGCAACAGGGAGTTGTTAGACCAGATGATGATTCAACAGGGAGATATTTTGAAGATGGATCACAGGAAGCAGAATATGGAGGCCATAAATGCTCACACTGATGATCTGATTTGCCAGAAATTTGAATATGATGCTGCTTATGATGATGCTTTAGTGAGATACATGAGGGGTGACCCTACAGTTCAGTTCCTTATTCACCCTACTTATACTCCATATTAGTAGCAGAAGTTAGATGTCGATGATGAGGAAGATAATGATTAGTGATCTATTTTGTTTGTTTTTTTGTTTGTGTTTGTACTGTGTGATTATAATGTTTGAGTTGTGATGTTGTTGAAACTTTGTTTGTTATGTTATGTTAAACTGTAATGTGGAAATTTGTTTTCATTTTTAGACTTTAGTTTAGTTGTGTTGTTATTTTCAGCACTTTGTTATGTATTGTGATTAGCTCTTTCTTAGCAAATTTTCTATGTATTATGTTCAATTTAATGTTTTTAGCCTTGTAGTTTTCATATTAGCACTTGTAGCATTTCAAAATTTATGTTCAAAAATCAGAATCTCCAACAAATATGAATTTTTTTTATATATTCTTTTACCCTTCATTTTTAAAGTTCTTCATGTTAAAATCTTTTAAAAATTTAAGTTTGCGGGGGGAGAAGAAATGTCATTTAGAAAAAAACTTAATTTTATTTGTCCTCACTTAACTATATTTTCAAAAACTTAAATTTAACATGACCTTTGGTATTAGAGGTTAACTTTGGATAACTATATTTATGTTTCTAAATATATAGTAAATCTAAGTAAAAATTTTCAATAATAAAGGTTAATTCTATGGGCTAAGATATTTGGTAAAAGAGAATAAAAACATGTTTTTTTTTTCTATTTTTAGTAAAGGAATTTTTTTTTTGAAGTATTAAAAATCTTAAAGAAATTCATGTAAAAAGAAAAGAATTAAACTTTATGAAATTTTTATGTTAATATAAATCTGTTAAGTGAAAAAAATGTAAAAAGTTTTTTACTTTAAAAAGAGGATAGTGAAGTTCAAAATTATTAAAAGCTATCCCGATATAGTAATCCTTAAAAAAAAAAGAGAAAGAAAAGAAAAAGAAAAAGAAAAGAAAAAGAAAAGATATGGGAAGAAGCTTGAGGAGATGCCTAATTAAAAATTTGCTTCACTTGAATCAACTTAAGGAAAAAGATTGGTGACACATTTTCTAAACTTTTTATTTTAATGTTAACTTAATTATTAATAAAGTTTTATGAAGTGACACATTTTCTAAACTTTTTATTTGAAATATTAACTTAATTATTAATAATTTCTATGTTCTTTTTCATATGAATTTTCTATGTGACTTTAATATGATAAATTGTAATTTTTCTTGAAAGAAATAGAGGATCGGAAACCTTAGACTTAATTACCGAATATCCTTACACCTTTAGTATTAACTGGAATTGTTTTGAATTTTTCTTAAGTTAAACTATTATTTTTAGANATAACCTTTGGTATTAGGGGTTAACTTGAGATAACTATATTTATGTTTCTAAATATATAGTAAATACTTTTGGTATTAGAGGTTAACTTTGGATAACTATATTTATGTTTCTAAATATATAGTAAATTTCTTTTCAACAATAAAGGTTAATTTTAGGGGCTAAAATCTTTGGTAAAAGAGAATAAGACTATGTTTTTCTAATTTCAAAAATAAAGGCTTAACTTTAAAGGCTATGATATTTGGTAAATGAGAATAAGACTATGTTTTTCTATTTTTAAAGTATTAAACATTAAAGTATTTTTAAAGTATTTTTAAAGTATTAAAAATCTTAAAAGATTCATGTAAAAATAAAATAATTAAACATTATGAAATCTTTAAGTTAATATAAATTTGTTAAGTGGAGAACTGTAAAAAGTTTTGAACTTTAAAAAGAAGATAGTGAAGTTCAAAATCATTAAAGGCTATACAGATATAGTAATCCTGACATATAAAAGAAAGAGAGAAGAAAAGAAAGAAAGGAAAGAAAATGGAGATTAAAAATAATCCTGAAAAGAAAAGAAAAAGAAAAAGAAAAAAATACATATAGGGAGAAGCTTGAGGNTTTTGGTAAAAGATAATAAGACTATGTTTTTCTTATTTTAGTAAAAGAAAATTGTATTTTTGAAGTATTGAAAAACTTAAAGAGATTCACATAAAAAGAAAAAAATTAAACTTTATCAAATCTTTAAGGTGATGTCCTTTGAAGAACAACAAGTCATGACATGATCTATGAGCGATGGCAATTGAAGAAGGGGGTAAGTTGCTACGGGACAATGATAAAAAAGTGGAAGTTGCAAGATTCACGATGCAACTATCTAGTGACGCGGAGCTTGACTCTCACAGGGAGAGGCTGGTCGGTTTGGTCAGCATGAATCCATGGTCGGCTGACCCTTGTCTTGAGGCCAAGGTTGCCGCCCAAGTGAGGGTGGGTCCCCTTTAGTTATCTATTAGTATTTATATGTATTCTTTTATTTTAAGGTTCAATTTTTTTTGAGATATTTGTTTGGACAACTGCCGATGTCCAGTTTTCCTTTTCTACAGCTATATCCAATGACGAGAAGGCGCTCCGACTGTAACTCATCTCGAGGTGGTGTGTATCCCCCTTTTTCGTCTTGGTGCTGCTGCCTTTGCATCCCTTCTCTCTGCAGCCAGCTATTTCCCCTGCACCTTCCTGGCTTCTAGCCGCTAGCCACATTTCCCTGTCTTGCTTCCAGCCATCGTCCCTAATTCCCTGCCATGCTTCTAGCCGCCAGCCCAAAGTTTCTTCCATGTTGTCTGTCACCAAACCCCAATCCCCTCTTACCTGCTACTGCTGCCAACCTCACAAGCACCTCCACTCATTGCACAATTCCTCTCATACATCTCCACTTACTACCGCAAGTCCACTTATGATCACCTGCCATTTTCTCTACCCATACAACCCCTCTTAGTGAAGTCACAATCTCCCAGCAATCCCATCCACTTACAGTCCAGCTGGTGTTCCCCACCGTGTTTGTTTGTCATTTATTTCTTATTTTGAAGAGTCTTCGTTGTAATTGTTTGAATTTCAACAATAATAGTTTTTTTTCGTTCCGATTTTGGTTAACTCTGGTATCAGTTGGTATCAGAGCTAGCTTAACTTTAGTCATATTCTATGGTTTTCTAGCATCTACATACCCAGGCCATCTCCACCAAAATTTTTCTTTCATACCACTAGTTACCCATTCTACTCTCACAAATCCAAAAACCTAACCATGCCACCAAGGAGATATACGCCTGGGTTCACCCGAAAAGAGATATAATAAGAGTTCCTTCATCATCAATAGAGGCTTGCAAGGATTGATGATGAAACGAGTGGGCGATTACTCTTGATCACGAGATGGAGAGTCAAAGGGAAGAAATAGACAATTTTAATCCCTTTCATAGGGATAACATCAACGATGAGGAGGACAGAGTCTGACACTTTTGAATTCAATATCAGAGGAGGCCGGAAGAGAAAGTCACATATGGAGGATACATCGATTTCAACATCAAAGTGGATCTACTGAAATTTGATAGCGGTATTGATTTTGACAACTTTATAGATTGGTCACAATCTGTTGAGCAAATCTTTGATTATAATTAAGTGCCAGATGATAAATAGGTAAAACTAGCAGCCATCAAGTTGAAGAATAGCGCCTTGTTGTGGTGGGAAAACTTGCAGTGACAGAGAAAGAGACAAGACAGTGATAAGATTACCAAGTGAGAAAATTTGAGAAGATAAATACAGATGAAATAATTACCTGCTCATTTCTGTTAGAATATATTTCTGACTTCACCACATTCAACACAGATACTTATTAATGGAGGTGTTCACGACGCAATTTGACCACTTGCAGATGAGGTGTGAGTTGGTTGAGTCAGAGGAACACATCATAACCCTCGTATGGGGGGGACTAAAGCTCACTACAAGCAACATTGTGCAATGACAACTTTATTTGTCACTGGGAGATGTCTAGACCTTAGCCCTGAAGGTGAAGAGACAACAAAAACAGAGCAGATAGCCGCCACTAGTCTGAAAACCACTTGCAGTTAAAGACACTAATAGGAACATGCCTCAGGGAGTTGAGAAAATTGGTTCAGATAAGGACAAAACCACTTCAATTGAGAAGAAGATTGAGAAGAGAAGCACACCTACTACAGTTCTTGCCTGAAAATGCTTTAGATGCCATGAATTTGTGCACATTAGCTCCAGTTGCCCGACGAGCTGAGTCGTGTCTCTTATTGTGCAGGGTGCCGTGGAGGAGGTTAGTGACGAGGTGGTAGCTGAGGAATAGGTGGAGTTGTATCATCTCTCACCCGATAAAGCTACAGCTGCAACTTTATTTGTCACTGGGAGATGTCCATACCTTAGCCCTGAAGGTGAAGCGACTACAAAAATAGAGCAGACAACCACCACTAGTCCGACAACCACTTGGATCTAGAGACACCAGCAGGAGCATACCTCATGAAGTTGAGAAAATTAGTTCAGATAAGGACAGAGCCATCTCAAGTGAGAAGAAGCCTAAGAAGAGTAGCACTCCTGCAGTTCCCTCGCGAAAATGCTTTAGATGCGATAGATTTGGGCACATCACCTCCAGTTGCCCGAAGATTGAGTCGTGTCTTTTACCAAGCAGAGTGCCGTGGAGGAGGTTGGTGACGAGGAGGTAGCTGAGGAATAGGGTGAGATATATTGTTTCCCACCGAATGAAGGCGAGATACTTATAGTTCAATGGGTCCTACTGATTGGGGATACGAGAGATCTGCAGTGGCTTTGCCACAACTTATTTTACATTTGTTCACTGTGAACGGAAATGTAAGCGTCTCATCATCAATGAAGGGAGCAACAAAATTGTTGTATCTTTGTAGATAGTGGAGATGTTGGGACATCATGACTCAAAGACATTCCCGCCCATATTCTATGATGTGGCTGAAGAAAAAGAGTAGTGTCATCATTGACAAGAGGTGCCTAGTGGAGTTTTCTATTAGAAGCTAGCTGCAGGACTAGGTGTTGTGTGAAGTGGATATCGTGACAATTTGACCATAGAACTCAACAAGATAGATTCAGAAACGCTTACCCCTTCACCAATGAGGGAAAGCACATCGTCCTTCTTCCTTCGGCGGCGCCAGAGATCACAGGTGCCCTTGCCAGCAGAGCAACATTAGTGGGATCAATTTTGATAATGATAGGGGATGGTACGATTGAAACACCGATTGCAGACACGTGGCAATCATGAAAAAGAACATTTCAAGATATCTTGATTGATACCTTATCTTCCTAGTCACTGTCATTTGGAGAGATTCAGATTATCGTCACATCAGAGCAGGGGGGGCAATCTTAGGTTACTTTAGGGGATTCAACAATATATGCGTGATGAGTATTCCCGAAATATTGGACCGAGATGGATGTTTGCTCGCAAGAGGGGAAAAATCCCCGGGTGCTTTGGGAGATGGTGCAGCCGTCCGTGGGATCCAAATTCTCCCAGGTGCCGCAGTTGAAGATTCTTCATCCCCGAAAGATTACAACAACTCCGTCATTTTCATGTGTAACCAAAAGTTTTGGTGATTGAGGTTGAATCTCCCCCAACCATGGGACATTGACGCTGGGCTCGATTCCAAGGGAGAGGCTATTCGGTTCGGTCAAGGCTGACCGGTTCGATCCAGGCTGATTGGTTCGGTCAGCATAAATCTAGGGCCAACCGAACATTGCCTTGACGCTAGGGTTGCCGCCCAAGTGAGGGGGGNTAAGTTATTTGGTAAAAGAGAATAAAACTATGTTTTTCTATTTTAAGTAAAGAAATTTGTATTTTTGAAGTATTAAAAATCTTAAACGATTCATGTACAAAGAAAAGAATTAAACTTTATGAAATTTTTAAGTTAATATAAATTTGTTAAGTGAAGAAATGTAAAAAGTTTTTAACTTTAATAAGAGGATAGTGAAGTTCAAAATCATTAGAGGCTATCCAGATATAGTAATCTTCACATAAGAAAAAAGAGAGAATGAAAAGAAAAGGGATTAAAAAAAATGAAATGATCGTGAAAAGAAAATAAAAAGAAAAAGATGTGGGGGAGAAGATTGAGGAGATGCCTAATTAAAAATTGGCTTCACTTAAATCAACTTAAGGAAAAAGACTTGGAACATTTTTCTAAACTTTTGATTCAATATTAGCTTAATTATTAGTAAAATTTTATGAAGTTCTTTTTCATATAAATATTCTATGTGACTTTAATATGACAAATTGTAATTTTTCTTGAGAGAAATAGAGGATCAGAATTTTTGGACTTAATTGCTGAATATCCTTACACCTTTAGTATTAACTGAAGTTATTTTGAATTTTTCTTAAGTTATACTATTATGTTTAAAGAACTAAAATATGGAAATCTAAAAGTTAAATTCCTTACCATAATTCATAATTTTATGTAGTAGAGGAGTTACTTGAGGACAAGTAACATGTAAGTTTGGGGGATTTGATACACCAAAAATATATAATATTTTTAAGACCCATATTTTATACCTATTTTTGGTGATATTTCACTTTAATGGAAGGTATTTTGATGTTTTCTTGCAGGTTGTTGATCTATTTTTTGTGATATTGCCCTTTAATGGAAGATATTTCTTATGTTTTATTGCATTTTGTTGATTTTGAGGATTTTAATGGAAGGTATTTTGATGTTTTCTTGTAGGTTATTGATTTTTAGGACTTAAAGCAAAAAAAGGTATTTTGATGTTTTCTTGCAGGTTATTGATTTTTAGGGCTTAAAGCAAAAAGGAAGCAAATTTTCTTACAAGTTGTTGATTTTTAGGGCTTAAAGTAAAAAAGATGGAATTTAGAGTCAAAATGATGTTTTTGAGGAAATACTCAGCGTCGACCGCGCCAATGACAGTGCTGACGGCGTAGAACAACAGAACAGACTGAGAATTTTACTCAGCTTTGACGGCACCAAAAGAGCGCTGATGGTGCCTTTAAATAGAGAGCAGCAAATTAAATTGCAGGACACTGGCGTCGCGACGCCAATGTCGGTTCAACCCCTATTTTTAGAAGATTTGACATATTTGGACGATTTTTGAAGAGATTTTGGAGGCATCTCTTAGAGAACCAACCCTATGCTCTATTTGGGGCCGAAATTCATCAAGAAACACTCTCCTTGACTCCTTGACTCCTTCACTCTTTCACTCCTTCACTCTTTCGCTCCTTTGCTCCTTCACTCCTTCACTCCTTCACGTTCCTTTTCGCTCCATAATGTTCAACCACGCTCCGTTTTTTCCATTCTTTATGATCTATTTTCATTCCACCAACACATTGGAGTCAATTAGTGAGTTTTATTTTATAATTTAGAGTTTTTGTGGTGAGATTAAGTGTGAATCTTTCTGTAAGAGTGTTGGAGAAGGGGAAAAGTGAGAGATATCTTCTTCCTGCATTTCTAAGTAAAGGCTACAAGGGATTTACTTTGAGAAAGAGTTTCAGATAAGTTTTGTTTATTTATTAGTGTTGTATGAACTTTCTTTTATATATGAAATTTATGTTTTCTTGTATCTTTATCATGAAGTCTGAGTAGTTTCCTCTATCTTTCTCCTTACTCTGAGATATGGTGAAATGAAGAGATAACATGGATGTGCCAATATTAAAATATAAAATAACTTTATCTTTCTCCCTACTCTAAGATATGGTGAAATGAAGAGATAATATGGATGTGCCAATATTAAAATATAAAATAAATTGTGACTATGAGATATGATGAAATGAAGAGATAAAATGAATGTGCCATAATTAAAATATAAAATAAATTGTGATGATTTTGAAGTGAAGAGATAATATGGATGTGCCAATATTAAAATATAAAATAAATTGTGATGATTTTTCAACAAACTTAATTTAGTTTTTGATCTGACCAGTTGAATTGTTAAAATGTGTTGTAAAAAATATGATCTGGGAAATAGAGTATGAGTTCTACAACAGAGTGAGGATCACATTTGATTTCATGGTGAAGAAATTCACTCATGGAATTAAGTACAAATAAATAGGGAAAAATTCTTTGTTTGGTGTAGAATTAGAGAATTTTTAGGGTGATAGACTAAAATCTCCAATTTGGTCTTAGTGTTTAAAAACAAAAGTGAGAGTTAGCTTTCAGGTGAAGGGAAGTGGGAGCTCTGGAGTGGGAGCCGGTATCCACCTAGCTTAGCCACAGATTTAGGGACTAAACCTGGGATTAGCTAATGATTTTCTATGCACTGTATCAGGGTAGAGAGTTAAAACTGCTCTTATTTGAAATAATACATATTATAAACATTTATCTCATCTCATTTCAGCAAAACCTCATTATAGTGGGAAGGATGTTTTTCACATAAGAAATATTCATTACATAAACATAGTTAGTAGATTAGTAGTTAATGTTTAAATCTTGCATTTTTGTTTTGCTAATAATTAAGTAATTTAGTTTTTATCTTAAGATTCAAAATTAGTAACAGTAATTTCATTTGACTTTCAGTGAATTTTCTAGTAAAATATATCATTTCAAATTTAAACCTTCCCCACGGGTTTGATATTTAGGGCTTAAATAGAAAGTCCATTATTACTTGATAATGATACGTATACTTGCTTAGAACCACATTAATAATTGCCTATACTTATATATATTTTACACAAATTTGAGTACACGGATCAAGTTTTTGGCACCGTATTGGTGTCAACTTCATAAATCCTTACATATAAAAAATTGGGATCAGTAGTGTCCAAAATTTCAAAACTTTCTCAAGCATAATTTGAATCTTTCTTGTAAAAATCTTCATGTTGATCTAATTCCACTTCTTGCTCATGTTCCAACTCTTTCATTTCAGATTTCTCTTCATAAATTGTTTTGAAATGGTATTCACTTAGAAATCTTATCACATCCATTCTATAGCATTCATTATCTTTAGCTTTTGCAGGATATTTCATTAATTTGGAAATATTAAATGAAATTGTCTTATCATTGACATGCATAGTTAATTTTCCTTTCTGCACATTCATCATTGCTATTCATGTAGCTAGAAAAGGTCTCCCCAAAATGATAGGCATCTCCTTACCTTCCTCCATATCTAGCACAATAAAATCAACAAGAAATTTAAATTGATATACTTTCCCTAAAACATCTTCTACAACTCCTTTAGGATAGGTTTTTAAACGATCTGCTAACTGCAGAGTTATAGTAGTAGGGAATATTTCTCCTAATGCTAATCTTTTAAATATTAATAATGACATATGGTTGATGCTTGCACCTAATTCACATAAAGCTTTCTCATAAAATTTGTCTTCTATTGCACATGGAATTGTGAAGCTGCAGGATCTTTAAGCTTTTTAGGAAGCTTTTTCTGGATTATAGCACTGCACTCCTAACTAAGTGCAATACTCTTGTTATCTTCAAACTTCCTTTTTTTGTTAATAATATTTCTCATAAACTTCACATAGCTTGGCATTTGTTCTAAGGCTTCAGTAAAATGAATATTAATTGTAAGCTTCTTGCAACACTCTTGTTATCTTCAAACTTCCATTTTTTGTTAAAAATATTTCTCATGAACTTCACATAGCTTGGCATTTATTCTAAGGCTTCAGCAAAAGGAATATTAATTGTAAGCTTCTTAAAAATTTTTAAAAATTTTGAAAATTGTTTAACTAATTTTTGTTGATGGAGCCTCAAAGGAAATGGACGTGGTAGTTTTTCCAAGTCAACTTTAAGTGGAGAAATAGGTCTCTCTAAGCCTTTCGGAGCGTCCTCTTCAGGGTCATCAATTTCTTTTCTCTCTGCTTCAGTTTATTTTTGAACTCTACCTTCCAATTCTCTTCTGCTTCTAAGTTGAACAGCTTTTACTTGCCCTTTATTCGGATCTTTTGGATTTACTTAAGTATTACTAGGAAGTACTCCTTGGGATCTATTACGTAATGAATTTGTTATTTTTCCAAAATAATTCTCAATATTTCTTATTGTAGCTCCTTGACTTTGTAACTGATTTCCCATTTGTAACACCACTTCTTCTAAAGATAACTTTTCTCATTAAATTGTGGATTACTGTTAAAACATGGAGGATAAGTAGGTATATAATAACTATTTCCTTGGTTGTTCCAGTTCCTCAATGGTTTTACTTGATTGTTCCTTCATTGTTGATTATTACCACCCGAAGTATTATTCTAGTTAAAGTTGGGATGGTTCTTCCAACCAGGGTTATAGTAGTTTGAATGTGGGTTATTCTATTTTTTGTTTATGACATTCAAAGTTTCTAATGATGCTTGAGAATCTACCATTTGACCTAATGAATTCTCTTCAGTTATTGCAATTGGTTGAGAAAAATTCATTCCAAATTGGTCTAACTTCCTTGAAGTTGCAGAAAATTGATTTCCTAACATTAAAAAAGCATTGATATCATGAATATTGGCTATTTCTTAAGATTTACCCTTTCATAAGGTCATTAAAAATTATTTGTAGTCATCTCTTCAGTTAAAGCATAAGCGTCATGAAATGGTTTTGACATCAATGAACCACCACCAGCGACATCGATAATAGATCTAAGAGATTGAGCTGATCCATTATAAGAAGTTTGAATTATTAACCAATCTGGTATAACATGGTGTGGATACTTTCTTAAGAGTTTTTTAAATCATTGTCATGCTTCATAAATAGAATCCTTTTCAAATTGGCAAAAAGATAAAATATCATTTCTAAACTTTGTAGTTTTTCATGGTGAAAAATATTTATCAAGTAATATATGTGCTAAATCACCCAAAATTCTGATAGATCCAAGTGATAACGAACGTTACCATATCTTAGCTTTATCCCTTAGTGAGAAAGGAAATAATCTAAGTCTTACAACAACATCTGATACACCATCATATTTAAATGTAGCATATAACTCTAGAAATTTTGCAAGATGAGAATTTGGATCTTTAGTTGGTGCTCCCCCAAACTAATTATTTGATACCATTTTTGATAATAATGGGTCTAAGTTCAAATGAATTAGCCATTATAGTGGGTTTTCAAATACTACAATGAAGTTCAATCACCGTAGGGTTCGCATAACCTCTTAAAGGTCTAAACTCTTCAACGTTTTGATTATTTTGATTCGCCATTTCTTGAATTTTTAATTTTTTTCAGTAATTTTTAATTTTTTAATTTTTCTAATAGTTTTTTTTTTAATTCAAAATCATAATGCACAAGTCCTGTGGAGCCTAAACTACACATACATTACTATAAAGCACATAAAATAATAAAAAATAAAACACAAACAAGAACTTTATGTAAAAACAACACTACAGTATTCCTATAATAAATCTAAGAGTTTAAATAAGACTTTATAAAAGTATTAAATTTTCTTTCTAAAAATTTCATTAAAATTTTTGTAATTATCCCCAGCAATGCTGCCAAAAACTTGATCCTGATGTTCTATATAGATGTTAAATGCAATGTATGTGACTTTATGCTTAATTTCTTTAATAATGATTCTTACTTTGCAACAAAGCCAAAAACTTGATCCCAAGTAAAAGCTAGATAATTTTTTTGCTATGAAGCAAATAAGAATAAAATTATAATATTTAATTATGGGATATTACGCAAATATGTGTATCATTATCAAGTAATATAGGACTTTTTGATTAAGCCCTGAATATCGAGCCCATAGGGATAAATAATAATATGCAACTTTAAAAACAAAAGAAAATAGATAACAAAATTTTACCTTGCAAAGTATTCTTACTTAGACTCTAGATTCTATAATAGGAATGAAAATTTGAATCTTTTTATAATTTTTTTTATAATTGAAGATAAAGGAAGCAACTAATTAACTTAACTAAATACTTGTAAGATGAAGGCAATATAAGTAAAATATCTTTTTTCTTATCATGAATTAGTAAAAAGTATAGAATATATGCTGTGGAAGTATTCTAATTGTGTTGTGCCAAATAGAAGCAATCATATTCTTTACCCTTACTCGAGATTCTATAAACAACATTGGTTAATTTATAGTTTGAATAGTCCTGAAAACCCGTTAGGTAAGGAACATACTAGATCTTACTCTAAAGTTCCCTCTTCTCCCCCCACCTGGGGGCTAACATCTCATATCAAAACCTAAAACTATAATTTAAATTGGGGGCTTTAGCCTGTCACTCCAAAGTCCTCTTATTCTACACGCTTCAAAGTTTATTTCCCTATTTATTTTCACTCAACCCCATGAACCACATTCTCATCCATGAAATCAAATGTGATTCTTATCATTTGTTGACTAAGACAATACCATCTTGGATCTCACATGTTCTCACAACAAGTATTAACATCTCAATTGGCCAAATCAAGAAGTAAATGAAGTACAAGGTTTAAAATCAACACAGCCTCTTCCAACATTAAAGTCTAATACTTAACACAAATTCCTTTCAATACTTAATCACTTATTATTTTAAGGAAAAAGATAAAAAAACTACTCAATATTCATGGATAAATCAAAACTGCACTTAATTTTAAAAGTAGAAATCATGCAATAAAAGAAGAAGTCTAAATTAAAACCAAATGTACTCACAAAGATAAACACTTATCTCAAATCCTCTCCACTAAATGTCTTGAAGTTCCTTTAAATTCTTTTCCTTCACTCACAATATAAACTAAAACTCAAAATAAAAAGAAATGGTGGCCGACGGTGGCAGCGATGGGCAGCGGCGGCGGTTAGTTGTAATGGATGAATGATTGGTGGTTCACTGTGGATGACCTCTCCCTTTGATGATCCAAGTCTTCATTAAGAAAAATCCAAGGGGTACCTTAGTGTCTCTTCAAAATGTGTCTCTATTCAATGAATCTTCTAGAAGTTGCCTCCTTTCAAAAGCCAATTGAATGAATTTTTGTGTCCATGAACTATTTTCCAGTTTTTACTAACGGTTGCTTCAAACACCTCTTCAAAAATTCATTCAAATTCAATGAAACATCAAATAACTATTTCTGGCACGTAAGCGTTGGGTCTTGGTGCTTAGGCATAACTCTCTTTGTTTAATTGGCGCGAAGCACTTCAATTCATTTTTGTACCTTTTCATTTTTTCTCCAAATTCGATCTTTTTTTACTAATTTTACTATTTTTCATACATTTTATTGTACCTGAAAAAATAACATTCAAATAACTTTCATTAAAGTGTAATATCTCAAAAATAAGTACAATAATGTGTATAAAAAGACTATATATTTTAGGTGTATCAGCGGCGTGGTCGTGTTGATAAATGGCAGCTGACACATTCACCCCGCATGGGTGATCAAACCCACGGGCCTAGACTGGACTATCCCTACGGCTGGCTATGAGGATTGGAGGAATCTCACCACCATGAAAGTTGTAGATGCATGTCTTCACGTGGGAAGAATCTCTCCTACAGATAGGGTAGAAGCCCACATTCCGACAAACTATTTTGGCACTCCGATGATTCTCCAAAGATCTTCTGGTGACCTTTTCCTAAGTGAAGATGAAGCTCTCATGGAAACCTCACCTCAGGCTTCTCTTCAAGAAATCCTCCTTATGCTAAGAGATATGGTGGAGGGAATGAAGAGGAAGAGGAAGAAGAAGAAAATTAGAAATAAGAGAAAGAAGGTGAGAGGAAAGCTCCCTTGGGCTTCCATTCCCTTGAAGCCTTCTCTAATAGCCTCTCCAAGCTCCCCAAGAAGATTACTTCAATACCTTTCATGCTCTCTCCAATGTATTTCTCTCAAGCTTTAGTTGAAGAAGAAGAAGGAGCGGAGTGGGAGACCTTCAATCAGAGGAATGCGAGCCAGTCTAAAGAAGACGGTAGGACTTAGGTAAACCCCTCTCCCCCGTGTAAATGATGAAAATGCCTGTCGGAACTAAAAAGTTGAGGAGTTGCATGTTGGAAGCTGTCGATCACCGGAATCAAAATTGTGTCGCTCACTTTGAAAAGGCACTTTAATTTACATTTATATTTAATTTTTAGAAAAATATGAAATCAAACTGATCTCATATTTTTCACAGTTTAAAAGAAAGAGCACTACACCTCAAGTTATGTAACTATCCTGAAAGATAAACACAAGACTTGAGGGCGAGGCTCAATCAAATAAACTAAGAAATATATGGCATTTGTTTGGTCTGTGAAACCATTTTACTATAAACCAACAATTTCCCCTATTTAATCTGATAAATTAAATAAGGTTTACATTAAGTTGGGTTCGAAAAAGCTACTTATAAGGGCAAGCCCTTATAGTTAATTACATCTTAGATAACCGAAGTCACCTAAGAAAACTTTCGATAAAAATTAGAGGATATTATCTTCAAAGAGGTCGAAGAATTAGGAATTTTTAACGAGATTGGACAAAGAGGTGTGAAAGGGGAATGCTCAAATTTAGAAGATTTTATTTTTAGAATTTAAAGGAAGAAGAACTAGATGACATAGATTTTGAGGAGAACCTCAGTGACTTCCCAAGCTACCCTATGATTTAGCGTCAGTTCAGAGGAGAAATATTTAAATCTTTCATCCTGCCAATTTTATTAACTAAGACTTACATTCATGTGAGAGGATCATACAAATAGCTCGGAAGATGTGAGGATTTAGATTGTGAAGAACGACAACCTCGGAGTCCTAAAACGAGTTAGCGCTTTATTGTATAGTAGAACTATACAAAGGTCTAAAGATAAGTTGAGGATTTATGTTGCATAAGCAAACAACCTCAAAGTCCTATGGATTGGTTGTTTAATTTTAAGGAGAGAATGGTTTAGCTGATGAAGACATGTTTTGTTGTTGAAGATGGTTGTGCTGCCCACAATGCTAGCTCCAAGCTTCTCGTCGTAGCAAGTTTAAATTTTCAAATATGTCAATTCATCATGCTGAATAAAATATTTCCTATGGTCATGGTTATTTAAAATTTATAGGGGATATTAAAGTTGACTAGAGTGACACCGATTAGGATCCTACGGTTCCCTCGTTCCAACATCACTACTTTCTTTCAGATTCACTTAGTCCAAATGAATTTAATAAACTCAACTCAATGAGTCCTATACTTTCATTTAGACCGTGGGAAATCTTGTTAGTAACCATAGATTACCTCCTCCGAGGATTCCCGATCATCCAATAGAGACATTTTTAATTTAGTTACAATTTTTGTTTTGTGATGTTTGTGATTAAATTTTGAGTTGTCATATATTTTGAATATTGTGACAGTGAATTTTATCTTGTTTTATTTTAGTTTTGGTTTTGTGGCTATCCTAGTAGTTTTAGTTTTAACATGCAAGGGTGAAATCATTGTTTAACATGGAAGTTTAAGACAAGAAGTACAAAAAGGTAAATGCAATAATTTAAAAGCGTACCTGTCGGTTTTTCTAGTTCCTCCACCTGAAAGGTTAATTCTGGCAGTGTATATATAATTTTGCAAAAAAATTAAATTGCAAGAGTAGACATAGGTATAACTATCAAACCCCAAAGTATGACACTATTGAGTCTTTAAAGTTCTTAGTGAATGATTTTAGAACAAAATATGGTGAATTTAATTTGCTTTTCAAAATATCCAGAAGATTTCAAAGTGTTCAGGGAATGACCCTGAACTACTTTGAGGGTCTCTTAAATTATTTTAATTTCATCATTTGAACTTCATCATATTGTTTCATTAATCTTCCAGGGTTAGAGTGTGACTATCCTGCTGCTCAGTGAAGCTTGACAATTAAATTATCTTAAATACATGGTGCCACCTCATTCTATGATAGCTTCAAACTCACGCGTGGCGCTCTGCCATTTGACGTTGTCATCCGCCTCAGCTGCCAAGTGGTAAGCCTTTTTGCACCAAAGGCTAGTCCGACTTGATCTCCTCCATTGATGAAATAAACGTGCGATCAGACTGCTCCCCGTTACCGTCCCCAAATGACCTAACCCGAGAACTGTTCACACTAAAACCTTAAGATCTTTTCTTAGACTCAACCAAATCACATGAGGTTTGTTTCTAAACCTTTATCTCCTCAATATGAACATATCTATATGGTTTGTCAAGCATTAAATCAAGCCATTACACATGTAGAATAAAAAGAAGCTCAGGCTAGGGTTAGAGCACAATACCTTTGTCTGAGAGGGGATGCCTCAATCAGATGGTTGTGGTAGCTTTGATTGGGTCCAACAAACCTCTAGATGAAGTATGAAGCCCTTGTGAAATGCCTAGCTATGTTTTTGACCAAGCTCAATTTCAGGTGTTGGTCTAGAACTAGGTTAGGGGCTGTTTGAGAGGGGGCTTTTGTGGGGGATCAACTTCTCTCACTGTGGGGATGGTTTGTGCATGGTTATTTGGAGTTTGGTTCACTGTGGGGCTGTGAAGAAATGTGTCCTAGTTTTGACCTAATTTTGAGCTCAAAATTGAACTATCACAAGGGGACACAGAGGGGGAAAGTGGTTGGCTTGAGCTAAGGAAGGCTTGAAGAGTCTTTGGTGAGATTTTGGCAGAGTTTCCTCAAGGATTTTTGTTAGCTCCCTTTTTTCCATGGAGAAGGTCGTTTAATAAGAGGGGCTTAGGGTGGAGCTCAGGGCTTCAATTTGGGTTCTATTAAGTGCTTATGTGGAGGGCTTCAAAATGTCAAATACCAATCAGAGCTTCACACATTGGATGGGTGAAATTGGGTTTAAGTTAAGGCATGGGGGCTCTTAGTTTTAGTGTTTTCCAGCCACTAGGCCGGCTGGTAGGGCCAACGATGGTGGCCAGCTAAGTCAGGTGAGCCAGGGGGAGGGTTAATTATGATTAACCACTAATAGTTTGTCATGATGGTGGAGATATTTTGGCTTAGACCAAAAAATGGAATGAAATCCCTTAATTTATGGAACAATTGGTCCATAGCCCACCTTGGTTGGTTTAGGTGGGTCTATGCCAGTCATTAGGGTGTACTTGGTGGTTGTGGTGTCATTAATTTGGTCACTTGGGCATGGCTTAGTCAATTTTGGTGCATGGGTTCAATTTGAGTCAAATTGGCTTGAAGTTGGGTTTGGGTTTGGCTAGCCATGAAATTGAGCCCAATTTATTGATCAATTTGGTGTGTATATGATTTTCAGAAAGAGTTTAGAAAAGATTTGGAGTGATTTTGAATTGATTTGGAAGTTCAATTTGGAGATTTTTGCCATTTGGTCAATTTGGGGATGTTGGGTTAAATGTGGGCTTAGGTTGAGCTAGAGTTGGGTTAAGTCCAAATTGATGGTTGAAAATGGTCTAAGGGAATATCATGAAGAGTTCTCAACATCAATTGTGTGTCAATTTTGGGGTTTGGGCATTCAATTAGGTCACATTTAGAGACAGCAAAATTGGGGCAAATTGGGGGTTTTGGTCCAAGTTAATTTTAGGTGAAATTGACACTTGAATAAGGCCAATTAAGGGTTCAATTTGATGTGTGGGAATGTTTCAAAGAGTTTATGATGCACAATTGAAGGAATTGGAAAGATTTGGGGGTCAATTGAATGGGATTTTGGTTTTGGGCCAAATCGGGGCTTTTTGATTTGGGTTGAAATTGGACTCAAATGTGGGTCAATTGGACTTAGATTTGGTTTGAATTGATTTTATTCATGATGTATTTGAGTTTATAATTGAAATTGGGGGAAGTTGAGATCAAATTGATGGACATTTGAGATGAATTTGAGGACATTGGGTATTTAAGGGTAGTTTGGGGCTTTTAGTCAAAATTGGCCAAATTGGTCAAATTGGACTCAATGAAAGAGTTCAAATTGGTTTTGGAGACATTTGAAATGATTTTGGGGGTTTTGGGAAAGTTTGAGCCACCAAGGGCATTTTGGTAATTTTGGCAAATTTTGGGTATTTTGGTAATTTGGCAATTTTGGGTGGTTTTGGGCAATTTTGGGTTGTTTAAAATGATCTGAAATGATTTTTTGAATAAATTTGGGTAGTTTGGATGAAATTGAGAATTTTGGTCAAATTTGGGGTTTTGGAGTGTTTAGGTAATTTGGGTAGATTTGGGGGGGGGCAAAAGGCCAATTTGGATATTTTGGTGAAATTAAGGTGCCAACCACCCTATATGACCCATGGACCAATGGAACCCCCCTTTGGGTCCTCTATGTACTGGTTTTAGCTAAACCCTAGCCTAGGGCTAGTGGATCTAGGGGACCATCTACATGAGTCTCCCAAAAGATCNATGACCCATGGACCAATGCAACCCCCCTTTGGGTCCTCTATGTACTGGTTTTAGCCAAACCCTAGCTTAGGGCTAGTGGATCTAGGGGACCATCTACATGAGTCTCCCAAAAGATCAAGGGATCAAAGTCAACAAGGTTGAGTTTAGGGTTGTGAGTGCGGTAAAAGTGTGTGAACTAGCTCTAGATCAACACCTAGGGTCAATCTTAAGTCCAAGCAGTCCTACTTGAGCTCCGCCATATTGGCCCCACCTACCAAGTGCTAGTGGTTAGGACCAATATGTGGAACTTCAAGTTGAGCACAGAATAGTTTAGAGTTTCTAATGGTGAGTGTTCCTTTTCTAGTTCTCTAGGAGTTGTCAACAGGAAAGTCTTATGGCTAGACCCTAGGCTACTAAAGAGGAAAAACTAGACCTCAACCAAAAGTGAGTCGAACAATGCCCCCGCAAAAAAAAAAGAGGTATTGGATCTTTCTAAATGAGGGGAAAAGGGGATTAGCCGTCTATCGATGGTTTACAACATTAAATTAACATCAAAATCAAAAAAAAATTGTGATCTAAAGGGTCAGTCACACCCAGGCGCCACTTTCTAGGCACCAAGGCACTGCTTGGGTTGGATGCCAAGGTGCTTGTTTGGGGTCCTTGGTGCTAAACTGGCAGTGCTTAGGTGCCAAGTTCTCAAAAAAATGGCATGCTTTGGGCTTCTTTTGGCGTTGTCGCCGCTAGAATGTTATTGTCATTGCCAATTCTTCACGAATCCTTTCCATGTTATTGGTTTGTCAATATCATTATCAGGAAGGAGTCGCCACTTTGTTTATCTATTTTATTGCCTTATTTTCAAAATAACATATTTTCTAAGATCACAAGGATGACATTGAGATATTTAAGAAAGTTGGAGAAGAAGGAAAAGGGCAAATAATAATAGAATAACAAAAGAAAATGTCGTAAGGATTTCATTATGGTAACTATTGTAAAGAATTCAGAAGTGTCTGATTCCCGAGATTCTCATACAACCACATGAAGATCTCATAACCAGAGTGTTAGGTATAATACATATTCTGAGTTCCTCATTCTCATATAAGAGCAAGCTCCTATATTTAATTACATCTTAAGCAGTTACAACTATTTAAGAAAACTCCCGATTATGATTAACCATTTATTCTAAAAAAAAATTAAGTGTGAGGATCAAGGAAAGAAACTTCAATGTTCAATCCTAAGAGTAATATATTTTTAAGAATCTAAAACTATCCTAGAAGTTTTGTTTTGTCGTTTTGTTTTGTTGTGTCATTTTGTTATGTTAATGTTCTTTTGTTGTGTTGATGTTATTTAGTTTTATTGATGTATTTTTGTTGTTTTGTTGTAATTTTATTTTGTTAATGTCATTTTGTTGTGTTTGATGTCATTTTAGTGTTTTGATGTCATTTCTTTGTTTTGAGATTCATTGTTCCATCTTCAGAATGACATCCCTAAAAATAGAGTTAGCACATTCTAATAACATGCAAAGTAATCTAACACATGACTTGCCTTATATCTTCAGCAAACCTGCAAAACAAAATTAACATGATATTATGTTTTAATTTGTTGATTTAGTTGGTTGAATCATTTTAGAGAGCCCAGTCAAAATTTCTATGGCTCCGACGTCCCAAGGTCGTCGAGGTATCAAATCTACTTAGTCCAAAAGGTAATTAAACTATGACCAAAAGATTCTTGTCAACAACCACAAATTGCATAATCCTAGAGATCTTTATAGATTTGAACACTAGGTTTCAAATTGCATTTAGTGATCTTTGTTCATTAAGGTTCAATTTAAGTTTTAGTGTCTTATTCAGTTTTTAGCGGTTGAAAGATTTTAGGTTGTATACAATTTATTAGCCAATTAATTTTTGTTGTTTTGTTATTTTTTTTTGTTTGGGATGACCCAATCATGATACCATGGTCCTGTCGTCCCAGGCCATTAAATTTGCGGTTTGATTAGTCATAAATGAATGAAAGATATTTTGCTAGCAATCATGGGTTTCCTCCAAAATATCATCTTAAACCAAGTTTCATTTTTAAAGTTTAACTTTAAGTTTTAATGTCTTTTAGGGTGAATTTTAAGTCGTTTGAAATTTTATATTTGGTTGGCTTTGAGGTGTATGTCAATTAATTGATTTTTATAATTTATATGTGAGTGAAATCCTCAACTTTTAATTTAATTCAGGTTGATTGATTAAGTTTAATGTAAAATAGGCTTAAGATAAAGATTCGATGTAGGTTAGATCTAAAGAAATTTTATTATGTCTAAGATAAGTTAGACATAGTGTTTAGGTTCAATGTAGGCTAAACCTAATGGAATTTGGTCAAGTTTAAGGTAAGTTAGACTTAAAATTTAGGTTCAATGTCAGTTAAACCTAAGAGAGGATAATTAAGTTTAATGCAAATTAAACCTAAGATTTAGGTCCAGTGTCAGTTGAACCTAAGGTTTAGGTTAATCTGGATTCAATTTGGGTTGAATCTAAGGTTTAGGTTGGCTCAGATTCAATTTAGATTGAACCTAACGTTTAAGGTCACTTCGGTTCCATTGAGGTAGAACCAAAAGTTTGATGTCATTTTGGTTCAATTTGGTAGAACTTAAAGTTTGATGTCATTTAGGTCCAGTTTAGGTATAACCTAAGGTTTAAGGAATGGTTTAGGTTTAATTTAGGTTGAACCTAAAGTTTGAGGTTACTTAGGTTTAATTTAGTTGGAACATAAGGTAATTTGATTAAGTCTGACGTAGGTTAAACTTAAAGTTTAGGTCTAATGTGGGTTGGACCTAAAGAAGTTTGGGTAAGTTGAGTTTAATTTAGGTTGAATCTAAGGTTTTAGCTTCAATTTAAGCATGACTTAAGTTCAATTTAAGTTGAACTTATTATGGGTTGAACCTAAGAGTCTTAAGCTTAATGTTGATAAAACTTAAGATCTAATTAAGTCTATTTTGGATCAGACATAATTAAGGTTTAAGTT